>VZRO01004510.1:19572-45790 GCA_013397915.1 Daphoenositta chrysoptera
GAGGGTGGGCAGGCCCTGGCACAGGGTGCCCAGAGCAGCTGTGGCTGCCCCTGGATCCCTGGCAGTGCCCAGGGCCAGGCTGGACATTGGGGCTTGGAGCAGCCTGGGACAGTGCCCATGGCAGGGGGGCACTGGGTGGGCTTTAAGGTCTCTTCCAACCCAAAGCAGTCTGTGCTTCTGTGATTTTATTTTTTATTATTATGATTTAATTTATTATTTCTCTATGGGCACACGGTGACAGCAGCTGTTTGGAGCTCAGACAGCTCCCTGGGTGGGATTCCCTGCAGGCCAGGCCCTTGCTCTGTCGGAGCCTGGCTGAGAGCTCCATGTGTCTGGTCACACCTTTGTCCGTCCCTGCTTATCCTATTGGGATGTGGGGTCGCTCCCTCAGTGCTGCACAGGGGTGGGCAGACAGCCTGGGAGCCTTGAATCCCGCTGCTGAATCCTAACTATTCACCATGCCTGTGCTGGCCATGTGCTGTGTCAGCCCCACAGGTGTCCCCTGCACCCCCAGCCCTGGGCGGGGGTCAGCGCTGCTCAGCCCAGGGCAGGCCCAGCTCTGCCTCCCCTCCTCTCCCTTCTCTCCGGTGACCTCCCTGCTGTTGTCTCTTGCAGATGGCAGAACGGAGACTCCTGGTGCTTTTTGGCAGCCAGACTGGGACAGCTCAGGACACGGCTGAGAGGATTGGGAGAGAAGCCAAGCGCCGGCACTTGCGGTGCCGAGTGGAGGCCCTGGACAGCTGTGACGTGGTGAGTGGGACACGGGGTGCTCCGGGCACTGCTGCTCCTGCTCCACCTCCACCAGCCCCACGGGCAGGGACACCTCCCACGGGACCGTAGAATCACACAACAAGCTGAGTTGAAAGCAACTCATCAGGATCGAGTCACCCCAGCAATCCCACCCTGCCCTGACAGCATTGTCCAAACACTGCTGAAGTCACACAGGCTTGGTGCTGGTTGCTCCAAGCCCCGTCCAACTTGATGTTGGACACTTCCAGGGATGGGGCACCCACAATTTCTCTGGGCACCTGTCTTTCTCTGGGCACTTGTCTGTTAAGGAAGGCAAGAGCCTCCCTTGGAATGGAGAATGCAACCCCCCTCCATCTGAATTATTATAATTTCAAAATTAAGGGCTTTCAGGCAAAGATATGAGGAATAGGAATAACAGTTCTTTACTAATACATATATATATATACACACACGCACATATATATATAAAACAAGGCAAACACCCAACAATAACTCTGGCAATAACCCCAGACAGAACCAGAACCAGAACCCAGTGCCGGCCTCTCCCGCCTGTCAGGCCCTTTCCCTTGGGTGCAGTTCCGCTCACGGCCGGCAGGGGCGCTGGTGGCTCCGGGGAGCAGGGCGGGTGCGATGGTTCCCCCGCGGCTGCAGGGGGCGCTCCGGAGCGAGCGCGGGGAGCACGCGGCGATGGCGGCCGGGCCGGGCCGGGAAGGGAGGGAAGGGAAAAGCTTCACAAACCTCCCTGGGGCAGCCTGAGGGAACAGCAGGCTGGAGCAGCAGGGATGAACAATCCCGGGTGGCAGGCGAGGTGTATCAAGCTCTGGGGCTGCAGCGGGAGCCCCGGGAGGTCTCGGCAGGCAGGGGTGTGGTGCAGGGCAGCGAAGCAGCGGCAGAGCACCGGCGGGGGGCGGCCCAGCTCCCGGCAGGGCAGGGAGAGGTGGGCTTGGGATCCCGGGACTTTCCAGCAGCGAGAGCACAAAGCGATGAATTCCCCGAACCATGAGAGCAGCCACTCTCCGCTCCAATGCCGGAAGAGCAAGAGAGCTAGGGGTCCTATCTGCCGTCTTTTATTCAGTTCAAATCTCGTGGCCTCTCGCTTTGCACGATAAAATCCCAGGTAAAAGAGGGCAGCCACTTGGACCTGTAGCTCTGGCCAGGTCTTTTGTCTCTCTTAAGTACTCAGAAATTTGTTTCCTAGCAACGCATATGGGGAAGAATTCTTTAAGAGAAAAAGAAAAAAAAAAACAAACCGGAGAACCCGTTTTGAAAACCCCAACAGCACCCTGTGCCAGGGCCTCCCCACCCTCACAGAGAAGGATTTCTTTGTAGTATCTGATCTAAACCTGCCCTCCTTCAGCTTATTGGCATTGCCCCTTGTCCTGTCGCTCCAGGCCCTTACCCAGAGTCCCTCCCCAGCTCACCTGGAGTCCTTTTAGGCACTGGAAGGGGCTCAAAGATCTCCCTGGAGCCTTCTCTTCTCCGTGCTGACCACTCCCAGCTCTCCCAGCCTGGCTCCAGAGCAGTTTGGAGGCTGCTGACCTGATTGTGCCGTGTTTGCATCCACAGGCCAACCTCATCCACGAGCCTTTGGTGGTGTTTGTGTGTGCAACCACGGGCCAGGGAGACCCACCTGACAACATGAAGGTAGGACGTGCTCCCGTTCTGTTGCTTTTACATTCCTGCTCTCAAGCTTTCTCCTGAAGCAGCTGGAGCAGGGGTTGTTTTTGCTAGGGGAGCTTTGCGGCAGCACCACCCACATCCCAGGGGACACGGGCAGGGGGCAGCTCTGCAGAAAGCCGTGCTCCCCACCCTCCTGGGAGTCAGGAGGGCCCCATGGGTGGCCAAGCAGGGGTGCAGGGACAGACAGGCAGGGAGGTGCCGCGGCAGCAGCAGGACTCGCCGCTGTGTCCCCTCGTAGATGTTCTGGCGGTTCCTGTTCCGGAAGAACCTCCTGGCCGGCTCCCTGTGCCAGCTGGACTACGCCGTGCTGGGCCTGGGTGACTCCTCCTACCCCAAGTAAGCAGCTCTGCAGCTCCTGGGCAGCTGCTCCTAACAGCTCTGACTGCAGCAGAGAGCAGAGTGGCTGGAGAACAAGGGGGGTAAGGGGAGACGGTATGACTCTGCAGCAGCAGCTCAAAGTGTGATTCCCACCAGCCTTAAAAATCCTTGTCCTACCAGCCCCTGGCTTCTGCCCTTTTCATTATCCCAACCTCACCAAGGATGCTTTGCTGCAGTGGGTCAGACATCACGTGTCAGTCTTTTATCACAGCCTTGGGTCAAGGCAACAGGAGACATCAAGCAGAGGTGGCAGCCAGCCCTGATGGTCACAGGTGTCCCCCAGAGGGTTGTTCCTGTGTGCCCCAAGAGCTCTAGTGGGAGGGATGGGTGTGCCTGAGCTCTGTGGGACAGTGAGGGGCTGGAGGGAAGGAAATGTCCTACGGCCCAGGGCTCAAGCTGCCCTGAAGTGAAGCTGGACCTCCCCTTGTCCCACCTGGGGGCTGGGCACAGACCGTGAGGGCCAGCAAGTGGCACCCAGCTGGTTCTGTGAACTGGCACGGGTTGGGGCACAGGCTGGGCAGGGCACAGGACAGGTCACGGTGCTGGCTCTGTCTGTGTGCTGCTCTGGTGGCCCTGGCAGCGTGTGCTGGTGCTGTGGCAGTGCCTGCTGTGCTGCTGCTGCAGCCCTGCCCTGTGCTGTTCTCTGCTCAGGTTTAATTTCGTTGCAAAGAAGCTGCACAAACGTCTGCTACAGCTCGGGGGCAACCCACTGCTGCCAGTGGCCTTGGGAGATGACCAGCATGACCTGGGGTAAGAGCCCAGAGGAGGGGTGGCAGGGGTGCCCCAGGGTGCCCTGCAGCTCTGTCCTGGGCTGATGGCAGGGCTCTGTGTGCTTTACCCCAGCCTGGGCACACCAGTGTGCTGCTCCCACCATGGGGCTGCTGCTGCAGCTCTGGGAACGTGCTGATCTCTGCTCATAACCCTCCTGTGCCAGCACCTGGGCCACCTGCTTCCCCAGAATGTGGCCATGACCCCTGGCTCAGCCCCAGCCCTGCTCAGAGCAGGGCATGGCTGTGTCACACAGCCCTGTACCTGCAGCACTGCAGCAGCCTCAGCTGTGCTCACCTGGCACAGGGCAAAGGCTGTGGGTGGCTCGGGGACTCAGTGACCCCACAGGTGCTGTTCAGGGGCTGGAGAGCCTGCTCAGGTGTCAGTGCTTGGGCCCTGGAAGGCGAGTCAGTGCTTCGAGTGGCTGAGATGTGTTTCCTCACAGACCTGGAGTTGTAAGGGAATGACCTGGGGTGACTCTGGGGATGGGTGTTGGGCACAAGCAGGGGCAGCAGGATTTGACCCTGAAGGGATGATGTTGCTGCAGCCTGAATTTCCCACTTGCAGGCCAGATGCAGTGGTTGATCCCTGGCTCGTGGCCTTATGGGACAAGATCCTTGCCTTGTATCCTCTCCCTCCTGGCCTTGAGATCATCAGTCCCGACGTGCGGTGAGTGAGGAGGGTGGGCAGGGGCTGCTGGGGCTGGCTGGGCTGAAATGCTCTGTTCCCTTGGCTGTTCTCCAGAGTGGAGACGTGCTCTGCTTGGAGCAGGAACCTTCCCCACACAGCGTCTGGTGTCCCCCGTGTCCCTTGTGCTTTGGCCACCGGTGGCCCATCTCTCTCTGCATTGGTGTCCCCTTGTCCCCTGGAGGCTGTGACAGCTGCCCCAGCCGGGTCCTGCCCATCTTGCTGTCCTGATGTGCCTCTGCCTCTGGCAGAGTGTGTGTGCTCAGCCAGCCTCCCTCTGCCCGCTCTGGAGCCTTTGGGATCTCCTCCTGGCGGTCTCCATTGCATTTCCTTACCCAGGCCAGCTCCAGGGGACAGGGATGATCACTGGGGGATACAGTGGGACCCTCCAGGCCTCCCCTGCCTCTCATCTTGCAGCAGCAAGGAGCTGTGGTATGGAGGTAACCCCGCTGCACTGCTCTCCTCCCCACAGCCTGCCCCCCAAATACACCCTGCAATACCTGCCCGAGGACTCCCCGCACCCCGAGAGTTACCTGCTCCAGCCCCCAGCCCCCCGGGCTGCTTCCTGTGAGCTCCACCCCTTCGCTGCCCGTGTGCTGTCCAACCAGAGGGTCACGGCACAGTCCCATTTCCAGGATGTCCGGCTCATCGAGTTCGACATCGCGGGCTCAGGGATCACGTGAGCATTCTCCTGACTCCCCCAAGCTCTGCTGTGTGGGACCAGGTGTCCTGGAGCCAGCCCTCCTCTTCTGCTGCCCTTCCTCACTGATCTCTGAGGCTGCAGCCTTGTGGTCGTGGTCCCTGCTGATTCCCCTCCATGGAGTCAGGGGTGTGTGGAGTGGGGTCCTGCCCAAAGACCAGCTCCCTCTGCCTGTCAGAGCAGTTGGTGGCACTGGGAATTTGCCTCCCCTGGTGTGGGTGCTGGTCAGGGTGGCCATGCTGTGCTCGTGGCTGTGCCCCGTGGCTGTGCTTGGCAGCTCCCACTGCACCTGCAGGTTCAGCGCGGGGGACGTGGTGATGATCCAGCCCCAGAACTGCCCCGAGGATGTGCAGCAGTTCTGCCAGCTGCTGCACCTGGAGCCACACAGACGCTTTGTGCTGGAGCCCACGGAGCCTGGTAGGTCCTACCTCCTGCTCCTTCCCCTTCCTGCTGAGACAGGGCATCCCCTGAGCTCTGGTGCAGCCTGGAGCTCTGCTCTTTCTCTGCAGCAGACCTGGTTGGGAGTGTTGGCTGGATACAGGACCTGCCTGCCTGGCAGTATGGAGTCTGTCCTTCCCTCCATTGCTGGGTGTGGGTCCTGTGCAGGGCCAGTGGGACTGGGAGGAATCCAACAGTGCCAGGCTGCACCTGGGCCTTGTGCCTTGGCAGCCCCAGCAGAACAGGGAGGATCCTGCAGCCTCCTCAGCTGCAGGCCCAAGCTGGGAATCCTGTGCTTCCTTGCACAGATTCCCCACTCTGTCTGTGCCCCAGGGACCTCCTGAGGGGCTTCTGCAGCCACAAACCAGCACAAGCAACCAGAGGAACCCCTTGGAGGCCCCCCAGAGCTCTTGGTGCCTGCGTGGAACAGGAAGAGTTTTTCTCCTGGCCCCTGAGCCCCCATTCCACCTCCAACTTCCCTGTGTCTGTCCATGCTGGAATTTTTGCCTGGCAGACAAACCCAAGAGAAATTCAGGCTGCTCCTCACACCCTTGGGAGAGACGTGGGAGACGGGGACAGGCGTGACACATGACACTGCTGGTTATTTCCGCTGCACTGCGTGCAGGCAGGTGGGAGCTGTGTGGGTGAGGCATTATCCCAAAGCACCTGCCAAAAGTAAGGGATGGTTGAGCACCACTGACTTCCTCTGTTGCAAAGTCGTGGGCTTCAAAAGCAAGCTGCGGGGAGCAGGAGGGAGTGGAGGGAGGCCCGTGGTGGGAGCAGGGATGGCTGGAGCTGGCTCCAAGCAGCACGTGTGGTGCTTCACGCTCTGGGGACAGCAGGCGGGCAGGTGCTGGCCCTGACTGTCCCCGCTGCCTTGCCTTGCAGGCACAGCCCTCCCTCCCCTCCTGCCACAGCCCTGCACCATCCAGTACCTGGTCACGCACTACCTGGACATCTCCTGCGTGCCACGGCGCTCCTTCTTCGAGCTCCTGGCCTCCTTCTCCACGAATGAACTGGAGCGGGAGAAGCTGCAGGAGTTCAGCTCAGCACAGGGCCAGGAGGAGCTGTATAGCTACTGCAACCGGCCCCGCAGGACCACGCTGGAGGTGAGGCTGGGAGTAGGGCAGCCCTGCCCCATGGGGGCTGTGCCGGGGCTGAGAGCACCCAGGACATGATCAGCCATCATTTCTTGGCTGAGGAGTTAATCTGTTTCACCCGCTTTGTGAAGTGTCCATGGATTTCCACTGGCGGTTAAGACCAACTCCAGATCCTTCTGGGCTCTGGGGTGGGCTCTGTGCTGCTCTGGGGGGCAGAGGGCGATGGGACAGGGTGGCTGGTGCTCAGAGGTGCCCAGTGTGGTGTCTTTGGCCGAGGGCAGTGTGGCACAGCTGTGTGGGACAGCCTCTGGCACCCTGAAGGCAGGCAGGCTGCCTGCTGGGGTGGCCCAGGCCTCACCCTCTTGGCTTTGCAGGTCATGTGGGATTTCCCTCACACCACGAGTGCCATTCCAGCTGATTACCTGCTGGACCTCATCCCTCGCATCAGACCCCGCGCCTTCTCCATTGCCTCCTCCATGCTGGTAAGAGCTCAGCCCTTCTGGCCTCATTTCAGACTCTGAACAGAGGGCGTGAGCTGACAGTTGGTGCTGTGCTCCCCTGGAGCCTCCACAGCCCACCCAAATCCCTGCCCCGCACTGAGCCTGCAGCAGCCTCATGTGCTGGATGCAAACTTCAGGGCTGTGCCAGCCTGCAGATTAGGACACTTGCTGTCCCGCAGCCCTGCGAGTGCCAGGAGTGTCCCAGCACACCTCAGAGGCCTGGTGTTGCTGTCCCTAGGAGCTGCGGGATGTGGTGCCGGGAGCAGGGGAAGGGGAGTGCTGCTCCTGCTCCTGCCGGGAGGTGGCAGTGGGACCGGCTGCCGGCAGACTCAGCTGGATTTGTTCTCCACGGGGGCCTCCTGGGCTGGACAGTCACCATCACTGTTGACAGCTATGCAGAGCATTCCTGTAGCAGTGGTTCCCCGGGAAAACCCCCCCTTCCCCACTGGAAAGGTTTTGAGCAGGAGTGTGCTCCATTGTAAGAGGCTGTGCCAGACTAGGACGAGTGTTGCAGGCACCCTGGTGGGAGCTGGGCACAGGCTGTGTCCCTGGAGGAGGTGCTGGGCTCTCCCTGGGGAGCTGTGCTGGGTTGTGCTCATGGCTCTGTGTGGCACAGGCCCATCCCGAGCGGATGCAGATCCTCGTGGCCGTGGTGCAGTACAAGACACGGCTCAGCAAACCCCGCCGTGGGCTCTGCTCCACCTGGCTGGCTTCGCTCGACCCGCAGCAAGGTGAGTGCTTGGAGTCCGTGAGAAACCCACAGCACACAGTGCTCACCCCTCGGGCCCTTGATGGAGCTGTGTGGGTGCTGATCCTGTGCAAGAGCTGCCTGGCTGGAGCCGCAGCTCCATGGGGAACACACTGGCTTGGCAGGATGGGCTGAACTCACAGCAGAGGCAGTGCTGAAACAGCTGAACGGCTTTTCACAAGCACTCAGTGTGCCCTTGGTGCTGGGGGTGATAAGCCAGGTCTGTCTGTGTCTTTGGAGCACCCTGGAAGAGCTGGGTGCCCGCTCACCCTCCGTAGGGCACTGGGCACTAGTGGTGGGGTGATGCTTGTCGGTCTCTTTGTTTCACAGGGGATGTCCGGGTGCCTCTTTGGGTGAAGAAAGGAGGAATGAAGTTCCCAGCTGACCCTGCCACCCCTGTGATCATGATTGGCCCTGGCACGGGGGTGGCCCCTTTCCGAGCAGCGATACAGGAACGGGTGGCACTGGGACGGAGAGGTGAGGGATGGTCCTGGGGGGCACTGGGGGTGCCCCTTGCACAGACAGCTCTGTGTCAGCACATGGAGGGATGGGCTCGGGGCTCCTGAGGGTTCCACCAGGTCAGGCTTTGCTGTGTTTGGCCAGCAGCAAGCTGGGCTCTGGGGCAGGTGAGGCCCATAGCCTACTGTGGGCAACCTGTGTGGTTATCCAGGGCAGCTCCTTGGGTTAGGTAGGGCTCTGCAGAGGCTCTGTCTTGGCTCTCCGAGAGTGAACATGAGGTGAGCTCAGCTGGTGCTGCACAGGGAGTCACCCTCATTCCCTTGGCTCAGGGAACCGGCAGCCCTGGGGACACTTTCTGCCCTCCTGCTTTTGCAGCCCAGAGGGGCCTCTGGTTGCCACAGGTCACTTGGCTTTGTGCTCACATGGCTGGTGGCTCCTCAGGCCGGGGCTGTCAGCCAGGTAGCACCAGCAGTGCCCAGCACTGGGTGCTCCCAGCAGAGCCCTGGTGCTCTGCTCCTGCAGGGAACTGCCTCTTCTTCGGCTGCCGATACAAATCCAAGGACTTCTACTGCCAGACAGAGTGGGAAGAGCTGGTGACACAGGGCCTCCTGACACTCTTCACGGCCTTCTCCAGGGACCAGGTTGGTGCTCAGAAGAGGAGGGTAGGTACAGAAGCATCTCAAGCAGCACTGATGGCACTCTGCCAGTGTGTGTGTGTCCCCTGTACCTGTTGGCATGACCCGTGAGGGATCTGGTGAGGTGGCACAGTGGGCCCCTCACCCCCCCACACACCTCAGTGCTGGCTGGGATCCCCTCCTGCCCTGCAGGGCCGTGTCTGCCTAAGTTGAGCTGGTGAGGTTGCTGGGACAAGGCTGGAGAGCTGCAGAGCAGATAAGGCATTAACCAGCTTTGTTTGGCTGGACCACGTGAGTGATAAGAGGCTCCCAAGCCTCTCAGAGGGTCACCAGGCAATAACTTCTGGTTAAATGCCACCCTCCCCACAGTGTCCTTCTGAGCCCTGGCTGAAGCTGAGGAGCTTGGCCTCTGTGTCAGCTCTCTCAGCCCCAGATCTACGGAGGAAAGCTCCCCATGAGTGTGAGCACCCCACAGCTCAGCCCCTCACTTTGCTCCCTGCTTTCCCAGGCAGTGTGTCTGGTGGGCAGCTCTCATTCCCCCCTTGGGGCTGCAGGGCTTTTTGTGCTGCCAGAGAGGCTCCCTGAGCTGAGGATCTATTTCACTGCCTTGCTCTGTTCCTTGATGGCACTGAAAGCTCAGCCTGGCTTTGGAACAGAGATGTGATAAAAAGGCAATGGGGATGTCTCAGTAGCTCAGCTGCACTGGCCCCAGCCCTTTCTCCTGGCTGTGTGCATGTGTTGACATGAACTCAGCATCTTTTATCCACACTTGTAAGGCATGAGCTGGGTGCTCTGTGAAGGCTTTCCAGGGCTGTGATGAATGGGAGCAGCACTGCAGAGGGCTGATGAATGACCAGGGACAGGGGACCTGCTGCTCCCTTAATCTGGAGAGCAGCCAGAGCTACCTTCTGCTCTTGCTGACTCTGGAGGGATGGGACTTCCATTGCAGCGTCCCCTCTCTCCTGTTCCACAGGCCAAAGCCATTTGTCACTAGAGCCCTCTGCCCCCAATGCAGAGTGGGAGCACAGCCAGGTGGGATGAGCCACTTTGGGCCCTTGTGCCTTTGGCTTCAGGGGATACCACGGCCCTTAACTCATCACAAAGTTTGTTGTCAGAGAGCCACGCAGGGGCTGGGATGCTCCATGGCTGAGCAAGATTCTCTCTAAAGTCCCCTTGCAGTGACCCCTGTCCCATCACACCCACCCACAGTGCAGACTTGTCCCAGCTGAACGTGGATGCCCTGAGACACCATGACCCCAGTTTGTCACTGGGCTGCTCTTACTATGTGGTTGCAGGTCCTTAGCTGATCCCAGCCTGGCTGGCAGGGCCTGTGGCAGCACCGAGCTCGTTACTGCTAATGAAGCTGAGGCTGGCTGTGCTGGTGGGGGCATTGGCCGGCTGGAGCTGTGCCCAGGCTGAGCTGGCACTCCAGGGCCATCAGCCAGGGGAGCTGTGGGACCACAGTGACCAGCTCCTGTGACAGCTGGGGCTGGAGCTGCTTGGGGCTGTTCCCACACACATCTCCAGCCTGCAGGACCTGAGCCACAGCGAGAGCTGTCCTGCCTTTGGAGAGGGGGGCGTGGGGTGGAGGCTGTACCCGTGGCTCAGCTCACCACTGGGCAGAATCCAGCATGGGAGGATGCCCAGTACAGGGCCTGGCCTTCATCACAATGTCACCTTTGTCACGGGAGCCCTCTGGGCCAGCAGTGAGTTCAGGCACGTTAGCAATGGTGTTCTCTTGGGCAGGAGCCAGGGCCATGGGCAGTTGCTTGGATGCTTGAAGTCTTGTGGATTAACTCTTTGGGAACTCTCCTTAACTGGGCCGTACTGTGCCAAAAGGCAGTCCTCATCCAGTCCCTAAGCACAGTGGAGGGGCAGGGACTGGGGCGGAGGCTGTCCCTCCAAGCTGTTCTAGGTTTCCAGCAGTTAGGGATGCGGGGAAGGGTCTCTGTCCTGCAGCAAACTTGGCATAGAGGGGGCACAGAGCCTCCTCTGCCCGTGCTGGGGGAAGAGAGGAGAGGGCAGGAGGAAAAACCTCACAGGGCCTCCCCGGGTCATGGCCCTGACCAGTGGACACCCAAAGGATTTGGGGGCTGCTTGGCTCCCAGTGCTCCTCACTGAAGCTCCTGCTGCTGCTCCCATCTCCCACCAGCCCATCCCGATGCACTAACATTGGGTGGGGAGCTCCCCTTCCCTATGGGGTCATTGACCCAACTGCCTCCTGTTCCAGGGGCTGTGCTGCCCTGAGCTCGGGCAAACAGCCCTGAAAACAGTCTGAGAGCCGGGGCTGGGGCTGGGGCTGGGGCTGCTCCAGAGCTGGTGGGCTCAGGGCCTTGTTTCCCTGCAGGAGGAGAAGGTTTATGTCCAGCACCGCATCCGGGAGAACGGGAGGCTGGTGTGGGAGCTGCTGACCAGTGGGAATGCTCATGTCTACCTGGCTGGGTGAGTAAGAGGTCTCTGTGCTGGACTTGGAGGAGCAGGGCTGCACATTTCTCCTTCTCTACTCTTCCTCGGCTCAGCCCCGTTGCAAAGGGGCAGCTCACTCCTCCTTTCTGTATGTCCTGTTCCAGGAGCCCTGGGCTGAGGGGGACATTTGTCACCTACCCCGTGCTCCCTTTAGGAGGGGCACAGCTGGAACTGGTAAAGCTGCTCCAGCCAATGCCACCTGCCCAACCCTCCCCCTGCCCAACCCCAGCACATCCCCACACAGGACAGCCCTGTCCTCCTGCACTGCTCAATGAAACTGGAGAAAAGGCTTCTGTGGTACTGTGGCCACTTGTGTGGGCAGGATCCCCAGCGGTGCTGGGGCTCAGGAGCAGCTTTGGGAGCCTTGGCACATTCTGTCTGGCTCTTTGCACCCAAAGCTGCCTCCCAGGGCAGGGGCGAACCCTGTTGCACCACAGCCGTTCCCTCTGACAGCACAGTCCCTCTCCAGGTGCTTGTCTGGGGCTGGTTGGGCATCTGGAGCTGCTGACCAGAGATGGGGCGTGGCCTTTGGGGGCAGAGCATTGGCAGCTCCTCTCTGAGCTCTCTGCCCGTGTCCTGGGCAGAGCCCTTGACCTGCCTGCACTGCAGGGAGAGGCTGCTCCCCGCTGCCGGGGCGAGGCTTGGGTAATGCCCCGGGCTCCTGGGGCTGGCCAGAGCCTGGCCGTGGCGTTTGTCATGCACCCCATGACCTGGGGAGTGCAGGCCTGGACCCAGCTGTCAGCATGAGTGGCGATTGCAGGAGATTCTTTGCTGCCTGTCCTTCAGGAGAGCAGGAACTGCCCTGGCGCCTGGCAGGGCCAGACTGGCCTTGCTGCATTCCTGGGAGAAGGAGATCCGTGTTTACTCCACTTCCCGGGAAGTGGAGGCCAGGCCACCCCACTCTGTCCATCACTGCTGCAGCATGGGGCTTCCTGGAGCCTCACCCCAGACTGGGCACCCCTCCCTTTGCATCTGGGGATGGAGCACTTGGGGTTGTGCCTCCACCCACAGCCCAAATGCTGAGACTGTTGAGCTGTTGGGTCATGGCTTTATTCTCTCCTTCTTCCATTGTCTTTCCTGCTCTTTGGTGCTGATGGAGATCCCCAAAGAGGATCAGTGTCTTGGAAAGAGCAGGCCTTACACAGCTGTCCCCATGCCGGATTTTGTGTGGCCACGAGGATGGTATTTTGGACATCAGGGTTGCTCGTGTTTGGGGCTTTGTCCGTGGCTTGAGGTGTCCCTGAGCCCCCCTCAGGCAGGTGGGATCCGAGAGCCCCATACCCCCCATGCAAATGACACTGTCCTGATTGCAGAGGACACTGTCCCTCCTTTCCTGAACAGTCCCACACCCTGTGGAAAGACTCCCAGGATCACCATGCCTCTCCCTAGCCCACAGGCTGAACTGTTAGTGGGGTGCCAGGTGGGAAAGTGCAGGTGGGTGAGCCTGAAGATGGTCCTGTTTTCCCTCAAAATTCAGTTTCAGCCAGACTGGGAGAAAGCTGGGGGAAGTGAGTCCTGAGCTGGGTGACCCTGAGCAGCAGCCCTGGGCCATGGGGCACTGGTGTCTGCCTCCCCTTCCCAGGCCAGGCGGGCTCTGGGGCACCAGGGCTGGATCTGCTCTATGACTGTTCCTAGGTTGTCTCACTCAGGGGCAAAAAGATTGAAAATGTCTCGTTTTTTTTAAAAAATAGCTATTTGACGTGTTTTCCATCACAAAGCCCAGCTCCATTATCTTGTACTTGCATATCAGTGCCTGACTCAGAAACAATGCGACTCTTCCAAAAAAAGAAGACCTCCTTTCTGGGTATTTTGGGATGTTAATCAGCTACAAACGCAAGTCAGAATTCTGCCTTGTTCTTGGGAAACAGCAAGGACGTTGCCAGATGCTCGTGCCAATTGGAGCAGCCTGGGAAATTTTTTATTAGATGTTTTTTTTGTCGCACAGGCAGTTCATCAAATGAAACTCTCTCCAGGAAAAAAAAAGTCTGAATTTCTGATTTCCCCATAGAAATAATTGTGCTTGAAAGGGCTGAGTTCTATTTGGGTATTTTCTACATGGGGGCTCGATGTTTTCTCCAGCATTTCTCTGATTTTGAGGTTTGAAGTTGGCTTTGGTTCCAAATGTCACCATCAAACCAATCATTCTGGATTTCCTGAGAGCAGGCAGCAGCAGGACGGGAGCGGCTGCTCCTGCCCAGCTGAGGATCAGACATGTTTGACATTGAGTGATTCCTGAGATGAAAGGACAGGTTCCTGCCCTCCTGCTGCGAAATTCCAAGCCGTGCACATTGCCCATGTCTGTCTAATGAGGATGCTGGCAGATGCAGCTGTGTGCGGCTGGGGTTTGGGCTCCTGAGCTGGGGTCTGGCTCCTATGGCCGTGTTCTTTCCTGCAAATGCCGGCACCGAGGAGCCCCGTGGGTAACGGCCCTGCTCTCGAGGGAGCGGCGGCAGCTCCCTCTCCAGCCTGTCACTTACCCCGTGCCAGGCAGCTTGTGGCAGGCTGAGGCAGGTTCCCACTGCCCGGGCTGGCCTTGGCCACAGGGACTGCAGATTCCTGATCCCAGAGTGCTGGGGCTGTTGCTCTGCCCCGTTTTCCTGCTCACCCTCTGTCGTGCCCTGCTCTCTGCCCCAGGAGTGCCAAGGAGATGCCAGCAGCAGTGGCCGAGGCCCTGCGGTCGGTGTTGCAGCTGGAGGGTGGCCTGTCCCCCTTGGAAGCAGAGGAGCATTTAACAGCCCTGGAACGGTCCCAGCGCTTCCAGTCTGAAACCTGGTCGTGACCTGGCTCCTTCCTCCCCTGCCCCACGAACTGCCTGAATAAAGGAGCCAGCAAAGGAATCTGCCTCTGGCGTCTTTCTTGGGCTGGGATTGCCCCAGCCAGGGTGGGGGTGGATTTACCCAACCAGGCCCTCCCTGCCAGCAGCAGGGTCACGGCAGCGGTGGGGGGACTCCATCCCCTGGGGGGTTTGGCTCCCTGTGTCCACGCCCCACCAGAGCAGGGCCGGATGTCTCTTGGGGGTGCTGCTGGTTGGCTTCGGCGTGGCACTGGTCTGCCCCAGCCCCGGGGGTCGCTGTGTGCGGTGGGTGGCACCCAGGGGCGTTGCTGGAGCCGTGGCAGCGGCCGCTGATTGTGGCAGGGCCAGAGGAAGGGAAGTGTTGCATGGGAGTCTCTCCACCCCGACATTACTCAGCAGCGCTTGCTGCAGGATGAGGTTACCCGGACAGACCTGTTCCCCCTGTCTCCAGTGCCCAAGGCCAGCAGGGACAGGCACAGGAGGAAGCCTCGATGCCTCTGTCTCTGCTGCCAGTTCGTCATCCCGAGCCTGTTTAATGCTGAGGTCTGAGCTCCGAGTTCCTGCTGAGTTATCCCCTTCCCTGAGTACCCGCTCAGCTGCATCTCTCCTCCACCCCATCCTGGGAGTTCCTCCCGCCCATTCTCGGCAGCCTCGGGGCCGTGCACCCTCCTGGCCCTGCCCATGCCCCAGTGGGACCAATGCCACCACCTTCCTCCCCCAGTTCAGTGCACTGGGTGCCACTGTGTAAATAGCAATTAGGACCCAGGGCATGAATCAGCAGGGACATTCCCTGGGAGCAGGCTGGGACAGGAAGGGACAGCGGTGCCACACCACGCCTGTGACCCAGCCACCCTCCCACGGCCGAGTTATGGGATCCTGCAGGGGCGAGCAGTGCCCGGGGCATTGCTTGAGCTGTGGCACCGCGGTGAGGGGGAACAGGGTGGTTTGGGGGCTCCCCACCCCACTGCTGTCCTCTGAGCTGCTCTTGCACTTGCAGACCATGGCTGGGCTGAGTGTCCCCGTGTGCCAGTGCCAGTGGGACCAGCGCAGAGCTGCTGCATGGCAGTCATCACCCTGGTGCCACCATCCCCTCGTCTGGGGCACTGTCCAGGCAGGAAACTTCCTTCCAAGCTGCTTGTGGGACATGGCAAGGAGAGGTGGCCCAGCACAGGGACCAGCCTGGAGGACAGGGAGCTGGACTGAGGCAGCACAGGGCCTGTGCTGGGAGCTGTACTGGGGTCTGAGCTGGGAGCTGCACTGGAGGAGAACAGGGCCCGTGTTGGGAGGCTGTACTGGTGCAGCCATGCTGCCATGCCCCAGGGACAGTGGTGTGGGCAGCACTGGTCACAGAGGTGACTCCACTCGTGCTGGGCGAGGAGGAGAGGCAGCCGTGGGCCCAGCTCCTCCCCAGCTTCGGCGGGAGCTGATTGGCGCGGGCATGGCCGCCTGCCCCGGGCTCCCTGCATTTGAGCCGCTTCCAGAAGCTGACAAACCAGACTGGTGAGAGCCAGGCTCGGCCCCAGCCCTGCCTGGCCCACGGCAGGAGGCAGCTGCCTGCGCGGGTGCCCGCCACGCCTGCACCGTTCTGGCACAGCGGGCAGCACCCGGCAGCGCCCAGCGCGGTGCCCTCTCCTCTGGACCGTGGCGGGTCAGTACTGCTCTGGTGCTGGGGAGGAGGAAGAGGAGGAGGAGGAGGAAGAGGCTGTTGGATGCTCACGGTGCTGCCCCTCTTGGGGTGGCCTCTCGGTGAGGGCGATGGGACTGCACCCGGCGTCAGAGGCTCCTGACCCACTGCTCTGGGACGGTGCCCCAAACCGCACCGGAGGGATGTTGGGGCTCTGTGCGAACACTGCTGCCTTCAAACCCTTCGGGCAGCCGTGCTGAAGGAGCCTCCTGCCCTGGAGCAGCACCAACGTACCGCACCCAGCCCCGAGGGGCTGCGGGGGGCGTGGGGCGAGCGGGGTGGCTGCTCTGGCCACCCGGATGGAGCCGGCGGCGGGCGAGGAGGCCGAGCCTGGCCCGCAGGCGGTGCAGGCGGCCGGTGGGGAGGGCTGTGCCAGGCAGCGGGACGAGAGCGAGACTGTGGGGCCGGGGGACCCCGGGGAGCCGCCCCGACTCTGTGGAGAGGCGTCCGCTGCTGCCTGGGGATGCTGGGACCCGTCACCGGCGGAGGATGCCAGGGAGCCGCTCCTGCCCGGGCATGAGGAGCCGCCCGCCCGCGGAGCCTCCCTGCCCGCGGGGCAGGAGCCTCCCGCTGCCCGCACCGCCGGCCCCGGCCTGCCCCGCGGGGACAGCCCGGCGCCGCGGGGGACATCGCCCGGCTCCCAAAGCGTCTCCAGCTCCATCCTGAGCCTCTTCGGCGAGGCGGAGGGCACATCGAGCGATGAGGTGGCGGTGGCAGCAGAGCCGTGCCCCGTGCTGGCGGGCAGCGAGGACGAGTGCCCCATCTGCACGGAGCCCTACGACGAGCAGCGGCACAAGCCGGCAGTGCTGAACTGCAACCATGGGCTGTGCCGCGCCTGCCTGCGGGCCATCATGGCCACGGCCAGCGGCGCCGAGCTCGGCCGCGTGCGCTGCCCCATCTGCCGCCAGAAGACGCCCATGCTGGAGTGGGAGATCTGCAAGCTGCAGGAGGAGCTGCTCCTGCTGGATGCCCAGCCCGGCTCCCCCGGCGTCCTGGCCGCCTCCCGGGCCCCTGCCCTGCCGCCCCGGCGCCCGACCCTGGCCGGCGCCCTCGAGCATCGTTTCCAGGTGCGCTTCCACACCAGCCGCATGTTCGGGTGCCTGCCCTGCGTGCGGTACCCGCCCTGCCTGATCCGCGCGCTGGCCCGGCTGGAGCGGCGCTGCCGCTGCTGCTACCTCCTGCTGCTGGCGCTGCTACTGGCGGCAGAGATGCTCAGCCTGCTCCTCATCTTCCTCCCCATCGTCCTCATGGTGATGCTCTTCCTCATCCTCGACAAATAGCCCTGGGTTTGTGCCCCCAGGCTGGGTGTGCGCGGGGAGAGGGAGCCCAGCTCTGGCTCTGCCCGCGGCCGTGGTGCCAGCCGGGAACCAGCCTGTGACCCTGGTGCCTGGGGTACCTGGCACTGCCAGTGAGCCCGGAGCGGGTGAGGCAGCGAAGGAGCAGGAGCAGGCAGCTGAGGGAGGCGGCCCAGGAGCTGGGCATCACCTGCACCCAGGCACAAGGTGACACATCAGTGCCACGGCCAAGGGGTGGATGGAGAGGGAGCCCTTCCTGCGCTGGGCACATCCCTGGCCTGGGGCTGGGGACCAGAGAGGCTCTGCGGGCAGAGCAGGGCTGTGCCAGGGGCTGTGCCATGGACTGTGCCACCTGCACCCAGGACAGACGGGCTGGAATCCCCCAGCATGGACTGCAAATACAACCTGTGTTTGTACCGCAGCCGTGTTCAGCTGAGTCCAGTGCCTGGTCTGAGTGTGTGCCTCTGGGCCCAGCAGTGACACAAGGAGGGGATGGGCACAACCAGTGGTCCCCAGCCACCCTACAAGGGGTGCATGCTCCACCATGGCACCTCCCAGCCCCTGCCAGCCCGTGCCAGCCCCTGCTCAGGCTGTGCCCTTCGGGGAGATAAGTGAGCAAACACGGCTCTGTCCCTGCCACACACGGGTGGAGGAGCCTGTGGTGAGTGGCACCGGGGCTGTGCCCACATGGGACCTGCCAGGGAGCAGGAGTGTCCCAGGGTGAGCAGGGTCTGGGTTGTGCCAGCCAGGCGATGCCTGGGTCACAGTGTGGCTGCTCTGTCCCTTGCTTCTCCACACTCCCTAGGGATATCTGTACCCCAAGGGGACAGGAAAGGGGATCCTTCCAGGCTTTCAGCCACCTTCAGGCTGGTGGTGGGTGGCAAGGAGTTGTCAGACCCTCGAGGTCTTCCCAGGATTCCGTTTGGGGGATGCTGACACCCACCTTTGACAGCCTGGAATTGTGCAGCAGTCTGTTTGTCACTGCTGGCCTCCTCTGGGTGTCCTGCCAAGGCTCTGTGCTGACCCCATGCCAGTTCCCCATCCCCCATGCTGTCACCCCTCTCTGTCCCACTCAGCCCAGCCCTGTCCTCCTGCCTGGCTGTGCAGGTCTTGTGCAACCATCCCCATGTCCTGGCTTTGTCCTTCTTCCCCGGAAACATGCCATGGGCACCTCCCCAGGGCTGTGGCTGTGGGGGACAGACCACAGGGTGCCAGCTCCCCCCCCCCCTTCCCATTCCTCCTGCCCAGGAAGCCGGGTGGGTGGGAAGCGAGCGAGCACTGCTGTGCCCACACAGCCCCACAGAAAACCTGTGTCCCTGTGCCCAGGAGGGCAGGGATTTGGGCTGTGGGCTTTGCCAGGGCACTGCTGCCACTCAGCCTCAGCGGTGTCATGGGCTGCTCTGGCAAAGTGCTGAGGCACAGTGTGGGAGCAGGGCACCCCAAAACAGGTCAGGTCAGCAGGCAGAAGCAGGTGGGTCCACCCCCCGGCCCTGGTGGCACCAAGGAATATTTATTTATACCAAGTGGAGCAGCTCCATCAGGAGAAGCACCAGTTCAGCCCTAGCTGGGGCGTTTTTGGCTCTATGGAGCCTGTGGGGAGGGGGGACTCAGACACCCCCGGGGGGCCCCGTCACCACGTGGGAGCCTCGTGTCCCTGCTCCACATTGCACGGGGGTGTTCAGGCAAACCAGGCCAGAGCTGTTCCCACGGGACACCCCCAGCACTCCCCTGCTCCCTGCACCTGCTGTCAGCACCTCTGGGTGCTGGAAGGTGAAGGGCACCCAAATTCCCCCGAGGAGGGGTCCCTGGGGGCTGTGGTGTGGCATGGACCCGTGAGTGATGTGGCTGCAATGTCCACGGCCAGGGCTGGGTCATATTTAGCACCCTGAGATGGTGGTGAGCAGGGCTGGGGCTGGTAGGGCTGACCCGGGGCTGGTTCAGGGCTCCTGCTGCGGGCACAGCCTCCAGCACAGCCCCCAAACCCACCCAACCTCCCCACTTGCAGCCCCATCTGCTCTCCCAAGCCCCTGACACCCCACTGCACCCCAAATGCTTCATCACATCCCCCAGCTGCTGGCACCAGGGTGATGTGGTGTCCCCAGACCGGTGCCTTGGCTGTCCCCATCCCTGCAGGGACCTGCCCGTTCCCTCCTGGCTTCTCCCACTGCAGCCCGGCCTGTCCCACCCGGCTCCTACTCTGGCCAGAGGTATCCCCATCCCAATTGCACCACAATCAGCAGCACGTCCCTTCTCCACTCAGCCCCCCACTCTGGGTCATGTTCCCACCCCGTTCCCGTTGGGAGCGTGACCAGAGGGCCAGCGGCCATGGGGCCAGCCCGGGGAGGGGACGTGTCCTTGGAACACGGGGCTGGGCATTGAGCAGGAGCCGGTGCTTGCGGGCAGCCCTTTCCTGGGTTTGACCCCAAGAAAGCTCCCGAGCTCCGCAGTCCCTCCCCAGCCGCGGGGCCAGCGCTGCCCTGGGGACTGTCGCGGCCTCTCGGGCTCCGTGCCACCACCCATTATCCTGTCACCGCGGGCTCGCGCGGTTGTGCAAGCTGGTGCTGGCACGTCGCAAGCGGCTTCCTCTCCGCCGAAACGGCCGTTTGGGGCTGTGACCATCCCGCGGCGAGGTTTGGGGCTGCGTGTCCCCGAGGAAGGCACAGTCCCGGTGCTCAGCCGCCTCCCCCCAGCCGGGCACGGCGCTGCCCCCTCGCCCAGCTCAGCCTCGCCCTGCGCCGGGGCCGGACCCTCGCGGTGTTTGCATCCAGGGGGAGCCGGTCCTGTTGTGCAGCCTCCGGGGCAGGACGCGGGTGGCGGGGACAGGCACATGGGGACCGGCCCGGGCGCTGCCCAGCGCTGCCACCGTCCCCTGCAGGAGCAGAGCAGCCCCAGCCCTGAGCCCCAGGCACAGCCGGCCGGGCTACAGGAGCTGCTCTTCACAGAACCACAGAATGCACTGGGCTGGAAAAAACCCACCAGGATCATCCTGTCCAACTCCTGGCCCTGCACAGACACCCCAACAATCCCACCCTGTGCATCCCTGAGAGCATTCGTTGCCCAAATGCTTCCTGAACTCTGGGGAGAATGATTGGGTAACATCATGCCCTGAACCCAAACCAGCCCAGTCCCAGCCCTTCCCACCTAAAATGAGCACATTTGGGAAAAGAGTCATCCCCAGGAGCAATTTAACTCCCCAAGTCCCCTCTCCCATCACAGGCCTAACTGGACACTGGGAGAGCCCAGAGCTTCACCCCAGCCTGAGACAGATGTTACAACAATGAGGAGGTTTTGCAACCAGCTCACCTGGGAACACCTGGGAACATCTCTGCTCTCCTGTGGCCAAACCTGCTCCTGCAGCAATGTCCTGGCCATGCTCAAGCAGCTCGTAGGACCTGGAGATCTTTAAAACCTTAATGTGGAGGCTCAAAGCTCAGAATGGCCATGGGAGCCTTTCAGGAGATGTGAAAGACGTTTAATTCACCTGCATCTGTGACACGAGGGCTGGCACCACCCCATGTCCCTGTCCTCTGCAGCAAACCTGGCCCCTCTGGCAGCAAGTGCCTATTCAAGGTTAATAGGGCAGGAGAAATGGGCTCTGGCCCAGCACTTGTTCCTGAAAGGCCCTATTTCTTCCTTAATTGCAACTCAAAATCAAATTAGCAGTTTTAAATTTACTCTGTGCCCAAGAGGTGCCATGAGGGTGGGGGAGAACACATTGTACCCTTTGTGCTTATGCAATAAAAAGGGTAAATTCCTACTGAGGGCAAAATTGCTGCCACCTCTGCTCTGGCTGGCCCACTGCTTCCATGTCCTTGGGGACAGAGATACTCAGCCTGGATTTAATAGGAGCTTTTGGGGTGTCGGAGTGCTTTATCCTGGATTTGGCACGAGCCTTTGGGGCGATGGAGATGCACATCCTGGATGTGGGGCTGCCCCAGCTCCCCCAAGCAGCCGCATCGTGTGGCTCAGTGTGGGGTTACTGTGACCACCAGGAGACGCCCACGCTGTGCCAGGGCTGCACGAAGGATGGTGGAATGTGGCTGCAGGGTGGGGATGTTGGTGCAGGGACCAGGACACGGCTGCAGTGTGCTCGGGGAGGGGGGTGGCACTGGCTGCGTTGTTGGTGCTGTAATTCAGCACCCATGGACTGGGAGGTGGGGTTGTTTTCCAGGCATAGAAACCCCCCGGGATGGGAAGCTGCACAAAAGGACAAGGGCTCTGCAGCCACCCTGCATCCTCCTGGACGTGCTGGTGCTTTGGAAGCAGATGCTCCACCCTGGCCCAGAGCAGAGGGCAGAGATGGTTGCTGCCTCTGGAGAAGGGAAATTTGGGGGCTGGCACTGGTCGTGCCCACAGCGGCCCGTGCCCACACAGCCAGTGTGCACAGCTCGCCCTGGGGGAGCTGCATTGTCCTGGGATCATCACCCCACTGCTTCTGCTGCAGATTCCCGGCTCTCCCATCTGGAGAGCTGCCATCCCAGTGAGCCCGGGGTGCATCGGGGCAGGCGGTGGCTGCTCCCCACCAATGCCATTTGTGGTGCTGCCAGGTGCACGCCAGCCCCAGGGCAGTCCCTGCGTGCTGTGGGGATGGTGCAGAGAGGGGCCCATGGGTGCAGCTGCCTCACCAGAACAGGGCAGGGTGAGCCCAGCACAGCCCGTGTCCCTGCCCGGCTCTCTTCAACAGCAGGTGCCACCAGGGCCCAATGGCACATCCTCCCTGCAGTATCCCACATCACCTGGGGAGAAAGGGGAGATCCAGGGGGTGTTTGAGAGCTCTTGGTGTGGCTGAGGACCCCTTGCCAAGCTGGGCAGGGTCCCCCAAGGTGCCCAGCCACATGCAGTTGGACCAGGGGCTGGGCAGGGAGGGGACACAACTGCATCAGAGCTGAAAGCCAGGTTGGAGGAGGAGATGTAGCCTGTGTAGCCTGAATATCACTCCCCAGCCTGCCCCAGCGACGGAGCAGGGCCAGGGCAGTGTGTCACCCACTCCTGCCTGCAGTGACACCCCCAGACTCCAGCTCGCTCTTCGTTCCAATATAATCTTTATTGGGGAGACTGATGGGGGTCAGAACAAGGCCGGGTATAAAACATGATCATGGTCACAACCAGCAGCGGGAGGCATTGGCAGAGCAACACAGAGACGGTACCGGCCCCGTTCTCTCCAGGGGGAGAGCGGTCCTGGGGCTGCGCCAGCGGCATTGCCCACTCCCTCGGGACGGGACGGGGCAGGGACTGGCCCCTCTCCCCTGATGGATGCTGGGCTATGGTCAGTGCCAGGGGCTGCTGTTTCCTCCAGGATGCAGGGTTCTGGGACCCCTCAGGCTCACCCAGCCCCAGTGCCCTGGGACTGGGCAGTGTGTGCCCCTGGTGCAGTGGCCATGCCGGGTTGTGGTGCTCAGCCCCATGGGAGCACGCGAAATTATGGCTTTTTCTTTTTTTTTTTTTTTTTTTTTTTTTTTTTTTTTTTTTTTTTTTTGCTTTTATGGCGAAGNAGTAAACTTACCCCTCCAGGTGCTCTGGAGAAAGCAAGACTGTGCACAGGGGGCTGCTGCCCTGCCAGCCCCTCCGCACAGGGGTCAGAGCAGAGGTGCTGCTCTGGGGAAGGGGCTGTGGGCAGGAGCCAGACCTCGGTCCCCCTGCCCAGTCAAATCCCCTTGCTAGAGCCAGCAATCTGGGGTACTGGACCTCATGCCACCCTCCTGAGCCATCCCATGGGGCATTGGTGGAGGTCCCGGGTGGAGGGGCAGAGAACGGGCACAGCTCAATGCCTTTGTGAACACGTAGTGGCCTGGGATGGGGCGGCCGGGGATGGATGGGGAAAAACAAGAATCCTCCAAAACGAGGACAAAGTGGAGCTTTCCTCAAGTGCCTGCGGAGGACATGGGCCGCACGTCTGCTGGCATCCGAGGGGCCGGTGCGGCGGCTTGGTGTGTCTACTGAGACTCGGGTGCACGGCGGCGTGGCCACTGAGATGAAAGCTTTGGCAAATAACTTACAGAGAGGGGGCGGAGGGAGCAGCTGGGGACCTGTCCTCACTTCCTGTGCTGGGAGGGTGCCCAGTGTGGCACCGTGCATCTCCAGGGCTCCTTGTGCTGCTGCTGCCGGCCGTGGGGCGATGAGGAGGGTGTCACTCCGGCCGGGACCCAGCGTCCGCTCTCGGGAGAGCCGGGGAGAGAGAAGGGACAGGCGCCCGGGGAAGGAGCACGGCTCGATGCTCGATGTACCACGGGAGCACCCGCCGCAGGGCCGGGGGAGCTGCAGACCCCGAGTGCGCTGGTAGATGTGCTCCCCGTGCCAGCGTCCCTCTCCCCGGGCACCACCGGTGTGCAGGGGGCTGCTGCCAGGTCCCAGCACCCCCAGTGCCCCCGTGAGTGCTGGCAAGGACGCCAGTCCTACATCCTTGGCCGTGGTGAGTATCAGAGCATTCCCTGGCTGTGCCACCGGCAGAGAGGGGACAGGGGACTGGCCGTGGTGCTGGCCGCGCCGTCCCGCCCGCCGTGCCCGCTGCGGAGGGGCGGGCGGGGCGCGGGGCTCACATGATGGTGCAGGAGGACAGCGGGTTCCGGATGTGGCAGGTGCAGGCGGCCCCGCAGTACTGGCGGAAGGTCTGGTAGCAGCTGCGGTCGGTGTCGCTGCTCCACTGGACGGGGTTGGCGGCCAGGGCCTCGGCCGGCAGTCTGTTCAGGATACTGGTGTTGACGGCCAGCGCCGCCAGCCCGTAGTCGGTGAAGAGGACGGTCTCCCGCTTGCAGGTGGGGCAGGAGATGAACTTATACTTGGGGCAGGACTCGTAGAGGATCTGCAGGCACTCCTCGCACACCGAGTGCAGGCAGGAGAGGATGCGGGGCCGCTTGTTGGTGAAGTTGTACATGTGGCCGCAGGTGGGGCACTCCAGGGGCTCGCAGGGCGTGGAGGGGTGCAGCACGTACTGGTTGACGATGACCTCGTCGGACGGCGGCTGCCGGTGGTAGCAGACCTCGGAGCTGCCCTTGCGCTGGCCCTGGTAGCCGCGCTCGCGCCGCGGCAGGGGGGGAGTCCGGGGCAGCGGCAGCGGCCCGGGGGTGGCATCCAGGGCGGGGATGTCCCCGCACGCCTGGTTGACGATGATCTCGGACTCGGAGGGCCACGCGCGCTTGGCCACGAGGGGCGGCTCGCGGCGCGGGGCGGGCGCGTAGCGCGGCTGCGACGCCTGCAGCTCCGAGAACTTCTCCGGGTGGATGATTTTCATCGCCTCCATTTTAATGATGACCTGTTGCCCTTTCAGACACGACATGAGTATCGTTTTCACATTACTGTCCACTGCTCTGGGGTCTCCGAGGGACGCCTGCATGAGGCTAAAACATGCCGTCAGCCTGCTGAGCTTTCAATCTCGGTCTGGCCGCGGAGCAGGAGCACGGGGAGCAGCCGCTGGTGCGGGAGAGCATCCTGGGGAGAGGGGGCAGCGCCAGCGGGCCCCTCGCCCCTCTTCTGCAGCCAGCCCCGAGGGTGCCAGGCTCGAGGCTGGGGCAGGCAGGAGAAGGCAGGGCTCACAGTGGCATCCTGCCTGCCTTCGAGGTGCTGTTGGGCGGGTGATCAAGGCGCCGGCTCCCTGCAGCCTCGCCGGGATGTTAACGTGACATTGGCAGTCACTCAGCAGCCCTGCTCTTCGCCTTTGCTGCCACTTCCCACAGCGGATCAGCTGCAGTCGGGAGCAGTAATCTGGGGATGGCGGCACTGGGCACTGCCCAGGGCAGGTGAGTCCAGGGAGGGTCTCACAGAACTGAAGGCAGCTCCCACTTCGCCCCAGCCCGGCCTCTATTCCTGTTTACATGCAGTGGGATCCTCGTGGCTCTGAAGAATGTGTTTGCAAATTCCTTTGCTCTGACTTCCCGGCTCTCCCACTTGCCGTCACCGGCAGCTCCCACAGGGCAGGGGCTCAGGGCACATCCCGTGCCGGAGGGCAGCTCACCTTGGCTGCTGCCAGGACACCACACACCTTCTCCCCTCGGTCCCTGGGACCTCTGTCCCCAGCTCAGCTTCGCGCTTGCTGTAAATGAAAAGTGAGAGGGGGTTGGATCCAAGGCTCTTCAGGGATCTACCGGCTGCCAGCGCTCGTTTGGGATGCGTGCCCGCCTGCATCCCGGCAATTTGGCAACCGAGCCCTGCAGGTCCTGTCCATCCGCCCGCGTGCTTGGGCTGCGGAAGTGGGAGCAGGCAGGTATTTCCCCTCGGCGGCCCCAAGAGTGGGGTCCCGACACCCCTCTGCCCTGAGGGTGGGAGGGCAGGTCCCCCAGAGCCCCGCTGGGCTGCAGGGCCCCTCCCGAAGGGGCTCTTCCAGCGACCTGCCTCTGCTCAGGGTTTTCTCTCACGTTTAGCCCCTCCTCTGCTCAGTGGATCTATTTTTACCTCCATCGCTTGCTCCTGATCTGTCCCTGCTATTATCCCTCCCTCCAGCTTCCTCTACCCACCTTCCCAGCTCCCTGCCCTTGCCCTGGGGCTGATGGAGAGGACAGGCCACCTTTGGGGGCAGGAGATGGGGGGCAGGCAGCTAGCCCGAGGCCATTTTCTCCCTCAGCAGCCCCTGCGCCAGCCCGGCTCTCATCCGAGAAGGGCGAAGGCGCTCTCCTCCATCACGCTGCAAATCCTGTTAGAGAGATGCCTGCTCCCGCCGGGCGCTGCCAGGCCTGGCGGAGGGGGCCCGAGGGGGCCATCTGGTTGCAGCAGCAGCCTTTGGGGATGAAGGTAGGCCGTGGGGGTCCAGCCCCGGCTGCCTGAGAGCTGGGAGGGGGGTCCGGATCCCTGCCCAGCCCCAGTCGGGTTGTCCCGGGGGCCATGCCCTGGCAGCACCGGGATCCCGCAAGCATCCTGCCCTGGGGAGGGAGGCCTCGCCTCTTTCATTCCCCGTCACGGCCCCACATCCTGCACCCCCGCAACCTGCACCCCGCGCCCCACAAGCAGCAGCTATCCCCCTCCCTCAGAACACAGCAGCAGCCCCGGGGGCTCTGCCTGCAGCTCTCACACAGACACTCACCCGCAGCGCCCACGAGCACAGCGATCCGGGTGGTCAGCAGTGCCACGCACTGACACCGCGTTCCCACGCTCGTTCTGTCACACCCCTTCACACACAGCCCTGGCGCAGCACCCCGCCCCCCCCCCG
>VZRO01004510.1:46733-59969 GCA_013397915.1 Daphoenositta chrysoptera
CGCCCCACACACCCCCTCCCCGCACATTCCTCCTTGCCCCGACCGTCGTGCCTCGTCCCACACATCCCCCTTCCCCGCCCCACAGCCCCTCTCGCCCCACACCCGCTCTCCCCGTAGCCGCCCCCGAACCCTCCGCGCGGCCCCGCTCCCGCTCGCTCCGCCGGCCGGGCCCCGCGGGTCGTTCCGAGGGGCCCGCGGTGACTCAGCATCCAGCGCCGCTGGAAGCGGCTCCGCGGCGGCGGTGCCGCTCCGGGGCCGTGCCTGTGGGGCAGCGTCGGGGAGCGGGGTCCTGCCAGCAGTCCCTGAAGCCCCCGGGGCTGGAGAGAGGTCGGACAGCCAGGAATACCCCCACCACTGCTTTTTCCCACTGCCAAATCAGCCGTGCACCCCACCGTGTCCCCTGGGATCCATGGCCACTGGCTGTCGGGGGAGCAGAGGGGCTCCCCTGACATCCCCCAGTCCCTGCTGAGATCCGGGGCAGCTGGGCACAGGGGCTCACTGGTCCCTGGGGACACGGTGGGCTCAGCGTGGTGGGTGGGGGCTCACACGACCACTGGGTCCCAGCAATGCTGGCAGGTCCCTGCAGAGCACTGGGGACTGTCGCTTATGGCCATGGGCTTGCTGGTGTGACCCCCAGAGTGGCACGGGCAGACAGGAACCCACGGGCTGGGGACACCCCACAAGGTGCCCTGAGCAGATGACTCCTGGTCTGTTCCTCCTGGCTCCTGCAGATGTGAGACGCGTGGATGTTGCCTGGCAGATTCAGAGGCCAGGCTGCCTTCTCCCCCTGCTGAGGGTGCCTCCAGAATGGGAAGCCCACAGGGAAATGGCCAGAATGAGCAGGCAGCCTCACAGAGACCCCTCCAGTTCCCATGCCCCGAGCCCAGCAACAGTGACCCAGGCATGTGGACACTCGAATCCAAACCCACTCCACCGCCCCATCCAACCCTGGCTGGAGCAGGGTGCTGCTGGGGGCTCACCAGGCTCCTTTGGGTGCTGCTGGGATTTCTCTGCTCGTGTCACCCATTGCTTTTTTTTAGATTTTTACATTCCTCCAGAATTTTGCCTGGACTTTTATGCCCTCCCTGAAGGTTACCCTGCCCAGCCCTGCTTGCTGACCCTCCAGCCCTGTTGCAGCAAAGATCCAGCCCCTGTACCAAGGGGTCTGCGTGGTCCTGGAGCTGTGTCACGTCCACACAGCCACACTGCTCACGCTGTCTCTGTCCTCTGGCCCCGCCATCAGCGGGATGGACACAGGAGATGGAGTTTCCAGATTTCACGGCTCTGCCAGGCCTTATGCAGCCCACAGATGATCTTCTCACCCACACTTCAGGAAGTGATGCTGAAAATCTCACCCAGGTGTGTCTCTTCCTGACCTGGAAATGATGACCAAAGCCACCTCGGCAGAAGGATGCCCTGGCACCCCAAGGGCTCAGCTCTGCTCCATTCCTGGGCCAGACTGACCCTAGAGTGTGGTTCTCCCTGGGGACCTGCAGCATCACCTCCACCTGGAAATCCATGGTCCCTTCTTGACAATGGTTGAGTTTTTAATCTTAGAGTTTCTCTCACTGGTTAAGGGGTTTTCTAATGCCTTTGCCTCTCGTCCCTCTGAGTGCCACTCTTTGATCTGCTCACCTGCTGAAATCAGCATGAGGCTGCTGCTGCCTGGCACTCCAACACCGCTGAACAGGGATTCCCTGAATCTTCCCCATCGTCCCTGTGTCAGGTGCCCCTGCCTTCCCTGCTAGCGTGCCTGGGTGCAGAGAGCAGGAGCCGATATCTTACGCTTGAGCTCCCTGAGCAGAGGAAATTGCAGGAAGTGAGCGAGCATGAGCTATTTTCTGTTATTAATTCATGTGGCATCCCCGTGCTGACCCAGCTACACGGTGCTATTATGCTGCTACTCCATGAGTTAGGCAACAGCTCTATTTAAAAATAATAATAAATTACATTGGGCATCTTTTCTGCTGAATAAGAGTGTGTTTGTGCCAAGGTGCTGGGATCTTCCTGTTGCCCCAATGGCTCTGCCTCTGCTTTGCATGCCCAATGCAGAGCTTTCCCTTTTCCCTGCCGAGTTGGTCCACCAAGAGCTCTGCTTTCTACCCAAAGTGAAATAATCTCATCCTTCAAAACCCAGACTCTCCATCTCAGTCCAGGCCTGTGTGGCTCAGACTCGAGAGATGACCCTACCAAACCTCAGCCCCCATGGCCACCTCTAATCTCTGCCTTTGGGTCTTGTCTCTTAGACCTGAGGCTTTTCTTCCTACCCCACCCGAGTGAGCTGACAGCTCCGTGTGTGCCAAACCTTCCTGTCCTGCACCCAAACCCCCTTCCATGCTGTCCGTGCTCCTGGTGACAGCACCTCAGGCCACTTTCTTTGCTCCTTGCTGCTCCCATTACCGAGTTCACTTGTCAGGGTCCTGCTCACATCCACAGCTCTTTCCAAAATCCCGTCTGTTTCTCACACCGATCTTGTTTTGCTTTGGTGAATCACTCATCACACAGATAATTCACCCACAAAAACATGAGCTCATCCCCAGCTTTGCAGAGAGCAGCTTTCTCTGCAGGTCTGTGTGGGGCAGCACCAGTGCCAGGGCCTGCCCGGCTGCTCGGGGGCTGCAGGGACAGCCCAGCCTGGCCTGGCTGGGAGGGATGGACGTGGTACCCACATGCCGTGTTTGCATCCTCTGGGCCCCATCCCCTTGGCACTGCCTCTCCTTCCCAGGGTAGAGCACCAGCAGAAGGGACCCCAAGTGCCATGATCAGCACCAGCCCAGGCTGAGACCCTGCAGCCTGGCTGAGGTGGCCACAAGAGCCCAGCACGGCCCCCTACAGAAGAGGAAAGCAGGGCAGCTCTCATTGGCCCCAGTGCTCCCCCAAAACCACCAGAGGAGGTGTCTGTGCAGCTTGCCCAGGCAGAGCAAACACCATTTTGAAGGAAGGATGCTACTGAAATATCTGCCAAGAAAGCAGGAGAGTCTCTTGGTGCCAGCTGGTAACTGAAGGCTGCCCCAGCTGCTGCAGAGCTGTTCCCTGGTTGCTGTCTGAAGCAGTGTGTGGGTTGCTGGTGGTCAGGACCTGACCACTGATCCTAAGGCCCTGGTGGGGGCTTTTGTGGGCTGGTTTCTGGCTTGCAGCTGTCTACAGAGACTCCACCACGAGAAAAGTGATGCTCAGAAGATCCCCGAAGTGTCTGAAGCCACACACAAACCCTGAGATGCACACGTGATGCTCTGATCAGCTTGAAGGTTATGGGTGCTCCTAAAGCCCCAACAGTTTCCAAGGGGGTGGCCACAAAGCCCTAGAGCTGCATTTCAGGGGTGAGAGGGTGCAAGGAAGACCCATTTCCTTTAGACAACACTTTGTGTCCAAGGAAAACAGGACAGGGCTGGCCCAGAAATAGAAATGGCAGCTCTGCAGAAGCCTTCCCCCAGCCCATGCCAGGTTTAAGAGAGCCCGAGGGACCTGAGGCTCGGAAGAAACGAGAGCATGTGCCAGCGCTGGGATCCGGCCGCTGTCCTTGCCCTCCTTCACGGGCTGGGCGGGTGCAGGGCTGGTGGAGCAGCTCCGGTGCCGACGCGGGGGCTACGGCAGGCGCCTTGTAATTGTGGTGACATTTAGCGTTTGCTGTGCTGGCTCCCCGGGACAGCCCGGCGCTCGTAACCTGCCAGTGCTGCTCGCCTGGATGCCGCGGCCAGGCACAAACTGGGTCAGGGAGGAGGAGGAGCAGCGGCGGCCGCGCGTGCCCTCGAGGTGCCCGGTGGGACACGGTGGTCCTGGCACAGGTGACGAGGTGCCCAAAGTGCTGCTCCTCCCTCCCGGGTGCTGCCTCAGCTGGGACACCATTCCGAACAGCAGCCCAGACTGAAGCAGAGATTTGTTTTTGCAGCGTAATTTCAACTTTTGCAGGAAAACTTCCCTGAAGACAGCAGATGGGACCCACCGAGCCCTGCCTGGCTCCCGGCTGCTTGCCCCCCTTGCTCTGGACAAACGTCCAGAGGCTGTGGCTGTGCTTGCAAGGTGGTGGGATCCTGCTGTCCCTGTGTGACTGTCCTGGGGCTCCCAACAGGACCTGAGGACACAATGCGCTCCCAGCAGCTGGCAGCACCCCCTGGCTCTCCTGCTGGCCCTTCTGCTCAGCTTGGGCAACCCGTGCTCTTGTCTGGAGCACCACGGCTGCATTTCTAGGTCAGCTGGGTGATTTTGAACATTGAACGGAGGATTTTGTTTTCCCTGCGTGCCTGTAACCCTCCCGGGGAGCTGTGTGGGTGCACAGCTGGGAGCTGGCCCTGGGCATGGCTCCTGCTCCGGCACTCTGCAGGGCCCTGTGGGGCTATCGGAGCAGGAGCTGCTGCTCCCGAGCTCGGGGAGCTGAGCCAATGCCTGCTCTGAGTGTGGTGGGAAAGCTGCAGCGGGGGAAGAGGGGTGTGTGCCTGGGGGTGGGAGGTTGGAAGGGGGAGTGTGGGTCAGGCGTGAGGAGTTGCTGGAGCTGGTGAACTCCCCGGCACTGCCGTGGGTGGGAGCTGGGAGCGCGTGGAAGCCGTGGCAGAGGGTTCCTGGGAGGGGCTGCATCCCACGGGGCAGGCATGGGGGGCTGCAGCAGCTCCTGGGGACGTTCCCTGGGGCTGATGGTATCATCTGGCCTTGGGGTGTTCATCACCACGATTTCCTCAGTCCTCCAAGAGCCTGGGCCAACATGCCTGGTGCCAGGATGCTGGGAGGTTGCTGAGGACCTCATGGCCTGTCCTTCCCCTCTCCCCCTCCAGGGAGGACCGGTGCCTTGGCTGAAGGGAGACCTTTGGGCACAGGGACGTTGCAGCAGCCTGGTGCCCCTGTGCAGTCTGCAGGGAAGCAAGTGGAGCACTGCAGCTAGGGTGACGTGGGGAGGTGAGGCATCAGAAACCAGGGCTCCAGCTGAGGAGGGGACCCAGCGTGCCCAGACTGCTGCGGGAGCTGTTGGGTGCCACTGGGACTGTGCTGTGTCCCCAGGACAGGACTGGGGTAATCAGAGAGACTTGGACCACCCTGACCCACGTCCCTGTCTCCTGGGGGCACGTGTGTGTTTGGGAAGCTCTGCAGAGCACTGAGCACCCCCAGCACTCCCTGCCCCCACCAGGTGCTCTGGAGCCATCATGGTCCCATGGGTGGGGAAGAGGGTGCAGTTTTGAGGCTGCAGGCTCAAGGTTTTGCTTTGAAGGTGCAGGTTCAATGCTGAGGGCTGTCCCCCAGCAAGGCACACGGGGTCCCTGGGAGCCCCCGCCTGTCCGGGCTCACCCAGCCCTGGCTTCTGCAGGACCCTGATCTGCGCACGGGGTTCGGGGCTGGCAGGGCTGCGGAGGAGGCTCTGCAGCAGCGCAGGGGCTGCCTGCCCGGCGGCTGCCTGCGTGCCAGCACGGAGCTGCCAGCCTGCGCCAGCCCGGCGCTCGCATCCCTCCCTCGGCAGACGCAAATGGGAGCAGACAGCCCGGCTCGAGCGGTAAAGATCAAACCCCGGCAACCCGGGGCTGCTGTCAGCGCGGGCAGGGCGCTCGAAGCCATCGCGGGAGTGGCAGCCCCGGTGCTGGCCCTGCCTGCTGATGCCCCTGCCAAGGCGCTGTGTCCCCGCGTGGCTGCAGCACGGGGATGCTGGCAGGGGCTGCCCACGCTGCTGCCGTGCTGCTATGACCATGGCAGGGGCTGGCGTGGCCACGGGCAGAGGATTCGGGGGTTTGTCTGCCCTGGATTTCCAGTCTGGGAGATGCACGAGGGGATCCCAGCATGCAGGAAGAAGTGGTCTTGCTCCTCCCGCTGAGGTCTCCCGGCAGGGATGCTCCTGTGCCCGGCACCTTCCCAGGGACTGCACTCTGGCTCCTCCGTGGGCTCAGGGAGCAGAGGAGAAGGTGGTCCTGGAGCACGGCACTGCCGGGAACTGCTGTGGAAAGGCCCCTCCACTGCCCCAGCTTCGTCAGCGGGGGGAAACCTCAACCTTCACCCGCCCGCCCTCGGCTCCGGCTGAGTTGGCGGCTGTGGGAGGATGAGGATGGTGCAGCCGCGGTGGCACGAGGGCCGTGGCTTGCAGGAAGCCGTCTGGCTGCACCCCGCGCCCGGGGAGCGAGGCAGCGGGGGCACTCGGTGTGGCTGGGGCAGGACCCACCCGGGCGATGCGGAGGAGCAGAGGCAGATGCCAGTGGCACCCTGAGAGCTGCGGGCCCAGGCACAGCTTCCTCACTCTCCTCAAGTGCCAAAGAGGATTGAAGAGAGCCCTGGGATTCAGCATGGACCACAAACACCTGGATTCCGCACAGCCCGCCTGTTTCCCACCCAGGAAGGTGGCACCACGGCCCCGGTGCCCACACCCCGCCGGCCCGGGGGTGGCCCCTTCCGGACAGCGCTGCTGCCACCGGTGCGGAGCAGGAGGGATGACGGTCCGCGGAGCAGCTGGGGAGCAAGGAGAGGGCACAGCTAATTGGGATAATTGCTAAAGCAGGCGAGGAGCGAGCGGGGAGGGAGGCGGCGAACAAGGAGCCGTTGTGCACAGGCGGCCCAGGCACGCGGCCCCGGCTCCAGCCTGCAGCGAGAGCCAAACAAACGGGGACTGTTTGGAGCGAGGGAGGACAAGCAGACGGCAGGACAGAAACCAGACCTCCACTGGGAGAGAGCCGGAGCCAAGGGCTTAGCTGGGAGCTGGGTGCTGCACGGGGTCTGCCGGTTCCCCGTGTGGAGAGCAGCCCCAGCCTACCACGGCCAAACCTTCCCTGAGGTAGGATGGTGCCATCCCTAATCCATCCCCGGGGCAGGGTGGGGCCATCCCTAATCCATCCCCGAGGCAGGATGGTGCCATCCCTAATCCATCCCCGAGGCAGGGTGGGGCCATCCCTAATCCATCCCCGGGGCAGGATGGTGCCATCCTTTGTCCATCCCCGGGGCAGCGGCCAAAGGAGAGGACGGCAAAATGCTGGGGATGCTCCAGGCCAGGAGATGAGAGACAGCCCTTCTGCCACAGCCATTCCGAGGACTGGAAACTTTCAATCACGGAAATACAGCAGGAAACCAGCCCTTGTCCTAAAGAAACCACCGGCAGGTGCAGTCACTGCACAAGGTCGTGGCACAGAGGAAGCTGTGGCATCGCCCACGTGGCTGCTCAGGAGCCCGCGAGGGTGGGAGCAGCCGAGGCGGGGGCAGCTGCTGCTCTCTCCGCAGGAAGGAGAACTGACATTTGAGCAGGAAGAAACGTGGCTATGTATGTGAGCTGCCCAACCTCGTGTCCCAGCTGGGGCTCTTACAGCCCCTTTTCCGGGTGTTTGTGTGAGCATTTAGCCTTGGAAGATACCCCGGGCTGTTTGCTGCTGCCCGGTTCTGCACACGGAGATGGAGGTTATGGCCCATGGACATAGATACCCCGGCATCGATCCATCACGGGGCTGGGCTGAGCTTGGCAACGGGCGAATTTTCCTTCCTAAAGTCCCTGTGCGATGGCACAAAGCCACCCTGGTTGCCACTGTCCCCGTGGCACATTGTGGGTGAGAACACACGAGCAGTGACGGGAACATCTCCGTGCTGGCCAGAGGCTCTGCCCGAGCAGGGATTTTGTTTATGAGTAGGGTGGAGCAGAGGGGGAGTTTTGGCACTGCCAGCAGAAGTGCCCGGATCTGAGCTGCCTCCTGCTTCCTCGCACATTCGGCAGCAGCTCCAGGCAGGGGCAGCCCCTGGCTCCTGGTCCAAAGCCTGTTGGGAACAGCCCACTCTCAGCCCCAAAGCACTCGGCAGCTGGGAGGAGACGGGAAGGACTTGCTCCAGGCCAGGAAATCCTTGCTTTCTCCTCCAGCCGGGCCGCAGTGGGCAGCCACAATGCTCGCTTCCCCCGGGCCGCTGCCAAGCCCCGGCGTGACCCGGGGGCGGCCGGGCCGGGAGCCGCAGGGGAGAAGGACGGAGCGGGGCTGCGGGAGGGCGATAAGGAAACCGGCTCCTCGCTGGTTCCTGCGGCTCGGGGAGAGGCCGGCAGCGGGCCAGGCGCCGGCCGACTCCTGTGATGTCGGTGTGGCCGTGCCAGCCTGGACACTGGGTTATGGAACCAACGTGTCATCCCTGAGGAACGCGGCATCCCCCTGCCAGGCGAGGAGCCTGGCGTTAAGCTGGAAAGGCTTTGGGCTCTGCAGCTCAGCATCCCTGCACGGGTGTCTGACAGCAGCGCAGGCTCCGAGCGGCCCCGGCACAGCGGGCACCGCCGAGGTGCCTCCGCAGCGTCCCTGTCCCCGCGGGCACCGGGAGGGCCGGGCAGGGGCCGGTGCAGAGGCACACGAGCACGCGTGCCCCAGCTGCGCCTCCCTGTCCCCACTCGTGAGCCTTCAGGGCGGCTATGTCACATCGGGACAGCGCAGCGTGAGCAGCAGGGAGCTGGCAAGGGACGCTGTCGAATCTGAGGAGCTGCCGGCCCTCTCGGGGCTGTGCTGTGCTGCGGGGGGAGCAGCAGGGCCTCGGGAGGCTTCTGCAGAGGAGCCTGTGCTGCCCCTCCGCACAGAGCTGAGTGCCAGGAACTGGCACGGAGAGCAGGATCTGGCCTGCTGGAGGATGTGTGCCGGGCCAGGGCAGCCCAGTGTGCGCACCCAGGTGCTGACCCGAGGGACGGGACCCATTCTGGCCCCGCAGGAAATCCCTCCCACCGAGCAGCTTCAGCAGGTCACTTCCAGGCTCTGTTTTGGCTTTAAAGCTGCTGCCGTCCTTTGGGACACATCCCCGAGAGGGAACCGAGAGCTGTGGAACTCCCTGTATGCCCTGGGCAGACGTGGAGACAAGCAGGACAGGGCTCTGCACATGGGATGCTGAGCACAGGCCTGGGGACACGGGCTGGGTTTTGTGCTGGATTTTCCCACCCTGGGGTGTTTGTGAGGGGCTGTTCTGCTGAAGGGCACAGAGCACCAAATCCTGCAGTGGATTTGAGCCCCCAAACTCCCTGTCTCTGGAAGTTTTATCCCTGGGTGCTGCTCTGTGCTCCCTGCATTGCCCCTCAGACCTGCACCAGTGGGGACCCTCCATGGCACCCTCATTCCCACAGCCCCCAGCCCGCCCTCAGTGGGTGCCCAGCTGAGCCCTGGTGCTGGTGACACTGATCCTTAGAAGATGCTCACCCCACTGGCGCCTCCCACTCCCTGTGATCTTTCCTTCCGTAGCCCCGGGCCTCACTCTGATTTTAATGAGGAGGCAGCTGAGGATTAAGGTAAAAAGCCTTGAAGAAAACCTCGCACAGCTGTGCTCCACGGCGGGAGGCTTGTGATGTCCCAAGGGAATCATCCCACACGTGTTTCACACAGCCTGAATTTGGAGGTTGCCCTCCCATCCCTGCACTGGCCCAACTCCTCCCCGTGTCCTTTCCTCACACCGGCCACCCACGGGCTCAGCCTTCGGCCTCCCCATGGTTTGGTGAGCGGTCACCACCTGCACTGGGGGCCACCGAGCTGCCCCCTCAGCTGGCGACAAAACCTTTCTCTGTAGGAACCGTCACCCTTCATCATCCTCCGGCACTGACAGGCTGGGAAGAGCATCACCACCCTCCTGTGCCCGCGCCAGGCACTGCAGCGCCCGGGAGCCGAGGGAAATGCTTGAAACGGGCCCTGGTCAGGAGGGTTTTATTCCTGGTGCCTGGGAGAGCCCTGGGAGGAGCCGGAACTGGGAAATCTCCACCGCCGGGATGCCACACATATTTGTTGCTACATATTGATGCCACAGTATTTGTCCCCAGCAGAAAGAGGCCCAGGAACAGGCCATGCCTGTGGTTTTATGGTTTGTTTGGGGTTTTTTAAACAAAATAAATGTCCCTTTTGGTGTGTGTGAAGCAGCAGAGAGCTGAGGTATCCTAGGGCATCCCTGCAGTTACTGATATCCTGCAAAAACTCCCAGCAGCTTGTGCTGGGTCACACAGGGTCCAGGGCTGTGGGTGCCCTGCCGTGGTACGGCTGGGAGGAGACCTGGATTCACGGATTGGGATTGAGGAATTCCTGAGCCAGCACTTTCCTCCTAGCTGATGTCCCACGGCTGGGGGTGCTCCTGCCCCTGCAGCACCTGCAGCCCATGCTGGGAACCCAGGCCCAGCTCCCTCCACGGAGCTTCTCCCTCATTTTCAGACTTCCAGCGTGTTTGTGAGCCAGCAAAAAAAACCCCGGGAAAGTGAAGATTAGCTTTTCCCCCTCTTTCTCCTGGTTTTCCCAGGCTCCTCCTCAAACCAGCATTCCTCTGGAAACAGTGTGGCATCTCTGAGGACCTTCCTCTCCATCAGGCCCCAGCACGGGACATCTCCAGGGTGGGCATTGAGCATTTGGTTGTTTTTTTCTGTTTATTTCTTTCCCCCATGCAAACAATTGCAGGAAATTAGGCTGTGTTTAAGCCACAAAGAGCCTCGCATTAGTTCAGATCCTCCATTTACTCAAGGGGGGCACAGCTCTGCAGCACCTGCTGGCTCCCAGCTCAGGGATTCCCACATGGGACAACTCCAAACCAGCAGCCTGAGCTTTGGTGAAGCAACTTTTCCACCTGAGGACTCTCCATCGTCTATAAACCCTCCAAGGATCAACACACAGTTGCTGGATGTGGCCCTTGGAGCTCAGTTTGGAAAATTTCTTGGCAAGAACTGAAATGTTTGAACTTCAGGCTCCGGATTAGGGGTTGCTGCTCCTGGTTGGCGAGAACTCTCCTCATCTGGGGCTGCCACAGATCTGCCGTGCAGGGAGTGAGAGTGTCCAGGAGGTGCCTGCGAGATGGGAGCGGCCACGGCTGGATGCTGAGAGAGCTGAGAGACATCCCCGGCACGGAGACACCTCAGATCCCAGCTGACACTCTGCTCTGAGCAGCTGCGTGGGGGCTGCAGCCCCGGGCAGCAGCGTGCGGGATGTCCCCACCCGAAAATGCCCGAGGTTCTATGAGGTGACCTTCGTGTGGGAGCCCCCTGGGGACAGGGAAGGCGCTGAGGACACGGGGGCTGCAGGCTCTCAGGGTCCCCCGGACCCGGGCTGTGCCTGCCGTGCAGTCCCGGAGCTCCCTGCAAGCACAGCTGCTCAGGAACAGGGCTGCTCATGGAAATCCGGGGCTTAAAGACAAACCCCGCCAGTCCTGAGGCACTGCGAGGAAGGGAAACGCGCTGCTGTAGAGAGCCACAGCGACATCCCCTGTGCGAGCCCGGGCACGGGCAGGCAGGGCTGGGGTTATCGCAGGACACCTGGGCGGAGGATGTCTCTTTTTCTATCCCGGCTTAGCCAAATTGATAAGTTTTTCTCTGGAGAAACAGCTCAAGGTGGGAAAACTGGGCAGCAGTGAGGCCCAGTGAAGGGACAGGGGCTGCTGGTGGCCCTCCTCCAGATGACCCTGCGGTGGCAGAAAGGCCCTGAGGGGTCTGTGCAGGAGTTCTGCAGCGTTCAAACCCCAGGGCTGTGTGCTGTGATGCTGATTTCTCACAACACGTGCTCTGCTGCACCCCCACTCCCAGTCCTCAGAAGGGAAACTGAGGCACAGAAGGCATGAGGCCCCTCTCTCAGTGGTCAGAGGAGGGCCAGCTTCTCCCACCAGAAAATCCCAGGCCTCCATCTGCCTTTCCCTCCATCCTTAGAAGCTCGCTGAGACTCTTTAAAGGGAAACCACACTCTGGGAGCTGCCAGCCCAGCAGGCTCCGGGACAGAGGGATCGGCCGCAGAGGGAAGGCAGGGCAGCCGGGGATTTGCAGGCAGGTGCTGGCAGCTTCATGCCAGGGGCAGTGCTGCCAGGGGCAGGCAGGCTCCCATCGCCCTCTGGAGCTCTCCTGCTTGTTCCAGGAGTGCCAAGGGGCTGGCCTGGGCAGCCCCTGCTCCTCAGGGCAGGTGAGAAATTTTTTCTGTTGTCAGAAGCATGGCCAGAAGGAAGTGGCGTTTCCCTTTGCAGAGTGTGTGGGAAATGTAATCCTGTCCCAGGAGGATTCAGCTGCAGTTTGGGGCACCTGTCCCTAGCCTGTCCCATCATCCATGAGGCTCACAGGAGGGACAGGTTCTGCTTGTGGGAAGGGGTTGGGGCTCTGCACAAGCCACTTTGGGGGCCTTGGGCATGGGAATAGTGCTAGTGGCTGAGAACATCACAGCAGGGTCACACGGCAGGGATGTGGACAGGTTAGGGAGGAGGGTGCTGAAAATTTGCATCTTTCCTTGTGCTGCACTTCTGGTGCCAGGGACTGGCACACGTGCCAGCACAGCCACGTCCTCACTCCACCCAGCCTCGTGGTGCCACCATCCAGAGGTGCCCTGGGGGTGACCCCTGAACCCACCCTGTAAAGGTTCTGTTGGGGGACACAAGGTGACACCACAGCCAAAGCTGTGCTGCAGGGATGGGGACCCCAGCAGAGCCCTGGCACTGGGATCTCAGGGCTGGACAAGGTGGACACAGAGAGCAGGGGGTGTGGGACCCCTGGGTGCCCATGGGGGCAGGCAGAGCCTGGCAGAGAGGTCTGGGGGCTGCCAGAGGGTGCAGACCTGGTGTCCCCCGCCCAGTGCTCAGGACCTGTGCATGGTGCTCGGTGCCCTCTGCCCAGCACCTGGCCCTTGGGGTTTGCTGGTTCCCACAGACCTGTGGAGTGCAGTGCCCCCCTCGCAGTACCTGCCTGCTGCCCAGAACCAGCGCTGGTGCCAGTACCCAGTGCTGGAGCTCACAATGCTGGTGCTGGTGCCAGTGGATGTACTGGTGCCTGTACTGGTGTCAGTGCCCGGTCCTGGCAGTGGTGACATTGCATGGTGGCACTGCCTGCTGTGTGGTGTTCACCGTGCACTGTGTGGTGCTGGTGCCAGTGCCCAATACCAGTGCCCATGCTGGTGCTGGTATCCACTGGTGGTGCCCAGTTCCTGGTACCAGTGGCTGGTGCTAGTTTGGTGCCTTGCCTGATGCCCAATGCCTCTGTCCAGTGCCCATCTCCCATTGCCCCCTGCCCCTGTCCAGTGCCAAGTTTCCCTGCCCAATTCTGGTCCCAGTGCCTTCTGACCAGTGTCCTTGTCCACTGCCAAGCGCCCAGTGCCAAGTGCACATTGTCCAGTGCCTGGTATTGGTGCCCAGTTCTTTGTGGCCCCTGCCTTGTGCCAATGCCCAGTGCCGGTGTGGGCTGGGGCGGTCGGTTGGTGTTGGGGCTGGGCGGTGGTGCTGGGTGTGGGGTGTTCTTGCCCCGGTCTCTCGGGGCCGGTCCGCTTGTCTGTCGGTCGCTCGGGGCCGGTCCGTCTGTCTGTCGGTCGCACGGGGCGGCGCCGCTCGGGGCGGTCC
>VZRO01004510.1:60409-93153 GCA_013397915.1 Daphoenositta chrysoptera
CCCTTCCCCTGCTGTGAGAACAACCCCAGCACTGACACCCCCACGCCCCGGGGTGACGGGGTCTCTGTCCCGCAGGGGGTGGGCAATGCCGGACAGGCCACGTGTGCTGACAAGGGGCAGGGAGATGGATCGTGGGATCACCGTGGAGAACCCCTACGCCAGCGTCAACATCCCACGGGAGCAGTTCCAGCAGAGCTTCATCACTCGCTACCTGAGGGACGAGCCCACCATCATCGCCAACCCCACGGCTGTGCCCGCCTATGGCGCGGAGGAGCAAACAGACCTCGCTAATGGCTGGAACAGCCCGACCATTGCCACGGACAAGTCCTGGGCCCGTCCCTATAACCCCTACGCCAGCCTGAGGATGCCCAAAGGGGAATCATCTGCCTCCTTCTACACTGTGACCCTGGACAAGCCACCCAAGGGCCCGGAGCAAGGGGTTGGCAGGCGATGTGGCTGCTGCAGGTGCTGCTCCTGCTGCCCAAAATGCTGCTGTGTCATCTCCTAAGGGCCCTCCCTGCACCCACGGGACGTGCTGACCATGGGATGTGGCCAGGTGACCCCACAGGGACGTGGCTGCTGGCCTGGGCACCCTGGGAAGCTGCCCTGGCACCTGTCAGAGCTGGCAGCTGGCACTGGCTGGGCTCTGACATTGCTTTTCACCTGTGAACTCTGCAGCCAGGTGTGCCGATGATGGGCACCTGCCAGGTGGGCCATGGGGCCCGGGAGCCCTGAGGATGATCTGTGCCAGGACAGATGTCCCCAAGAAGTGACTGCACTGAGGATGGGGCAGCGCTGTGAGCCTGCAGTCCTGCACAGTGCCCCTGCCAGCCTCCCCGTGCTGGGAAACCTCCACCATGGGAAGGTGCAGGCAGTGTCCCCCTGCCAGTGGGTGGGTTTGGATGCTGGCAGCCCTGTGTATGGCAGAGGAGGACATCACTGTCACTGTCTTGGAGCAGTGGAGAGGAGCCAGGGATGAGCCTTCAGCTGGAATGGGGACCCACCTTCCAGAAGTGAGTCGTCCCCCCTCCCACAGCACCAGGGGGATGCTGCTGGCACCCTGCACCCAGCTCCATCTGGGTCCTGCTCCTCCTCACCACACTGCCCATGGACAGAGGGATGGAGACAGGAAAGACACAGCCAAAGCATGGCAGAGTGCTGGGCCGTGCTCCAGGGCAGCACCTGATAGCACAGCATGGATGTGGGCATTAACATCCCTGTGCCAGGAAACCTCCAGCCCCATTCTGTTCCTCCTGCCAGGGTTGTGTGGTGCTGGGCACAACCTTTCGCCCCATCTGCAGCCCAGAGCCGGGCCCAGTGCGGAGGGCTGGCCCAGCTCCAGCAGTGGGACAGCACTGGGGCACCTTGCTGGGGATGCGGAGCCCCCACATTCACCTTTTGCAACTCGCTGGGCTTGGAGGAAGGTGGGGAGGAGCGTGCTGGCTCTTCCCAGAGCGCTGGGGCGCCTCCCGGCTGGGCTTTCGGCTGGGGCTGCTGCCATCGACCTGGAACAAGCCCGCTGTTGTGCTTATGTCCCGCCGTGGTGTTGACGTCCCTCCCTGGCGCTGGCAGCCCTCCCCGGCGCTGGCGTCCCGGGGACAGCCGCTCTGCCAGGCGGCAGCTGCTCCGTGGCTGCTGCAGAGCCGCCTGGTCTGCGGGAGCAGGGGCTGGGAGGAGTTCCTGTGTTTGCAGATGACTTCAGGGAGCTGCAAATAAAATTACAGCCCTCTCCTGCCCTGCCTAGGTGTGCCTCTTCCCTCCACCCTGGCTGTTCTGGGATTCCCGTGTCACTTCTTGCTTTCCCTGGCGGGTGTGTAAGGGCAGTGCTAAAGCCTCCAAGCCAGGCTTAACTGTTACCCTGCTGACCCGTGGCAGCAGCAGCTCTCGCTGAGCTCTCTGGCTGCTGCCTGGTGCCCCGCTGCCAGCCTGTGTCCCACAGTGCCCAGGCGTTCCCAGTACAGGCTGCTCCTGCGTGTCTGGGGACACTGGCTGGTGCTCAGCCCAGCCCTGCCAAGCTGGGCGACTGTCGTGTCTGGAAAGACAGTGAGTCTTGAGGAAGGACCTGGGGAAGGGAAGTTTCTGGCTGGGCCAGCTGGGTGGGCTTTGGGACACTGCTCGGGCTGGCTGTGACCCACCCGGGAGTCCATCAGCAGTGGGAGCCCACCATGGCTTGGGATTCGCCACTGCTTGGAGCCCACCTGCACTGAGACCCCACAAGCACTGGGTGCCCAGCATTGCCTGGATGCCAACACAAGGAGATCCCACTGGAAGCCCACAGCCCCTGGGAGCCCACCGCTGCTGGGAGCCCACCACCAGGAGCCTGCCACTGCCTGGAAGCCTATCACTCCTGAAATCCCACCCCCTGGGACATTCTGGGCTGGGGAGGAGCCCCGGGCAGTGGCTCGGCAGAGGTTTGGTCTGTCAGTTTGGCTCCCTCGTCCCGACCCCCTGCCTGGCCCAGGGCCCAGGGCGGTGGGTGGCCGGGGGGTGTGGGGCTCGCAGCGGGGGCTGCCAAGGACACAGCCCACGGTGTGTCCTGCACAAGGAGCTCTCTTGTTCGCCCTGCCCAGACCGCGGCAGCGGGGACGGGCAGATCCAACCCCGTGTTTGCTTTCGTGTCCCCGCCGGCAGCCCTGCCCTGTGGCCGAGCCCCCGCGGTGTGGTGGGGCAGGGGACACGTCACCGCCGGGGCCCGCAGGGCGGGGGCTGCCCGGGACTCTGCGGGACACCACGGCTTGGGGACGGAAAACTGTCCCCGGGGTGTGCGGTGCCAGGGCGGCAGCGGCCACAACGAGCGGGGGCTCGGGCAGGGCAGGGCAGGGCGCAGCATCTGCCGTGTGTCACCGCTGCCCTTCGCTCTGCCCAGCCCCGCGGCGATGGCAAACACGGCGGGAGCGGCCGGGCACAGCCTGCCAGCCAGCCGGGCAATGATTAAACCGGAGCAGCAGGAAAGGGGGGTGAGCAGGGGAAGGTGCGGGCTGCCCCAGACCATGGCAGGGCTCTGGTGACCCGGGCCGCTGCGTGCAGAGGCCCAGGGGTGCTCCCCGGGTGTGTTCATCTTCCCAAGGTGTCCGGGGGTGCAGAGGGTTGTGCCGGGTGACCGCCACCTCCTGCCTCTGGAGCGTGGGTGGCGGTGCAGGGCTCCGGCTCATCCCGGTCAGACCTTTGCTCTCCCCGAGGGTGCCGCTCCCCACCCTGCGGTGCCGAAGGTCCCTGCAGCGCCCGGGGATGAGCCCTGGGAACAGGAACACGTTTCCCATCCACGTGTGTCGCTGCTGATTACAGATCTGCCTTCCCTGAGGGGAGACCTTATCGCTCCACACAACTCCCTGAAAGGAGCTGTAGTGAGGTGAAGGTTGGTCTCTGTTCCCAAGTAAAAAGTGACAGGATGAGAGGAAACGGCCTCAGGTTGTGCCAGGGGAGGTTTAGGTTGGAGATTAGGGAAAAACTTTTCACTGAAAGGGTTGCAAAGCTCTGGCACAGGCTGCCCAGGGCCGTGGAGGAGTCACCATCCCTGGAAGTGTTCAAAAAATGTGTGGATGTGGCATCTGGGGACGTGGGTTAGAGGTGAATGTGATGGTGGTGCTGGGTTGACAGTGGACTTGATGATTTTAAAGGTATTTTCCAGCCTTAACGATTCCATGATTCCCTGTTGCTGGATCCAGGTGGGATTTTGGCAGGGCTCATGGTGCCCTTGGTGTCATCAGGGCAGATGCACAGCCCCTGTCACCAAGGGCTCCCCTGCCCCAACCCCTGCCTGTGCCGAGCGGGGGTGCCCAGCAAAGGAGAGGGCAGCACGGGAGAGCGCTGCCTGCTGCTGCCTGCAGTGGGAGCTGCTGCCCTCTCCGGCTCCATGGAGTGCTGCCGGCTGTCCTGGTCATCCTGCCCTGCCTGCAGGACGGGCTTTTCTCCTCCAGCAGCCTGGGTCCAGGATCTGTTTCTCTACCACACTCCCCCCATGCAGCACCCTCCACGCCAGGCTGGGATATCGCTGTTGGACCAAGGGCAGCTGCTGGGACAGAGTCTGGCACTTCCCTGGCTCTGTCACCTTCCCTGGTGCCATGAACCTTGCAGGTGTCCCCGCGGGGTGCTGGGGTGTCCCCAGCCTGATGCTGAGCATCGGTAACTCAGTCCCCAAAGCCAGAGACCGCAGCCCCACGGGGGAGGGCAGGGGCCAGTCAGGGACACGTCACCCCCAGGCTCCGGGTGAGAGCACCACCCCACACGTGGGCACTGCCAGCCCAGATCGGGCCAGAGCCCCGGTGTCCCTGCACCAGTCCCAGCCCTGCCACCCCGCCGTGCCCTCCCGCTCCTGTCACAGCTGTCCCCGCAGCCCGGACCACCTGGGGATGTGTGGCTGGAGTGCGACGGGTTCTCCGCTGGCCAACGTCTGCCTGAACGTTCTCGGCTGTGAAGGGTGGCCCAGGACGTGGAATACTCTGTTGCTGCTGCCCAGGTGCAGATGACGTCCAAGCCCTCTGCCCACAGTGGAGCCCAGAGCTCCTTGGCCTCACAGGTATGGCTCCTTCTGTTCATGAAGCACAGGCTGATGGTTAATGACCATTCTTGGGCTTAGATTTCAGAGGTCTTTGTTACCCAGGTACTTGTAACCCAATCTGCCGGGCTTGGCTTCCCCGCAGCAGATCCAATAGCACCTGTGCCTGAAAGGTGAGCCCCTGCCCACTACCACGGCCACCGGCAGCCACAGGCACCTGGCTGGGAAGCCGCTAGTAGCTCAGCCCCCCGATGCTCCCCACAGGACTGCCACAGCCCCCCGGGACATCACAGTTCTTCTGCCACCAACCCTGAGGCCCTGGCCAGCATCTCGGGACAGGTAGGGATGGGGGAATTGGGAGGAGTGGAGGAGAGGGGTACCCGTGTGCATCAAAACACTTGAGGTCACCTAAGAAGAGGGAACAGAGTCTTGGTGGCCTCCAGGAGAAGTTTGCAAATGTGCTGGTGGGTACCAGACCCCACCTGAGAGGAGGGCAGACCCCCTCAGACCCCTCCCCACGAGTCTTTGTGCCCACCCCCTGCTGCCCACCCCTGTGCTAGCCCAGCCCGGGGCTGGGATGGAGCCGGGCTGTGCTACTGCCTGACCCCAAGTGTTGTTCCTGACCCACCCAGACACCTCACTCCCGCTCACCCCGTGGTCCCCCCAGTGCCAGGCCACACCCTGAGCAGGCTGCTGAGATCTGGCCAGTCCATATTCCCTGCAGAGCTCCCACTGGGAAGAACACATCCCCCATGGATGCAGGGACAGCCCACTGCAGTGGCAGCGTCCTGCTCTTCCAGGCAGGGCTGGGCCCGGGGCAGGCAGGCAGCGGGTAGGGATGTCGGGCAGGGATCCTGCTGCTCCTGGGAAGCACCACTTGGTCTGCTCCCCATCTCTCCCTCATGTCAGGTGCACTCAGAGGTGACATCCCACCCCTGTGCCCCCGTCCCAGACACGGCCTGACACCTCCTCTCGCCCCCTCCCCAGCATGTCCCAGGCCGGTGGCAGCCCCCGGGCAGAGGACGTGGGGCCGTGTGCCGGGGCGCACTCGCGCACCCCGAGCCGGGGCAGCCAGCGCGTCGAGTGCATCATCTGCTACTCCTCCTACGACCTGGGCGTGCGGCTGCCGCGGCGCCTCTACTGCGGCCACACCTTCTGCCAGGCCTGCCTGAAGCGCCTGGACGCCGTCACCAACGAGCAGCGCTGGATCCCCTGCCCGCAGTGTCGCCAGAACACGCCCACGCCGCGCGGCGGGGTCACCATGCTCGACCTCGACCTGGCCACCTTCCTGGCCGTCAAGGCGGACAAGGAGCAGCCGCGGGTGGCCGGCAGGGCCCCGGCCGCGCTGCCCGCCAAGGGCTCCAGCAAGGAGCCGGCGGTGACCCAGCAGCCGGCGGGGCCGTGCCCAGAGCCGCTGCCGCCCGCGCTGTTCCCCCGGCGCGGCTGCTGCCGGCTGTGCCTGTGCTGCGGGGTGACCGCGGCCTTCGAGAGCTGAGCTGCAGCTGCCAGGGCAGCTGAGATCCCGGGGACACCGTGGCACTGCTTTTGGGGACCTATGCCGTGCCTCAGACCCATGTGTGGACTGTGGTGGTGGGGCTGTGCTGGCGGCTTAGGAAGGGCTTCAGCCTGGGCAGGGCTTGCTGTGCATCCTGTCGGGATTTGGGGTGCAGCAGCGGGAGATGAGGAGGCTCCCACCCCCTCATCCTGCCTATCTGCCCTGCTGACTGCTCAGAAACCTGGTCTGGACGTTCCCCGGTCCCTGAGCACGGGCTGGCTCATGCTCTGTTCCCCTGTGCATGTGGCTCTGCAGCGAGGACGGTGGCACTGAGCATCCCCCAGGCAAGGGACAGGGGCCTGGCACTGCCGTGGGGAGCATCCAGCACCTTGAGAGCTCCGCGTCTGTTACAGACACCCCTGGTCCTGCTGGGCTGCACATCCTGGTCATGTTTAGTGGCAAGTCTGGGGCTGGCCTAGGGCGGGTGGGGGGAGAAGTGCCCTGCCGGATTGCTGTGCTGGGAGTTGCTCTGCTGGCTGCTTGCAGGAGAAATTTTGGCATTGGGAGAGCAGGACGGTTGAAAGTGAGGATGACAGAGATGTTTGGAAACCTCCGACGTTGCTCCAGCTACTTTGCTCCGGTGTGGGAGGAGAGCTGAGCACAAGGAAGCTCCTGCTTGGCCTCGTGCTCTGTGGCTCCTGCCAGGTTTGGCTTTTCCTGCCTGACCCTTTCCTCACTCACAGGCACACACAAGCCCTGTTGCTGTTTTTCCAGCCATGCCCTGCTGCCTGCATGGCTTCCCCTGCTTCCCCTGCCTGACTCCACACCAGGGTGCAAGGACAAGAGCTCAGGCAGCTGGTCTGGGTTAACTGGGGCCAGACAGCGAGCACTGGGGTGCACAGGGTGGCACTGAAACAGCTCTTGGGCAGGGCTTGGTGTTGCCTGGGCAATTCTTGTGGTTCTTCTTCAGGGCCCATTTTCTGCATCTGTTTTCTATGTGGTTTATGAGCTCTTGCAATGCCCCAGCACTGGGGACCCCGGCCTGTGACTCCCTGGGGCTGGCAGGGACCCTGTGTCTCCTGAGCCATCCTGGTGCTCAGATGTTCCCTGTGCTGGGGGCCAGGTCTGGAGAGTACCCAGCCCTGCACAGACCTCGTGCACAATTCTGCCACTTGGTGTCACCTACCATAAAAAAGTGCCAGCTGAGATGTTCCCAGAAGAATTAACCCGGGGTGCCCCCAGGGCAAACAGAAGCACGGCATGGTTCAGAAATTCCATGTTAGTCCTGCCTTGGACCTTTAATTACCCGGGAACATGCAAGAAATTAAAGCCTTCAAAGAATGGGTAAGAGCTGTCACTGAGTCCTGATGCACCTTCCCCTCTATCTCTATTTCTGCCCAAACACTGAGCGTTGGCTGGTGGGAGCAGTGTGCGAAGGGCCCATCCCTTCCCCAGGCATGGCTCTGTGCAGCTCTGTGCTCAGCCCAGCACCTCTGGGCCCCAGCCTTCCAACAGTGCTGGTACACCAAACTCATGGCTCCCTGTCCCACACCCCACGTCCTCTGTGTCCTTGCCTCCCCCCAGCACCAGAGAGGGGGCTTGGCCCTTGCTTTGTTCCTCTGTGGATGTCCCCCTGCAGTGGGCAATGCATCTCCTGGGAAGGAAGAGCATTTTGGGACAGAGCTCCCTCGGAATCCAGGTCTCCATCTAGCCTGTGGCTGCAGAAGGGATGAGCTGGGGCTGCAGCTGCACATGGCAGTGGGTTTGTGCCCTTGCCCTGGGGCTGGGCTGGGCTGGAGGTTTCCTCTCAATTATTTCCAGATGGGGATTAATGCAGCAAACCGAGTTTGCTGCAGGATAGATAAACAAATCAAAGCTCCTTGGGATGCTATTAATAAACCCTCTGCCTGCTGCTTCTGTCCCAGATTTGGGAACATCCTGGCCTTGGCCTGGGGTGCAGCTGTTCCCTGCCTTGCTGCCCATCCAGCCCCTGGCCACTGGGGTCCTGATGGGACAGGGACTGGGAGGGTTTGAGTGGGGACAGTGTCCCTGATCCATGCCCCCACTCTGGCTCTAAGTGGGATGAGGTGCTGCCAGCCGTGTCCCCTGGTCCCCCAGTCCCCAATGAGCTGTGCCAGGGGCAGTGACACTGGGAGGTAACACCTCTCCTCCCCAGCCCTCAGCTGCTGGGCTTTGGGTGGCTTTGAAGCAGAGTGGGTGTAAACAGGGTGGGGGCAGACTTTGAGCCCCATGGAACTGGCACTGCCATGCCGGGGTGAGGGCAAACCAGTCTGGGCTGGCTGCAGCCCAGCAAGCTCACCATTGCCATGCTTTTCATGGGGGCCTCCTGGGTCACCTTCCATGTGCACACAGATGTGTGTCCCTTCTGGGAAGGAGGAGGGTGGCCCATGGGGTGCCATCCCAGCCCTCCTCACTTTGGCATGGCTGGTGGTCTCCTGCCAGGGGTAGGCAGGGCTCAGACAAAGGCTGGGCCCAGCAGGGTGGGCCATGGCTCCCAGCACAGCTCCCCACTGAGGATCCCTGGGCATGGTGGAACAGCACATCTGATGGGGTAAGATCTGCAAATGATATAGTTTTGTCCCAGTCATATTTTGTCCCAGTAACCCAGCCACTTAGAGGGGCCCTGGGTCCATACACCCCTCTGTACCTGGCTGTACTCCCCTGCCCATGGGAGATGCCCCTGGGGGGGATGGAGGCTTAGAGATGGATCCGGATTTGCTGATTTCCAGTTCTCCAGCCTGCAGCACATACAAGCAGTTAATCCCAGGCCACGCAGAGCTGGCTGCTTACCTGGCTGGAGCGGTGCCTGGTGGAGGGAGGGACGTGGGCACGGTTCCACACCTTGCAGGGCAAGCATCATTGCAAAAATATTTGCTGGAAAAAGTGCAGCTCCACCCCGGAGCAAAACCGATGCAGGTTTGCAGCCGGGTGAGCAGGGCAATGAATGCGAGCGGCTGCCGGGAGCCGAGCACTGCCCAGCACCTCCAGCCAGCCCCGCCGGGCTCAGCCGGGGGCACCGGGCAGGGCAAGGCGCGGGGCTCTGGGGAACCTGTCCGCGGAGCAATCCCGGCACAGCGGCTCAGGGAGCCCTCTGTGCCTCCGAGGGCGGCCATGGGCTGCCGGAGGGTCCCCGGGCACGTGCTGGCCCTGCTGCTGCTCCTGTGCCCTCCGCCCTCGCCAGCCTGCCCGGCCGCCTGCCGCTGCGCCCCGGGAGAGGTGGACTGCAGCGAGCGGGGCCTCCGCGAGGTGCCCTGGAGCCTCTCGCCCAACACCAGCAGCCTGTGGCTCAGCTACAACTTCATCACCATGCTGGGGCCGCGCTCCTTCCCTGCGCTGCCGGAGCTGCGGCTGCTCAGCCTGGCCCACAACCGCCTGGAGCTGATCCACGGCCGGGCGCTGCTGGGGCTCGGGGCGCTGCAGGAGCTGGACCTCAGCCACAACCTCCTCACCGCACTGACCCCCGAGACCTTCCTGCCCCTCACCAGCCTGGCCACGCTCAACCTGGGCAGCAACAGGCTGGGGGAGTTGGAGCCCGGGGTGCCGGCCGCCTTGCCGCAGCTCCGAGCGCTTCTGCTGCAGGACAACCCCTGGGTGTGCAGCTGCGGCATCCTGCCCCTCTGGCGCTGGCTCAGCCACAACAGGGAGAAAGTGCGAGGTGAGTGCCCCAAGGGCTGTGTCCCCAAGCCCCCCACCTGCTCCACGCTGGCTGGTCACCCTGCCAGGTCCAAGGCAGGACCCAGCACCTTGGCTGCCAGCTGGCTGAGGGCTTGGCTGGTCAGCGCCCTGGGGGTGAGGTTCCCCAGACCCTGTCCTTAGGTCATGCCAGCTCCTGTGGCTGCTTGGGTGAATACACCTTAGCTGGTGCCCACATTTTGATTCTGGTCGCCAGCAGGGATTGCCTGGAAGGGAGGGCTGGGCAGTGTCCCAGTGCCAGGGGACCCAGCGCTGTCCCCAGCAGTGGCACCAGTCCTGCCACAGGGCACCTGAGGGGGCAGGTGGAGCCCTTGTTTCAGGGTGCATGTCACCGCTGGCCCGTGCAGGATGCAGTGCTGTCAGCCCCTTCCCCAAAGCCTTCATGAACGTGGTTCTGATCCTGCATTTCTTCCCCCATGAACCCCAGGGAAAGGCAGCTTTGCCAGCAAGGCCTCTCCCACCACTGCTGCTCTCTCCTGCTTGCTTCCAGCTTGGACGTGGGACTACACTTGTGCTGAGACCTTCTGTGGTGTCTCCAGGCTGGCTGCTCACTGCTCCCCACATCTGGGAGCCAGTCCCTCCCCCTTGCCTGCCCCACCAGCCATCCTGCCCCAAACCCATCTTCCTGTGCCCCCTCCAGCACTGTGCCCACATCCCATCCCGTCCCGTCCCGTCCCGTCCCGTCCCATCCCATCCCATCCCATCCTGATGAGTCCTGACACGGGTGATCTTGGTGACCCTGGCCCCTGTCCTCCTGCCCTGATGCCATCTGTCCCAAGCAGACCTGCCATCCCCTCTGTCCTTGGCACCTGCCCAGTGTGCCCTCCAGCTCTGCTTTTCTCTTCCAGAGAAGAGTTTGCTCCTGTGCAGAGTTCCAGAGCAGCTGAACAAGTACCCGATCATGGCCTTTGGGGATGAGTCCTTCAGGCAGTGCCAGGAGAACCTGCTGTCCTCCCAGCACTACATCGCCTTCTTCATCATTGGACCCTTCTCCTTCATCGCCAGCATCTTCTTCTGCACCTTCATGGGGTCCCTCATAGTGTTCTACCAGAGCCTGCGCCGGGAATCCCACTGCTGGAGGAGACCCCACATCTGCAGGGTGCACTGAGGCAGCTCAGCCAGGCTCTGCCCTGGGCAGGCTGTGCTCCATCCCTGCCCCTCTCCAGGTGCCTGCACCCACTTGCTGCAAACACTCCCTGTGGACCACGAGAGGAAGTTCTGTCCTGGGAATCGCTTTGGATTTCCTCAGTCAGAGGCCCACCAAGGTGGTGCCAAGCTGCCTCTGCCTGGGGGAAGCAGCCTCCAGATCACCTCCCTGCAGGGCACGGGCTGACCACAGGTGCTCTAAGTGCTTTGGGAGGCTCCCCAAGGCCTCAGATCTGCATATCCCTTCCTGGGGGCATCCAGGTGATCCTTCTCCCCTCGTCCTGCCCCCTGTGCTGCTCAGGCCCCTCAGGGTGTATTTAGGATGCCCCACATGCTCCACTGTGCCTTTAGGTGCATCCTGGGAGCTCATGTGCATCCCAGGACTCATCATACTCCTCTTGGTGCCTTTCAGGCCACCCCAGGAGTCACCATTTGCCTTTGGTGCAGCCCAGGAGCCTCTATGTGCCTCACTGGCCAGGCCCCACACCGGCCCCCAGGAGATGGGGAGCCCAGCAGTGGCAGGGGACTGTTTGCCCCAGGATGGAGGTGGGACAGGGCCAGCTGCCGTGGTCCTGGTGTTTGGATGGTTCCAGACTGTCCCCATCCCCTCGCTGCAAGGCCTGTGCCCCACCCTGGCTGTCCCCTGGCTGTCCCAGAATGGGGATGCCCTTTCCCTCCCAGTCTCCCCTACAGCCCCTGGCCTTTCTCCCTGCTGGTTTCTCCATCCCTTCCTGTCCCTCCACTGTTTGCAGACCCTGCAGCAGGGCTGGGTGAGGCTCTGATTCACTGCAGGGCTCCCTGCCAGCTTTGCCAGAAGTCAGAGACAGAGAGGCACACAGCTCTGGAATAAACCACTTAATGATCCAGTCTAGACTTTACTGAGCTCTTGCAAAAACTTGGTATTAATGTAACATTGACGTATAAAGTAGAATGGGTCCGATTTCTCAGCTGGAGCTAGATGAACTTGATGGAGCCACAGCAGTCAGTGGGACGATGCTCACAGACCTCAGCTGCCATGTGAAAATCCTGCCCGCGGGGGCAGCCTGGGGCGGGGAGGAGGCAGTTCGTGCCGCCGGGGCTCGGTACGACGTTGCAGGTGGGTGTTCCATGTTGGCAGGAGACGGGATGTGATGCTGCCCGTGCCCGTGCAGTGCTGCTCGTCCCCAGCCGGGCTGTGCCAGACGCTGCCCCAATGCCCTGTGCCCACCCCGCTGTCAGAGCCCTCGGGCAGGGTGCTCAGGGTGGGCGTGTGGGCTCGAGGGGAGGGAGGTGCGGGGAGGGACGGCGTCAGCCTGGCTCATTCGGTTCCCTTCTCCCGAACTGTCGTCTGCTTTCCACGTCTCCAGGTCCAGGCGGATGCAGCGCCGTGGGCTGGGGCTTCGGGGCTGCCGCGGGAGCTGCTGGCAAGCTTGGAGTGCAGGTGAGGGGGCAGGGGAGCCGCCAGCGCTGGCCGTGGTGCCCCGACAGTGCAGACAGGCTGGATGGCCGCTGCGGCACCGCAGCCAGCCGTGACCAGCCAGCAGCATCTCTCCTTGCATTGCTGGTGCTGAGGCAGTGTGGAGCTGGGGTAGAGGTCAGTGCAACCATCCAGAGCCATTTCCCGTGGAGAATTCCTGGCCAGGAGAGCTGCTGTGTGAGTGCTACATGCTGGCCGTGGCCAGGTCCTGGGGATGTCTTCTGTGCAGGAGAGGTGGGAGCCGGGATCTTGGCTGGCGGCACTCCAGGGCTCCGGAGCACCGGGATTAGCACAGGGGCGGGGGCTGCAGGGCGGGAGCTCTCCTGCTGCAGCCGGACCACGGACGGGAACTGAGTCACAGCCACGGGCCGATGGGAGGGAAGGGAACTGGGTCCATCCCCTGCGAGGAGCGGAGCACGCATCTTCCAGCCCCTGCGACAGACGTGAGGGTCGCTCGGCACAGCAGGGACGTGTGCCCAACCTGCCGCACCGGGAGCTGGCTGCTCCAGTTGCTCAGGACCGTGGGCACGTCGCTGGAGCCCTCCAGGTGGTGGGAGACGTGGAGCACACGTCTGAGGGGCTGTGTGCTCAGAAGGCTGCAGCCCGCGAGGTCAAGCACGTGTTTGTGGTCCGGCAGCAGCTCTTCCTTGCTACCGTGGGAGAGCAGGCACCGTGTGCCTTCCGCAGTCCTTTCCCCTTGCACGGAGCCAGTCAGTGGCAATTCTGATTATCGTGGCACTGTTTGGAAGCAATAATCTCTGTACAGTGAAGTCCAAACCTTGTCCTGGTTCTGCCGAGCACGAGCACGGCAGCAGGCCTAGGAAGGGAGGGAGATATACAATGGAGTCACTGTGTATGGATGAAGGATGCTTTCCTCCCATCTCACCCGGAAGAAACCATCAGTGTCCCTTGAAAGGCAGTCCTGGCTGCGCCTTCCTATTGAGTTGGGCAAGGACTGATGGTCCTCGGGGAGAAGGTCACACCACAGTGCTGACTGAGGGGTCGGAGAGGTTGAGCTGGCCAGTGATGTCGGTGGGGTGATACTGCTGCAACACACAAATAGACAGACAAGGAGAAAGAAGTGTTAGGCAGTCCTGGCACTTGTCGCCACTGCTGCTTCTACCCCATGTGTCCCTACAGGATATCTCCTGGGGGTGATGCAACGCCCCGAAAGCTGCTGCTGGCTGAGGTCCCCTTCCCAGTGCCATCCACGCTTGTGCAGAGGTCGTGGCAGACACTCTCCAAGCAGCCTGGAGCTGGGCAGAGGGGACACCAGGAGCGTGGTGCAGCTTCTGCGGAGCGTGGCTGCCACGTCACCTGCTGAGCCAGGCCCTCTCTGCTCTGGGAGGGCTACAAAACAAAGCCTGTGACTCATCAGCCCAGCCCACGCCTGAACCTGTGTTTGTAGGGTCTGGCTGGGTTTTGGCACCTTTCTGGTGCCAGATCAACAAGCTGTGCTTTGAGGCCAGGGCGTTTCACCTCCTTGCTTGAATGACCCTGCCGTGACTGTCCTTTCGTGCAGGTGAGATGTGTGGTGTGGTTGACTTGTGATAAAGTGTGGCGTTGATTGCTAACGTGAAAATATGGCCTGTGTTGGGGATGGGGCCCGGATTTGGGGTTCTGAGCTCCTTGTGGATGGGGGGGGCTTGGCATGGGAGAGACCATGGGAGAGCTCTCCCCTGCTGCAGTCCCATCAGCAAGTGGGAGGGAGAGCAGAAATTCCCATCAATGGGCAAGAAAAGAAGTCCTTCCTCCCCAGGCAGGAATTTACAGCTGGGCAGTTATTTCCTCCCTTCCTCCTTCCATACTCCCTTCATCTCCACTCTCCTAACTCCAAACCCTGACCTGGAAGCCCTGTCCAGCCCTGCTGTGGGAGCGGGTGGCCCAGAGCATCCTGCACTGCTCCCTGGGGTCCTGATCCAGTGCCAGGGCAGGAAAGGGTCTCTGTGGGTCTCACGTACTGCAGCGCAGACCCTCTCCAGTGACATCTTCCCAGCCCTTGCACCGCCCTGCCCCATGAGGGTCGATGTTTTGAGGGGCTCCGGGGGAGGCTCCTCCGAGATGGGTTTCATCTGCCCTGCTTTGGTCGATGGTGGCCGTGGCCTCCGCGGCGCTGCCGGCAGCTCTGGCACTGTGGCTACCCTGTGTGCTGCACACCCTGCCTCCTGCCAGGCCAGGGCTGGGGTCCCCCGAGCCTTGCGTGGGGTCCTTGGGGCTGCCCTGCCCAGCCCAGCCTTGTGCTTCCCCGGGACCCCCGGGTGGGAGCTGCTGGGGCAGGGCCGGGAGCCAGCGCGCTCCCGTCTCCCCGGTACCGTGCTAGGGACGCTCTGACACCCGGGGAGCCTCTCATGGGGTCACTCTGCCGCTCAGGGCACTGGCTAAGATTCCAATGGAGCCTTTGGGAATTCCTGGCCATGGCCTTGCTTTGCTAAGGGGCAACAGCTCGGCCATCACCCATTGGCACAGCGAGCGGCCAAGGCCAGCCTGGTGTCACTCTGCCGCCCTAGGGGGAGCTTTTTGTGGCTATTCATCAGCCCACCAAAAAACACCCCTCTCTCCCAAAATCGGGTGCAGCCACCCCCTCCTGGTGGAAAATTTGGATTCCAGCTAAATGCAACATTTCCGTGGCAGAGCTGCCGGGAGGTGTGTGCTCATGGGATGGGGCTTGGCTCCCGCAGGGAGGAGGTGACTGGGAAAGGGGAGAGGATGGTGACTCACTGGTGGAGGAGAAGGAGGAACTGGAGATACAAAAATGAATGGGTAGAAGAAAGGTCCTTTGTTAAACATCCTGCCTGATTCGAGGGGGGTGGAAGAAGCGGAGTGTGCCTGTGTGAGTGTGTGTGCCTTGGTGCATGTGTGGCTGCTGTGGTGGTGTAGCAGGGCAGGCTGGGGCCTTCTGGCCTCTCTGCACAGCTCTGGGGGTGGGAAACACTAAAACAACCAAGCGAAATGGGCAATCTGGCCAGAAAAATTAAAATACAAGAACATGGCTTTTGATTTGAAAGCATATCTCCTCCAATCACAGAGTTATCACAGGGTAACATTCTCATTTACTTTTTTTTTTGTGTAAAGTTCATGCATGCAATTTTTAATAATAAAAATTAAAATTAAAATTAAAAAGGAAAAGAAAAAAAAGCAAGAAAACGGTCATATCAAAACTATGTTAAAATAGGGCTAATGCTAGAAGCACATATCAGTAATTTAGGGTAAATTGTTACAGGGATGGTGCAATAATCCCCAAACCAAACATTATAAAGCCAAGAAATTAATCAATATTAACTGTAGAAGAGACTCAAACATGTTAAGGTATGGAAGTGAAGTGAAGGCACCAAAAACTTTAAATGACAACCAGGAAGAAAATATAGACAAGAACTTAATGTCTTTAAAAATGACTTCAACCTAACTGGGCTCATATGGTAGTCCCTGGCTGGTGGAAGATTTTCTGGAAGAATTTTGGTTTGTTGTTGTGGATTTCTTTTCAATTAAAAATTAGGATTCCAGCTAAATGCGATCTTGCTGTAGAAAATATCAACTTCCCTTTAGGAAAAAAAAAAAAAAAAAGTTGTCTTTGACCTACTTTTGGTTCTTTTGGGCCAAAAACTAGGCTCTTTCTCAGCCAAGAAGTGTTTGGCTTTGGGACAGCTGATCCTTCACTGAAAAGGTGACCTTTTCCAGGAAGCCCCTCGGTTCTCGCCCGGCTCTGGCACCATCCCCACGGCCGCGGGGCTCCAGCGCCGCCAGCGCCGGCCCGGGCGGGGCGGTGCCGTGGGACGCGTGTCAGCTGTGCCTGGGGCTGGCAGTGTGGCTCTGCGGGGGCTGGCGATGCGGGGGGCTAAGGGACCTGTGCACCTCGATACGTGTCTGTACGCAATGTGCCGGCTCGGAGGTGTCTGTGTGGTTTATGCGTCTCACATGGCGTCTGTGGGGTTGCAGTATCGTGGGTGGCTGCGATGGATGGACACGTCAGCTCTGCCAGTGCTACTCGAGTTGCAGGAGCTGCCTATGGGGAACACATGCATCTCCTCCTGGGGCGGTGGGGATGATGTGCCGCGGAGAGGCTGTGCAGCTCGGGTGATGGTGGGCGCTAGGACGTTCAGAGTGGGGTGGAAGCTTCCCAGGGCTGTCTTGGCTCCATGGTGCCAGCCTGTCTCTCTGGCACTCCTGAGGGACCATTCTGCAGGGCTGCAGAGCAGAATCCATTTTTAAAACTCCCGACAACGGAAAGGAAAGAAGCAAGGCCACCAGGTCTGCGTCTTTCGCTCGCTAGCCAGGAGAGCCCATTGGGCTGGGGTCAGCTTGGCCTTCCAGCCCCATGGGCTCTCCAGCCTTGCCCATCTAAGACCTGGTGTGGGCCCACAGCTCTGCTGAGCATCATGAAACAGAGCACCTCGCTGCTTTCTCGTCTTTACAAGGACCCCAGGCAACGTGCCCCAGCATGCTATGGACTCATGGGGCCTTCCAGCAGGAGGGCGTTGGGGTCTCTGGGCCAGGGCTGCTGCACGGAAGTGGAGGTCACCAAGCACAGGCTGTGACAGGAGCTGGTGGCAGCACCCCCCTCCCGCCGGCTGCTCACCCTGCAGAGCAACCAGCAGGTCTGCCCAACATCACCACAAAGCTCCCTCCACCACGGACCTCCTGCAATAGCTGCTAGCCTCCAAGTTGGCCACGTTGGCTTGGATGTTCACCCCATTGGCCTGCTCTTGACCCAGCTAGCCCGGTTCCCTGGGGAACGTGTCCTGGGACCCTGGCCACGGCATCCCATGGCAGGCAGAGCACTGTGACAGGCTTCTGAGCAGCAGGGAATAATTGACCATGCAGCTGCCCCCAAAGTGGGGACCATCTTCTGGGATGAGAGGGGTCCACAACCTGCCCATGAACAACGTGCCAGGAAGAGCATGACCGGGACCCAAACATGGGGAGCCGTGTGTTGTGCTGGACCCCAGTGGGTGTGGGAATGGGAGACAACAGCTCCATTGCCCATCCATGGGACCTGTGGGGCAGGTGGGCCCTGGACCTGGTCAGCTCAGGGCATTGGGGTGCTCCTGGCATGGGGCAGAGAGGTCTGTGGTCTGGTTGGTGTAGGATGGATGCCACACCATGGAGCAGGATCAGAGCTGGGATGCTTCCCTGAAGAAGGAGCAGTGTGAGAGGTACCGGGGGTGCCACACAGCAGCTGCCCCTTTGTTCCTGGGTTCTCCCCCTCTCCTCTGCCCACTGGTGGCACTGGTTCCCCCAGGTGCCCAGGGCACCATCATGATTCTGCTCTGCCAGGACAGGAATCCTTGGTTTCCTACTCGTGGAGCAGTTCAAACACAACTGAACATGGGGGTCTACTCGGGACGCGCAGATCTTTCTGCGAATTTCTCTCCCCTCTTTTTTCTGTACATTCCACTTGTCCCTCCTCCTCCTCCTCACTCTTGCACCACCCCCTGCACCACCCACCCCATCTCTGCCTCCTCTGCCCCGATCATGGCTCAGGCCACAAAGACACAACCTGTGACCTCCCTGCAGAGCTGCTCAGGGGGTGCAGCAGTGGGGAGAGGAGACCCCAGACACGGGGCATTACTGGGACAAGGTGCCACCCAGGGAGCACGAAGGCAGCACAGGAGCTGACAGGGATGCCCGTCTTCCCCGTGGGGCATGGAGGATGAGGGGGAAGAGTGTGGGTGTCTCCCCCCATGACTTCCAGGCTTCGAGGTGGCAGTGAGAGGAGCACTTTGTGTGGGATAGTGGCAGTCGAGCCCGGCCGAGGGCTCAGCTGTCCCCAGGGCCACATTCCAGGGGTGCTCCAGGAGCTTCTTGGTATGGAGCCTGCGCTGGTGTCAAAGGCAGCCTCCTCCATTCTCATACAGAGCCGTGGCCCCGAGACCCCCTGCGATACCACATGCTGTCCCCGAGGCGCCCAAGCTGCGGCTGGGGACGGGCCAGCCCGCCACGGGGGCCACATCTCCCCGCTGCCACCGTCCCCCCGTCCCCGCCGCGCCTCGGGCAGCCTGGCGGGGACCTGCTCTGAGCAGCCCCGGGCACAAACCCGCCGGTCGCCCCGGGGAGGGGATTTTGGCAAGCCCGTCGCGCCGGGAGGTCGGGCAGCAAAACGCAGCGGGCGCTGCCACACGAGACAACAGAGTAGCCACAGTGCAGAGTGTCATACAACAGACGGCGACATGCAGAGGGACACGGCTCAGTCCGACAGACCAACAGCCCAACCTGACGCTGAAGTGTCTGAAGCTCCAGCACAGCTCCAGCACGAGCAGACACATTTGCACATTTGGAAACAGCTGGCTTTAGAGGCAGCAATTTGGAAATTTTCTCTGGTTATGTGAGAGCAGCGGAAAACACAAGTTTGAACCAAGGCTGGGTCTTTAACAACCTCCTCTTTGGAGCCTTTTCACCTCTTTTCTAGAGCTGCGTTACTGCTGACGATAACCAGAGACAGCTGTCACTCCTGTGCGAGGACTATTCCGAATGCTAATTGTCACAAACAAAAATCACATGTAGAGAGTGTGACACGCATGGCTCTTGGTGAGGTGACACGGTGCCCAAATTAAATCGGGGTGATTGTTTTTAGGCATACAATGACAAACAGGTACAGGAACACTTAGGAACAGAAAAAAAAAAAAAAGAAAGAAAAAATGTCATCAGTTTCAAGAGGTCAGCACCAGTAAGGTGAGCGAAGCACAGAGAGGAACATCAGAAATCATCCAGGCAAAAAGAAAACAAAAAAACAAAACAAAAACTCAGTTGCATCTCCCAACTCATCACAGGACTCCAAGCCACCTCCTGCCTGCCCTCCAGGATCCCAGCATCCTTTCAGGTACACGGGATGACTGACTGACTGACTGACTGACTGGTGACGAACATGAGCTATGCATGTACACTGGCAGCTTCGGGATGGGTGTGTGGCAGTCGATGGGATGGCAGAAGAGAGAAAGAGAGAGAAAGAGAGAGGGCAGAATTGTTCTTCTTCCTCTTACCGTATCCTTGGAGGACCTACGTCTCTTGAAGCTGGAGGCCAGGGTGGAGGTGATGGACCTAAAAGTGGCTTTCTTTTTAGGGTCAGGTTCTGCTCTACCACTTTTTCTATCCTAAAATGAATATGTATAAGTAATTAGATCTCTAGTGTGTTGTTGGAAACTCTAAATCTATTTGAATACTGCCCCGTGTCATGGCCTTCATTTAGGTGAGAAAGCTACTGGAGGTGTTCTGCCACTCCCAGTCCTCCAAGGGCCTCTGTGACCCACGGCTACGGCACAGCCACCACACTGCTACAGCTACGGGGGGCCGGCCTCCCGTCTGGAGCTCTGGGAACCCCTGTGGGAGGTAGCCCGGCTCTCCTGGTGTCTGCAGCCAGGCCGGCACAGCTGACCTCGCTTCCTGGGGATGCTCTGCCTGGCGCCCTGCCCCTCGCTTCCACCGCTAGCCTGGCTGGACCGGGACGTGAGATGCTGCACCTACCACTAAAAAAAAAAGTGCTCAGGGCCTTTTCTGAGGCTGAATCCTAGTGCCACAAGAGAGAGAGAGGACTGCATTGAAAGAGAAGTCATTGTATGAATACTCTGTAAAAAAAATGTGTTCAAAAATTCAAATGATGCAGTTGTGCAAAGCCGAACGTGGTTGTTGTTGGTGGTTTGGTTTGTTTTCCAAAGTAAAACAGGCTAAAAAACAAAAAGGAAACTGGAAGAAAAAGAAAAGTAAAAAAAGAAAAATACAAAGGAAAAGAAAGGGAGGAAGCAAAGCGTTAGTGCCATGATGTCGTCGGTCGGGATGAACTCAAAGAGAAACAGAACTGAAAAATGTAGGCGTTGGAGTTAGCAAGTCGGACCTGGTTGGCGCAGGCTGGGAGCACCAGCCGCCATGGTGCGGGGGCCGCGGGCCGGGGGGCCCGGCCGCGCTCGGCGCCGGGCGCTGGCAACGCATCCTCCCCAATTGCTTTCGTGCCAATGAGTGTGACCTTTCCGACGGGGGACGGAGTGACCAGGTCTGGCTCTGCTACCGCACGGGGGTAACCAAAATGTATCCCGCTGGTGCGTAGAGCATGCTCGGGGATACATTTGCTCCTCCTTCTCAGTTCTCTCTTTTGCGGACATGCACAAACGGAAAGGAAAGCAAGATGAATGGAATGAAATGTCTTTTTCTTCCATGGCATCTCAGGAAATAGCCATGGCAAAACTGTGATCCCAAAAACCATTATTTTTGTTTGTTTGTTTTAACAAATAAATCTTTCCACTTGCCTACCTTCTAGCAATGTACCAGATACTAGTGCTCTGACGTTTCCTCCTGTGGAAAAGTCTTACAATGTCAAACGGCTCTTTACCATGAGGCTGTTTACCCCCACAGGGCAGCATGCTTTGCTCACAGTCCCACAGACTCTGCCCAAGGACCCAGTGCAGTATTTTCTAGAAGGTTGGCAAGTGAAAAATGGCAGTGCGACTAGTGTGCTCTGTCCCAGCAGCCTTAACCCCCTCGGTGCTGCTGCTTTTTGGAAGCAAAGGAAAAAAAAAAGGAAAAAAAGGAAAATAAAATTGAGAAATGGCTTTTCCAAGACTCTTTCCGGTGAACTGAACCCAGCGAGCTCTCAGGATGCAGCAGCCCGGCCTCTTGCTCCCCTTGCTGCTCCACCCGGGCAGCCCCCCCGCAGCCCCAGCCAGCGCTGCTCCCCGGGGCCCCAGCTGGGCTCCTTGCGGGGTCCCCGAGCCTCCTTCTCTCTCTTTCCTTCGCTGGCTCTGCTCCGAGCGGCAGTGTCCTTTAGTCACCTAAAGGAGCTCTTGCTCTTTGAATGCCGCTGTGCTTCCCCAAGGGAAAAACCAGCTCGGGCAACTCAGACAGAGCCTCCAGCTGCCCTACACTGGGGTCAGGGGCACTGTGGGGCTCAGCCCCAAAAGCAGCAGGGGAAGGGAAGTGTGAGGCTGGTGGCCCACAGATGTGCCCACGGCTTGGTGTCACTGCCAGGCACCTCAGACCCTCCTGGGCTTCCCTGCCTGAGCGGCACAGAGATGTTTCAGGAACAGGAGAACCCTGGGAGAGCAACAGCCTCATGGAAGGAGCCCGAGGGAGCCTTGGCACTGACAGGGACCGGCACTGCTGGCTCCTGTGTGGGGGAATGTCCTTGTCTCCAAAGGACAAGAGCACGCACCACCGCTTTTTGGAGTCGGTCCTGGGTACGGCAAGGGCTACCGCGCTGTTGGGGAGCAGGCAGGGAAGGGGAGGTGATGGAAACTGTCCCTGGAGCATTTCTCCACCTGAGCACCGGGCAGGGATGGTCAGTGGCAGCGAGCTGACCTCCCATCTGCTGGTGAGAACGGCCGGAGCCGGGCAGCGGGGCAGAACCTGCAAAGGAGCCGCACTGGCACTGCCCACTCGGCCAGGGCAAGGTGTGGCTCCGGCACGCGGTCCCCAGCAGAGCAGAGTCCCCATCCCGAGCTCCACTGGGGGCGTTTGGGCCGGGCCTCTGCCCTGTTGGAGCTGTGCTGGGACAGACAGCATTGGCCACGGGCAGCTCCCGGGGACAAGGCAGGGACACTCCCCTACAGCTTCACAGGCACCCAGCAACGTCCAGCTGGAGCTGCTGGGGTGGGGTGGGGAACAGAGGGCCCCATGCTAATCCACAGCTCTGCATTCACTGCTTTGGTGAAGGAATGGAAAACGCACCTGGTGGAGATTTGCTCTAAAAACGGTTTGTCCTACCTGCAGGTTTTTCCTCCACACATTAACGGCCGCAAACGCCAGCTGCATCTGCTTCCTCCGTGCGTCCTTATGCCTTTTGTAAGCTATCTCTATGAATATTAAAAATATCCCGGCAACAATACCTCCAGCCACCAGCATAAACACACCTGAAATAAGCAGGAAAGTTACAGGGGGTAGTGGAAATTGCAACATGACCCCTCATTTCTTCTGCATCATACTCAGCAAAGGGAGCATCTGCCAACCCCGGGTCCCCCCGCCATCCCCCCGAAGTCCTGGAGGGCCAGGAGGGGAACACAGCCTGGGCACCTGGGGGACGTTGGTGCCAGCTCTGGGGGGCACAGGGCACTGAGCTGCAGCAATGCTGGGGACAGGCATGACAAGCCCCAGGGAAGACCCCATCCCCGTGGGCCATTTGCACCAGAACCCAGCCCTGGTGCTCTGCTTTGGCTCGTCAGGAAGCACAGCCATGCACAGAGCCCTGTGCTGTCTTTGGATGCCTGCAGCCCTTGGGCCTGACTTTTCTGGGGTGGTGTCTGAGGAGATGGAACAAAAGCCCCCTTTCTCCATGCCTGTAACCTGGCCAGCAGCGCTGGTGAGGACGGGGTCCCATCCAGCACCCCTCATCCCTCATCACTGCATGGTCTGGGTGTAGGACTGGCAGCACCACCTCAGTGCAGAGGGAGAGCCTGTCTGGGGGTTCTCACTGTCTTTGCGAGATGAAAACCTGTCTGTATCAATTATCCCTGTCCTGCCCCTGCCCAGGGCTACTCAGGACTGGGGGCTGCCCCTTGCCTCCAGCCCCCTCCTGCAGCAGGGCTCACCTCAGGAGCACCCCGAGGTGCTGCTCCTCTCTCTGCATTGGTGACAGCTCTGACTGCTCTGTGACAGCCACAGCTTGGCCAGGGCAGAGGGAGGGAAGCAGTGCTCACACCAGGGCAGCCCCACTGGGGAGAAGGGCACCCAGGGACGGTGGGGGAAGCTTTGCTTGGAGCAAGGTGGGAACGGAGCCCAGCTCAGCAGCCTCCCAGAACTAGGAAAGCACAAACCCAGACGCAGCAGAGATTTGGCCTGAGAGGAGAGCCCCGGAGAGGACAATGTCTTGAGCAAAAGTGGGGTACCCAGTGAAGGGGGAGAAAGAGGTTTGCAGAACAAACCTGCCATATTTTCAAAGGTGAGTGTTGCTGGGGCATTGCTACGGGAATCACACTCTTGATACCTCACCCAAGTCTTGTCCAAATCCTCCATGAAGCCGTTCTCGTGGGACCTGGAAGCACAAGGAGACAGCACAGGGCAGTCACTGGGGACGAGCCACAGGCAGCTGGGGCACACACTCTGTGTGCCTTCGTTCCCTCTGTCCTAGGACTCTGCAGCTACAAACACAGGAGCCAAGGGTGTTCTGGCTGCGTGTGTGGGCATACCTGTGCACGCGTGGCCTTTGCAGAGTGCGTGTGGGCTGGCTGCAGGGGCTGCCATGGCTCCCACACACACACAGAGCTCACACAGTGCTGTGAGCAGGCACCCACAGCCCACCAGTGCCACTCCCCCATGGGAGCTCTGGGCAGCACTTTTCTGGGCCACCTGTAGCCCTGGGCTTCCCCATCCTCTCCCAGGGGGACACTGAGGACCCCTGTGGCCTCTTCAGGCTTGTCCCAAATCCCATCTGTCCTGCTGCCACCCATCCCCATGTTAAGACCATCCCACAGATGGGGTCCATGGCTCCCTACATCACCCTTTCACGTGTTCCACATCCTGCCCGTTCTCTCTCAGGCCTTTCACCTCTGCATCTTGGGCAGGACCCTGGTGTCTCTCCTAAAATGAATCTCCCATGTCTCCCTCCCTTCACTTGCTGCTTCCCAGCTGCCTGTTCCTCCATCGTGACATTTCTCTGTCTGCAGTGAGAGTGGCATTTCCAAAGTAATGCAAGGAAATCCCTTTTCACCCATGATATCAGATATGGCTTGTGACACCCCACACTGCAGATCAATGCTGGTGCAAAAGCCTTGGACCCAGAGGGGGGACCCTGTGTAACAGGAATAGTTGAAAGAAAACTCCCTGGATGACCAAGCCACGGCAGTGCAATGCTGTGGGACAGGCTGAGCCCAGAGGGAGCAGTGGGGAGATGGCAGCACCCACACCCTGCTCACAGAGACCTGCACTGGACGGCCCTCGCTGCTCACGGCCAGCTCTGCCTACACTCCTGGCTGACCATGACTCTGCTCCCTGCCCTGCTCTGCCCTCCCGCCAGTTCCTGCTGCTTCCCCAGCCCTGCGAGCCAGAGCCGAGGCTGCGGGTGCCCACCCCAGTCCCTCAGTGTCCCCTTTGTCAGGAGGGAATGGCAGCCCCTGGTGCCCCTGTCCCTGTGGAGCTCTGGAGGGTGGCTGGCAGTGCCTGGCACAAGGCTACTTGCGTGCCGACACATGCAGCATTTGGGGCAAGCCCCACGCCAAGAGCCGTGTACAGACTTGAGGATGGCCAGGGAGACGTTCTGCTTCCAGGGGCTGTCCTTGCGCATCCCGATCCCGAAGCCCGAGCGGAAGAAGAGCTCCCCCGTCGTCACCAGGTCACACTTCTGGGAGGCCTCGAACTCCAGCACCGCTGAGTCCCAGATGAAGGCGTGGAGCTTGCTGGACACACAGAGAGAATGGACAGGTCAGGCTGGGCAGCCCAGCTGGTCTGCAGCCACTGTGGGAGCAGTGAGGGTGCTCCCAGCCCTGATTTAAACACTGAAGCCACCCAGCCTTGCACTGAAAGAAGAAAAGAGGCCAGAAAGGGAGGCCATAGCCAGGGCCAGGGCTCCCACTGTGCAGACCCTGTGCTGCCCACCCAGAGACCTGGGCAGACCCCACACAGCCCCAGCTGGGAGGGCCCATCGAGCCACGCTTTGACTGCAGCACCCTCCAGCTTTGCCCTGCTTGCTCCACCCAGCTGCAGCTCCCCGAAGGCCTTCCCAGCGTGGCCAGGTGAGGTGCTGGCCCTACTCACTTGTCCCTCACTGCCTGGATGGCTTCGGCAGCGCTCTCGTAGTTGTGCTTCTCCATGTGCCTGTACATGGTGCTGAGCTCCACCTGCCGTCGGAAGTAGATGTCCACGGAGCTCTGCTTCACTGTGGCGTAGATGAACTTGTCCGAGGGGTTGCGCAGCTGAAAGGCAAGTGCAGGGCTCCTGTTTCTGTCCTTCATCAGCAAAACTGACTCACCCCAAAGCTGTGTTTCCTAATTTCCCATTTCCTTCAGGGACCTGTTCCCTGGAGAAGACCTTGATCTCAGAGGATGCTGCAGGGCAGTGAGTGCTCTGGGACCATGGTGCTGGGGCAGGGGACGCTATGGGACAGGGATAGTGTGGCACTGAGGGTGCAGGAGGCCTGTGGCAGTGCCGTGGGCAGGGTACACAGCAGGGCGTGGGACGCTGTGGGTCAGTGCTGCTGCAGGGCACATTCCCATGTGCCTGGGCTGATGAGCTGTGGCTGTGTCCTTGCCAGAGCAGGAAATGGATTGGAGGCATGTGGAGAGTATTGACTGCACCACAGGGACAATCTCATCAGTTATAACTCATCCATAATGAATCGTTTCCTCACTGGTCAGAGGAGGCTCTCCAGGAACTGGCAGGCAGTTTCACTGCAGCCGGGCTATTTCTGGGCAGGTTGTTTCCCTGCTGATCCCTGCCCGTGTCTGTCCCTTCCCACCCAGGGCAGGGGCTCAGACTCACCAGCACCAGCCCAGGCAGAGCTACCTGGGTCTGCCCCCCCAGCACAGATCACAGCTGTGGGAAATCAGGGCTCTGGGAGCCACAAGCCACGTTCTGTGCCCCAGGGAAGGGGAAAGCAAGCGAAGGGTCATTACCCGGGGGTCGTTAATGCCTGTGATCCTCTCCTCAGGTCGGTCTAACACCAGGAAGGCTGCCAGGTTGGCAGTGTATGAAGCCACGATGATCATAGCAAAGCCAGCCCACACCATGCCGAGGATACGGGCAGAGAAACTCCGGGGAGCACCTGCAGGGGAGGAGGAGAGATCAGAGCAGAGCCGCGAGGGCTTGGCTCGGTTGCCAAAGCCATGTCAGTGCACACGAGCCCCATGGCAGCTGCAGATGCGCACCATCCATCTGCTCTGCCAGCAGCTGTGCCGGGAGCTTCTGCACTGCCTAAACCAAAAAATCCTCCAGCTCCTCCCAGGGCACTGTGTCCCAGCCTGAGAGGGTGGCTGGCCCTGGGCAGGGGACCCAGCCCAAGCGTCCCTGCCCTGTGTCCCATCAGCGGTGCTGGGAGTGGCAAGACAAAAATGTGACAACTGCCACAAATGTGCCACCCTCAGCATCACCAAACCTTCTGCCAGCCTGCTCCAGGGAGGGCTCAGGGAACGAGGTCCCACAGGGACCGTGAGAGAGGGAGGCTGTGGGGAAGGGCAGGGGCTTCCCCCCCGAGTCTGCCCAGTGCAGAGCCAGGGCTGCGGGGCAGAGCAGTCCCGCTGTGACTGGGACTCACCTTCTCCAATGCCAGAGTTCAGCAGGACTCCCCAGGAGAACCACATGGCTGAGGAGAGAGTCAGGGCATCTTCCTCCTCCTCCTCACTGTTTACTTTGAACCGGCCAAATGGGCTGGAAAACAAGACCAAGAACACTTCTCATTCCCCTTACCTTGGTTCCCAGGGCTCCTCACTGTGCCCCACATGTCCTGGTGCAGCACTATGTCACTCGTTCCCACAGACCGTGCCTGTGTCCCAAGCACCTCTTCCCTGTTCTGTCCCACTGCCTGGCACACCCCCTGGGCTGATCTGCAGCCCTGTCTGGCTCACACCGGTCCCAGTCCCATCACACTCTCTGCAGACCAGGAAGATTATCTGACCCTGGCCAGCTCAAGCCTCCCCCACTGTAACACAGAGGGCTCCCTGCAGATCAGCCATCAAAGCCTCTGGGGACAGGGCTGAGGCAGGGACAGCTTCTCTTGCCCTCAGAGGAGCTGCCACAGGGCCAAGGGAAGCAGAGAGGAAATTCTCTCAGAGCCCAGAGGCTGACAGTCCCCTTGGCCAGGTATCGGTACAGCACCTGGCCTGACAGGTGTGTTCCCACATCCCCCGGGGCTGGGTACCCCACACATCCATATTCCTTAGCTTAGGCAGCCAGAGGGGCCAGGGGCCTCAGCCCAGGGCTGGCAGGGCAGAGAAGGAGAGTTAAGTCCCTGTGAGAGCCCCCCAAAGGGCTGCAGGTCTGTGCCCGAGCAAGGGACCCAGGGGACAGTTCCCAGGAGCACGTCCCTGTACCCTCCAGATCTGGGGTGGCCCAAAGTGCACTCACCTGAATCGGTCTAAGAGGTACAACATCACTGCCACCACGTGCACAGACAGCCCCACCAGCAGCCAGAGCGTGCTCTGGAAGGGCTGCATGAATGAGTCCAGGGTGCTGCGGGGGATTTCCTGCACACAGGAGAGAGGAGAACAGCGCTGGCACCCACCCTGCCTGCACCCTGCCTGCCTGGAGGGACCTACGGGGGCCTGTCCTGCCCCGAGCTCCTGCTGCTCGGCTGCACAGGAGGTGTCAGGGTGGTGCAGACGAGACCCAGCATTAAAACCAGCAGCCTGGGACTGGCAGGGGCTGCACTGGGGGAACTGGGCACGGTGCAATCTGTGCAACAGGGGCACCTCCTGTGTTGTACAAAACATCCCACCCAGACCATACCTTCTTCACGAGGATGGTGAGGCCCTGGTACTTGAAGGGCTTGGAGAACTCAATGTACTGAGCCCGCTCATTGTTGATGGTAAGGGGAGCCACAATCATGTCAGCCTGGCCACTCAGCAGCTCCCCCATCATCCCGTTCCACTCCTTCTTGTTGCTGTTGTTCACCTGCCAGGAAGCCCAGACAGGGTCAGAGCCCTGCCCTGGCACACATCCCCCCCCAGCCACGTGTCAGGAATCCTGCTCTGCCCTTCCACCCCACCCTGCTCTGCAGAAGGGCCTGGGGGTGTTTCAGTGCACAAGAGGCAAAGAAAGATCACAGGCTGCCCAAACTCACCCGCTCTTGGGTACCAAATTTACCATCAGCCACCAGGTGAACCTCATAGGTGAAGTTCATCACCCCTGCCAAGCGGATGAGCAGGTCGATGCAGAAACCGTAGCAGCACAGTGCCACGGTGGGACGGCCTGGGGAGGGACAGAACGGGGATGAGTGGGGGCAGCCCTTAGCCAGGGACCCCACAAGGGATCCATGCCTGTCCCCAGCGAGAGCAGCCACCCTGTAGCTCCATACATATGGGATGTAACCGCGTTGTCCTTCAGAGTCATCTGTCTGACCACCCTCTCTCACTGCCTCCATCCCCTGTGGGCGTGGCAGGCTGGGGACGAAGGGGTCCTGGCCCTTTGCTGTGTCCCAATGAGGTGGGCTGAGAGTGGGTGCTGCCCACCCCCTGCAGGGCACGGAGGGGGCTCGGTGCATGTGCTGGAGGGGTCCTGACATGAACGCAGCAGGCTGAACACAGCCCAGGACCCAGCTCTGGGGGGATGCTGTACACAGGAAGGTGTGATGAGCCAAGGGGATGCCCTTCAGGTGAATTTGGGCAAGCCTGGCATTGCTGAGCAGCTCCCACACTGCAGGAGGTGCTCGCTCCTGCTGCTGACACAGGTTTCTGTAACAGTTTGAAAGTGGTACTGTGTCAGGACAGTGCTAACATGCCTCGGGGTCCTTTCTACTGCTGGAGATCAAGGCAGAGAGAACTGGAACATGTCAACAGACAGAAACCTGGGTTACAATCCCTCAGAGCAGCCCTGGAGCCCATCCAGAAGAGAGACAGTGGGAATGAACCTGCTGGGCTCAAACCCCATGATCCCAGTGCCCAGTTCCTGCACAGCACTGCTGTGAGGCTGAGCTGATGGGGGGGGCTGTGCTGTCACCTCTCTGTGCCTCATCCTCTGCACCTCCTGTGTGACTGAGAACCCTCCCTGGGACCCCTTTTTGCTGTGAGAGTCTTCATTAGCTGGGTGGGCTGGGGGAGTCCCCACCAGACTGAGTTACCTGGGATGGTCTCATTGGGTCCAGTGCAGAAGACCTTTTTGACAGGATCTCCATTGATGGTGAATTCCTCCCTGCATGTCCCATCAGCCTGAGTGGGCTTCACATACACAAAGGGCTCTTGGTGGATGGTCACAATCTGAGAGGCGAAGCACAAACACCCTCTTGTCTCTGTTTCCCTCCAGAGCTACACTCCCGTGGTGGGAGCCAGGCTGCCCTCCCCACACGAGCTGTGGTGCCCTCCCCAGAAATGGTGAACACCTTGTCCATCCACCCTTTCCATGCTGTTTTCTCTCATGTCCACTTTCCACCTGTCTCTTTCCAAACCCAAGGATGCCTGCCACCCTGTCTAGATTGACTCCAGATGAAAGCTGTGCTCTGAACACCCTCCAGTACCTTCTCTATTTCTCTCCTCTATCCTCTCCTGGCCTTGCAAATGCTGCTGCCAGCTGCAGAGCAGCTGTGGAAGCGGGAGGCAGATGAAGTCACTGCCAGGCATGCAGAGGGCTGAGGAGCACTGCCCCTAATGCCTTTTGCTCTTACCTTCAACTTGGTTGACATCTGATAGCCTTGAGGTTTCTCGGTCTCCCCCCCTGGCCAGATGATCTTCCTGTCGTTGGTCAGGACCTGCCATTGTCCCCAGAGGAAGCAGATTGACATGAGGCCAAGGTGGACTCCCCAGTGCCCAACCCCTCCTGCCCAGTCCACGCCTGTACGTACATTGCTGCCATTGTAAATCCCAACCTGGACCAGTTTCCGATTCTGCAGGTTCATGATGCTGTAGTTGGCAAATTTCCTGTCCCCGTCCTCGTTGAACTCCACTCGCCCGGTGACACCCTCTGAGTACTTGGAGGACATCAACACCCTACGGAGAGAAACACAGTGGGAACAACCTAGAAAACCTGCTGTGGCCATTGAGACGCCTCCTAAGGCATCAGAAAGTCCAGCCAAGGCTAACTATGGTCTGTTCACAGACCTGTGGTCATCCCCTCCTGGCAGATGGAATCAGTTTCCCCAATGTTCACTACCATATCTGCTGTCATTGCCTCTTGCTTTCCACCAGATCAGTCCCATTCCCTTCTGGAATGATCTGTCCCACAGCTCCCAAGGACACTTTCCTTTGGGGGTTCCTTGGGAGGTGTGTCCACGCTACAGTTTCTGGTGCTGTGCCTGGCACCTGCCCTTCCCAGCCTGGGTAGTGCCCCAGGCACAAACACCATCCAGGGGAGAACCAGCCCCCAAACCCTGGAAATATGACAGTGCAGACACACAAGGATTGCCTGAGCCACTTGTGAAGAGCAGCTTTGACTCTCTCATGCCAAAGACTCACTGCAGGGGATGCCAGAAATGCCTCTAAAACAATCTCCAGGCTTTGCAGGTCTCATGCTCAGCAGAACCCAGGACTGCAGGGAGTGGCTGCTGCACCAAGGCCCAGCCCCTGTGGCCCAGCACCCACAGGGATGCAGGGATTGGGGTCTGGAAGCGCATGCAAGACCTGCCAATCCCCCTGCCCCAGCAGCAGGACCCCACAGACACATGCTCCCGTCTGTGACACCCCAGCCTCCACATCCTCAGCACCAGGGTTTGCCACAGCTGAGGGCAACCTGTCCCATGTACGGACATCTCCCGCCACCAAGCCCTGCTGGCAGCACTGGACCCATGCCACAGCCCTTGGAATGTTCAGCAGGAAATGTGTCCACAGCACCAAGATAAAATGGGACAGAAATGTCCCCCTTCCCTGATTTGGCAGAAACCCCCTTCTCTCCCACTTCCGCCCATGGAATGAAGATCCAGACTGGAGGAGACCACGGTCCCCAATCTTTTCATCCTAGAGTCATTCCCTGCCCACACATCCCAGCTGTCTAAGCATTGCCCAGGGTAGCATGGGTTGACATGGACTGAATTGGTGCCAGGCACCAGGATGATGCCTAAACAGCGTGGAAAAACCGGGTGCCATTGCCTGAACCCGTGTCTGGGAGAGTTTTCCAGGAGAGATGTAGCCCTGACATCCAAATAATGCAGGAGATCTGAGGCAGCCCTGTGCCACATGCCCCAAAGCTTTAGTGACAGACACCCTGAACAGAGCCACCATGTCTTCCTGCACCTTTTCCACATGCTCCCACCTTTTCCAGCTCTCCCCCAGCAGGTCCTCTGCTCCCTCCAGCAGGACCCTTTCCCCAATACCTCTTAAAGAGGGGTCCTGTCTTCCAGATGTTGGTGTTGCCCACGCAGCCCCGCGGTGGGTCTGTGATATTCTCCTTCTCAAACAAGTCGTGCACGGCCTGGGCCACCACGGCGACAGCGTCACTGATGTGGGCAGACTCGTTCTTGCCGTTGATGAGCTGCAGACCGATCACTCCTGCCACGGGCAGAGGGGAAGGCGGGTCAGCATTCCCGGGATCGCCGGCTGCTCCGGCGGTACCGCCATGCCCAGTTCTTGGGGACAGCGAGCACGCGGCTGCGGGCTGCGCATCCTTTGAATGCAGCGGGGTGTTGCCTGAGGCAGTGGGGCTGGCACTGTCCTGCCGGGGACAGCTCCGTGTACCGCGGACAGCCCGAGCTCCATCCCCATGGCCCAAACCTTCCCCCAGGTGACGGGCAGCTTGCACAGCCCCAGTGACGCGGATTTGGGGCGCGGCAGCGTGGAAAGGCTGAGTGCCCGTGCTGGCAAAGGGAGCGGAGAGCAGAGTGTGGGACCCTCCGTTCGGGACCACCCTGGCACCGCGTTCCCCCAGCCCCGGGGGTCCCGGGGAGGGCAGGGGCCGCTCATCCCGGCGCCATCAGCTCTTGCAAGCCTGGCTGCAGCGGGAGGGAGCTGGGGAGGTGCCTACCGTCCGGGGCGTAGCGCAGGGCATTGCCCGAGATCTCCCGCTCCCCCACCAGCCACACGTAGCCGGAGCCCGTCATGTTGAGCATGGCTGCTGATCTGTACACCGTGGCCGCGTCATCCTCGCTGCAACGACACGAACGGGACGGCAATGTGGCACCAGCTGCCAGGCGGCCCCGTTCTCACATCCCGAGGCTGTGGCAGCGCCAGGGAAGACACAACCCAGGCGTCTCTGACTGGTTCTCCTGGGCAATGCTAAATCCGTGGTGCAATGGGAACCTTCCTCTCAGCTTCACCTGATCCCACAGCTCCCGGCGCTGCTGAGCGCCTGCACATCTACACACTGTGCTGCAGGGCCAGGACACACCGTCAGTGACCACGGCTGCTCCTGCAGCACAGCCGGACACGCCAGCCACGCTCGGGATGGTCACTGCCTGGCCGGCAGCACGTCCGGCACAGCTCGGCACCCTCCACCTGCCCGGGACAGGGGGCTGTGCGGGGGGTTCCTGTCAGCCTCCTTGGAAGGATGTCAAACCCCAAATTCACACTGACTCCAGCGCTGGGCAGCGTTGGAAGAGAGGAGATCAGAGCAGGGAGGGGAAGGGACAGCACGGCCGCACCTGGCAGAGAGGATGATCACCCTGGCCTCCAGCTCCTTCGCCTCCAGCAGCAGCGATGTCACATTTTTGGTTCCAGGGTCAAACTGAAGCACTTTCTCAGCCTGTGATGAGTGTGAGCAAAGCTGGTTAGTGAGGGAGCCCCAGGACTGGTGGTGAGAGCCATGCTATCTAGAAAAGGGTCAAGAGAATTCATTAAACTGCACAAAAGTCTGCTAAATAAGGTTGGTTATAGTTATTTTTTCTTTTTCTTTCCTTTCTTTCTTTTCTTTCTTTCCTTCCTTCCTTTCTCTTTTAAGGTTTTGGCTTTTTGGTT
>VZRO01004510.1:117400-174049 GCA_013397915.1 Daphoenositta chrysoptera
AATATCCTAAAGTTCACATGGAGCAATTACTTGATCTGGCTGCACTAATCAGCTGAAATCACTGACTCATTTACCTTGAGTTTTTCTCTAGCTTGTGTTTCTCAGTTATTGTCCTGTGAAGTTCAAATTCAGTGGGTTTGGATTGACGGGACAACAACGAAACATTCATTGATTAGCAGAACAAGTCAGTCTTTGTACTGAACAAATGATTTCTCCCGAAGTGAAAGAAATGTTCCATCTCTATGGGTAGGAAAAACAATTTATAGATCTCACCAAACAGCAATTTCTTTTTCTCTCTGTGAGTTATTTTCAGAAAAAATATTATTACTGTATTTTTTTTCCCCATAGTCAGGAGTTGCATTCAAATGAAAATTTGGTTCCAAATACTAAGCAATGATGTGTTTCACCAGAAAATGAGAGAGAATATTCCGGACATATGCAAGCACTTGCCAAGATGTGTGATTTCATCTGAAATGGTTGAATTCGGAGTTCTTGTTATCCAGAGGTATTAAAAGAACAGAACTGCAGCCACCTGCCCTGCTCCCATCCACCCGAAGGGCTCGGGGTGATTTTAAAGCTCCGTGCTCACCAAGGGCACTTTGTTGGAGAGGGGTTTTGGGGAGCTGGGATGAGCAGCACCTCCAGCACGGGGTTTGCAGGAACCCAGAGCCAGGCAGAGCCCCGGAGCCCAGCGTGGAGCTGGGGGGAATTGGGGAAGGGTCTGGAGCCCCAGGAGCAGCTGAGGGAGCTGGGGAAGGGGCTCAGCCTGGAGAAAAGGAGGCTCAGGGGGGCCCTTGTGGCTCTGCACAACTCCCTGACAGGAGGGGGCAGCCGGGGGGGTCGGGCTCTGCTCCCAGGGAACAGGGACAGGAGGAGAGGGAACGGCCTCAGGCTGGGCCAGGGGAGGCTCAGAGTGGGCAGCAGCAGGAATTTCTTAAGGGTAAGGGTGATCACGGCCTGGCACAGCTGCCCAGAGCAGGGGTGGAGTCCCCATCCCCGGAGGGGTTTAAAAGCCGTGTGGATGTGGCACTTGGGGACACTGGTCAGTGGTGCCTGGGTGATGCTGGTTGGGCTCGATGGCATTAAAAGTTTGTTTCTACCTGAATGATTCTGACATTCTCTGTCTGTGTGGGGGCACCTGAAACCCTCTTTAAGATTCGGTGAGATTAATCCCACCCGAAGCCCCAGGTTCTGTCACTCCGGAGTGGCGGTGATGGGCTCCTCCTGCCCCCTCTGATGTTCATTGACTGAAGGGGAAACTTCACTTCTCCCCTCATCCCACCTCCCACACTTCAGTGTGAGGCTGAGCGAGAACCAATCGATCTCCTTGCTGCTCGCTTCCACATTAGGAAAAAAAAAAAGTAATGAAGGCAACAGCCTCCCAATCCTGTGGGAGCTGCATTTTCTAACATCGGGTAAATATAAATGCCAAAATTAATTTCTCTGGAAAGAATGAACAACACATGATGCTACAATGTTATAACAGAAAACGACATGAGCCTGAGAGGCAGTGATGGCTCTTACTCTCTCATCTAGAACTAAAAGCAGCTCCTTTTAGCTCATGGAACTTGGAGGAGGATCCGTTGATGGATCCATTCAGTTGTTGGAAGGTTAAGGAGGCAGTAGAGCAGCCAAGCCAGGTTTGTTCCTTTAAAAACTCAAGCAAAACACCCGATTGAAATAAATCCGATTGAAGCAAACTCTCTGCTGTGCCCTGTGTAGCTGCTGTCCTCCTTCAGCACGCTGAAAGCTGGAGAAGTGCCACCACGGGTCTGTGCCACAGGGATCTGTCCCACAAAGACGGTTCAGGACTAGGTGACCCTTCAGGACGAGGTGACCCTTGGTGCCAGCGTCAGCCTTGGAGCCGCCTCCCGTAACCGGTTTATTTCTGCCCTTGCGTGTCCGGGGGTGAGTGGGATGCTCGGCTCCGGTACCGCTGCCGGGAGGGGGGTTCCTCCCCATGTGGGCAGTGCCCAGACAGTGCCAGACCACCAGGAGTGGGTGTCCCGTGGGCAGACGGAGCACCTGCATGGGCAGGTTGGGAGCTCCCTTCCCACTGGGGCACAGCCACGCCTGGGTGCTCTCCTAGAGCCCAGTTCAGGGGCATCTCCTCCCACTTAACTCATTCAGGGCCATTTCTCCCCATTTAGCTCACTCAGGGACATCTCCCCCCAATTAAGCAGGCCCGGGGCAGTATCCCCACTGCTGCTGGCACAGCTCTGACCGAGGAACACCCCCTGTGCCAGACTCTGAGCACACAGCTCATATTCCCCAAGTCAGCTCCTCAAGTGGAGAACAGATGTTCTGGGTACTTAAAAAGAATCTGTTAATTTGCTGTGATTTACAACGGATGTAATTTTAAAAAAGATTCCCCGAGAACTGCAGCACTCAGCGTCAGGAGGCGTCGCAGCTCATCGATCACCCGGGTGGGAACGCGCAGTTACTTTGCTGTTAATCTTCATAATCACCCTCACAGGCTGGCAAATGTCCCGCGGAGAACGAGCAGCTGCTGCCTCCATCACCTCTCTGGTGGTTTCTGGTTCACTTGGGGGTGGGTCCTGGAACTCCAGAGAGCATCAGCAAGTCCCAGTGCCAATTCCCAGTGCCCCCTCACCAGCACGTCCCTGTGATCCCCAGTGCCCTGGTGCAGTCAGGCCTCTGAGCCCAGATCCCTGTGCCCGTTTGGGCTCTCACCATGAGCAGCTGCCAAGGGCCTTGTCCTGGGGAGGAGCCCAGTGCCCCCCCGGCACCCCAAAGCCTCTGTTCCCATGGGTGGAGACAATCCCAGCTGGATCTGCTGGTTCAGGTGGAATCCCTGAGCAGGACCTGGCACTGGCATTCAGGCTGCCCAGCAAGAACACCCGGCTGGGCTGAATCTCCTGGTGGGGTGACCCCAACCCCAAGGGAAAGCCCCAAACCGAGGGGCTCGGGGCCTTTTTGCTGCACACAAACATCCCCCAGAGAGAGAGGAGCAGCTCACGGCCCCAGCAAGTGAGTGTGGCACACGGGATGCTCTGGGAAATGCTCTGGGGAACTCTGGGTGCCCAAGGGAGGTGGGATGTGGAGTTCTCCTGCTGCCAAGTTCATATGGCTGTGAACTGCCAGAGGGCAGGGATGGACAGAATTTTGGGAAGGAATTGTTCCCTGGGAGGGTGGGCAGGCCCTGGCACAGGGTGCCCAGAGCAGCTGTGGCTGCCCCTGGATCCCTGGCAGTGTCCAAGGCCAGGCTGGACACTGGGGCTTGGAGCAACTTGGGACAGTGGAAGGTGTCCCTGCCCATGGCAGGGGTGGCACTGGATGGGCTTAGGGGACCCTTCCAGCCCAAACCATTCCATGATTCTGTGGGATCCATCAGACACCACTGCTGGAATCCAGATCACTTCCATGGATGTTTTCCCTCCTCACGACAGCAAATCAGCACTGGGGATGTCCCAGTCACAAGCTTGAAATACAGAAAACATAGAAAACCCCAGACAGTTTTTTTTTCCTAAAGGTTGTTTTATTGTAAAACCATAAATACAACACTGACATGAAAATCCTCAAGCAACGGATGCTTTCTTACAGTTACAGTTTGTCTTCTGCCTTGGCATCAATTCTGAAAAGAATGTTGCAGAAACATGTCTCTAAGGTACTTCCAAATAACCGAGCTCTGGCCTGGAGTGCTCGGCCCCTTTGGAAGCTAAGTGGAACTATTCCTCCTCTCTTGTGGAATATTTCCATTCAGACAGCAACAGACTTGTAAAAACAGCAACATTTAAACACCTTGATTTTTTTTTTCTTTAATAATCCTTTTCATTTGACGTCAGTCTAAGTTTCAAACAGCACTGAATTTATTTAGCTGAAAAAAAACCCAAAACAAAACAAAACCAAAACAAAATCCTAAAAAGAAAAAAAAACCAAAAAACCTCAGAACTTGAGTTGGCCTCAAGTGTTCGCATATCACAATGAAAATCAGAAACTCAACCCCGTGCAATATTGCTCTCTAGTGAGTCATTTGATCCACACCAACAATACATGAGACTTCAAACAGGTTTTGTTTTGTTTATTAACACAGCAAGTGTGACATTAGATAACCTTTTAAATACAGTACATGGTACAGCGCGGGGCCAGCTGCCCGCACGTTTCCCGTTATGAAGACAAAGCCAGCGGTGGCGGTTTATAAAAATATTGTGTTGCTACAAAAGTATAAATTAATGCTACCGGTATTAAGAAATATTAAACACATAAAACTTATAAGGATTAAGAAAAATATTCATTAATACCTGTAGAAAACTCTGGCCTAAAAAAGATATTTTTTGTATATTTTTTGTATATTTTTTTTTGTATTTTTTAAGATGACATGGTCGCACTCGCAGCGCGGGTGCTCTGTGGTATTGCCTAGAACATCTGCATCTACAGAAAGGAAGGAAATGCACACGAGTTACTGAGGGCAGGGAGGGCCAGGAGGGCCAGGAAAACATTAAATCCTTTGCCTTATGAAATGAGAATTCAGCTCCCAGGAGGAGGTTTGGGAAATGGAAAGTACGAGCGAGGAACAGCTTCTCTTTTCAGACTGGCTGCAAACAAGGACCTCCTGATGTTTGGTTGTCACCATGACACTGTCTGGCTACGGCGTGGACCACAATCCTCACGGCCTGGGCAGAGTGTTCTCCCCACCGACAGCCTGGGCTGTCACCTGTCACCACTGCAGGTCATCCACTACCAGCTTGCCTTGAAAGAATTCAAAAAAAGGACTATTAAAGTACCAATAAGTTTCAAAGGACCATGGAAAACAGCTCCTAAGACTTGCTCCTTCTAGAACACATCTCCCTCCTTGAGTGGGAAGGTCTTTCTACATAGAAAGGGAAAAAGTTATCCCTTCTCCCACCCCCCAGCCCGCTGGAAAAAACAACCCCAGCCTATCCACAGATACGGCAGAGACTCCACGAGAACCCCGGGGAGCTGAGAACGAGGATTCAAGGCCAGTGAGGCTGGAAGTGTCTTTTTAAGGAACTTTGGTTGCAAAAAGCAAGGGTTGGACATGCCTGTGCTCATCAACTTCACCCTACAATATTCCCATCATTAAGGCCGAGCTGCTCACCCGGGTCCCACTGTCAGGGATGCTACAGAAAATCCTGCCAGTCATCATTCCACCTTTCAGGAGCTAAAGATTCCAACTCAGCTGCCTACAGATGAGGAACCCCTCAGGGTCTATGGATACGCTGTTGTCTACGTGAGCAAAACTCTCCCGTCAAGTTACAAAGGACTCTTAACAGGGAAAAACCCTCAACTAAGCAGCCAAACTAAACCTGAAATTAAAAAGAAATCCCACAAACACTCAAGAGATAAAATTAAACTTCAGGGCAACCCACTCTCATTGGTTCACCATTTCTGGCCTAGCGTAAGCAGATTGTCCCCAGGCCTGTCCCACACAGGGCTGAGCTGGGCCCCGGCGCTTGCTCAGGGACACTTCCAGGAGCCCCAGGGAGGTGACAGGGCTGTGGCACGGGGACAGGTCCCACACACGGGAACAGGGAGTTCTTATTGCTACAGTGACAGCTTCATATCTGATACGGGCACGGGGCTCAGCCGACGGTTCTGGGCATTCCCAAGGGATTGCACGGATCCGAGATCACGGTGTAGCACAGGAAAAGCTCAGCAGAAGCAGCAAAACATTGAACACTCTCCCCCATGTTGGCAGGGTAAAGCCTGGCAGGACATTTGCTCCTCGACTGGCAGCTTCCTTGATGGAACCCGGCTGATGGACATACTGAGAGCTGGGAAGGGCTTGGTGCTGGTGGAGTGGGAGGGTGGAGAGGAAAAGGCTCTGTGAACCCTCCTGGAGGCCTCTGGGCAGGAACCTGGCACTTCCCACCTCTACACCCAGTTCCTTTTGTCTTGGCAGGGCCCAGCCTCGTGTCTCATGGAGTGAGCTCCTCTCTGCAGCCTTGTCTTCGATGACAGGGCTGAGGGCTCAAAACACATTTCCCTCCTCCCAGAGAACAGAGTTCTCCCTCCAGAAGGTTCCCAGAATCTGCCTTTAGTAGCTTCTTTTATTTTCCTCCCATTACTCCTGATTACTCAAGAGGGAACAGCTTGTCCCCTCCTGTGTGAATGCTCACAGGAGCTCCTGCCTCTCCCTCAGCCAAGAGGTGCAATCAGAGATCAAAGCCTTCCCTCAGCACAGAGCAGCACTCCCAACCTTGGAACACCTTCCTGGCTGCTCTTTTAACGTCTTTTGGTTCATCAGTAACATGGTGCTGCCTAGAAATGCTGCGGGAGCAGCAGGAGGGTCCAATCCCCTGTCCTGTGAAAACCATGGCCAGAGTGGAACTGGCCCCTCTGAGCAGACTCAGCCACCAACACAAATATTTTTGGTAATCCCTTCCCATGCTAAACCTTCTGGGTTATTGCAGCCAGTTGGAGAAAAACCACCCAACCCACCTGAGCCATCTCACTGGACACTCCAAAGCCACCATTTAGAGCTCAAGCCATTTCCAGAAGTGTTTCCCCTCTATTTTCAGTCATTCCCAAGCTTCGAGAGCATCTGCTGCAAATTCATTTGCAAAATTCACATGAGGGTCATGACTCCCTGAGCTGCTGCTGGACATCACCTCTGCCCAGCAAGCACAGATAAACCAGTGCAGGTGGTTTGTGTGGACGCTTAAACCAGTTCAGCTCAAAGTTAAACTGGCTTAACCAGCAATGAACGAACAACTGAGTTAGACAAAACCTGAACCCACGGTCGGCTTTCACAGAAAGCTTTGCAGATTGCACCAGTTCAAACCCACCCAAAGCAGTTTCCTTAGCACAGACAGAGAGCTGGGACAGAGAGGGAAGTTCGCCTCCATCTCTACTTGACCCAGGTGCAAGACACCAAGTCCGTCCTGCAAGCCAAACACAACCACTGCCTACTGAGAGACACAGGAGACAAATCCTTCCTGACCTTCTGGCTGCTGCACCTACTCAGAAACAACCTCCTGAAGAGCTCTGCCTCCATCCCACTCTCTTCAGTAACATGGATATTCAGACGGACCCTTCCCTCTTAGAGTTCACCCGGTGGTGCTTGTTCCCCACCTGAAGGTCAGAACGCTCCCAAAGCCAACTGGAGTCAGAAAGAGAAGTCTGCAAAGCCAGTAGCAGGAACAGGTGAGTGCCTGGAGGCCACACACCATTCCTGCATCCCAACACATTTCACAAGGGAGATTAAAGGAAACCAACAAGCAGAAGGCAAATTCCCAACATGAGCTACCAGAGGGTGATCCCAATTCTGAGGACCTCTCCTGCCAGCTGGAAAGCAGCAGAACCTCATGACAGCCCTGGCCAAACAGACCCTCTCCTGTGCAGTCTCCCACCCCAGGACCAGCAGTGCTCCCTACAACACCCCTGCTGCTCCATAGAGCAGGAACAGAGCAGCTGGGGTTGGAGCAGCCTGACAAACAAGAGCTTCCAAATGTCAGACCTTGGTGAAGTATTTTTGCTCCCTAGAATGTGAATTCAAGCCTTGAAGAAGGAAGGAGAAAGAGGAGCAAAAGCTTGGCATTTAAGGTAAATACATGTGCTACAGACGTGCTTCTCTGCTTTTACTGAAGCCTAAGTGACCCAGAGAGAGCCTGGAGCAGAGCCAGCAGGAACAGCTCCTCTGAGCCGAGCACCCTGCAGCCATGTTCCGGAGCCAGGAAAAGTTGCACCTTCTTGCACCAGGTCTCTGGAGAAGGGGCTGCCCTAGCAGCTCCTCTCCTCACCCACTTCAGAGCATGTTCCCTTTTAGGCCTTTAGGTTTTCTCTTGCTTTTCCAGCTGTTGAGTTTTTAAGTCTTTGGGAGAATCTCATCTACCCGACATCACTGCTTAACATCCATCATTAGTGCAACCACAACCGAAGTTGCCTTGGAGGGGCAGTTTTTGGGATGGGGAGAGGGCCAGTCCGTCCCTCTCTTTGGTCAGCACCGCAAGAAGACCCCAGGTTTGGTGCCAAACCCACAGTGTGAGAAGGGAAAGGGGAGCTGGGATGGGAGGTAGGGGTGCTGTGCCCTTCCTGCCTGCATGTCCTGACTCTGCACCACAGTCCTGCTCGCTGCTGGGCACAAATCCCTGCAGTTTACCCCATTCTCAGTACCAGGGATTTACAGCTGGGCTAACTCTGCCTTGCCCACTTCCCACCCTCGATGCCTCACACAGATAAGATGAGCCCAAGTTTGCAAATCCCACACAAATCATCTATGTGTCCCTTAGCAAAGCGGGGCTGGGGGTTGGAGCTGTCTTTCCAAAGGGGTGCAAGGGCTTTGCACGTTCCCCTGAGCATCACAGAGCTCTGAGGTGAACCACACAAAAAGGTGTAATGTGCCACTAGGAGAAGGAACTGCCAGTCCTGGTCCCTGTGCCATCAGCTGAGCTGTGTGGTACCCTCTGTGCTAATCCTGCTTTGGGGACATGCACCAGCCAAGCTTTCCTGCTGTTGGGCACACATCTCACTTAGGGTTCATTTTTGTCTGTCACAGGTTTCTCCTGCCCTGCAAACTGCTGTGCTGCCACGGGCCCAGCTGGTGGCTGGGCAAGCAGGGTTTGTACAGGAGAAAACAAGACCAGCAAGAAGGAAAGCTGGCCCTACAACCAATCCCTCAAGCAGCCACTGCCAGGGAAATCAGATGTCCCAGAGCCTCTGCCCTGGCAGCTCCTGTTCACATGGCAGGCTCTGTGCTTTAGAGGCAAAAACTGAACATTTGAGGAGACAATGGTTTTGGCCTGGTGGCAGTAACAGTGCTGAGGGGTCAACCCAAACACCAGCCTCAAGGCAATGGAAGGCTGAAAGGGCTAGAAAGGGCAAGACAGCTGGTGCCAAGGCCTGTCCTCGTGAGCCTGGTGTGGGGAAGGGTCCAGTGTGCAAACTGTGCCCCTGAGTCCTGTGGCAGTGCAGGTGTCAGGGAGTGCCCGTGAGATTCAAGGCATCTGCACACAAAGCCTGAGAGATTGGGTTTGCTATTTCTCATGTCTTGGAACTTGCACCTTCTCTTACAGCAGAGCTGGGCAGGTGGGATCCTGGTTCAACATCTGGTCAGCAGCAGCACTTCAGAGAGGGCCCCCAGTCTCCCCTGCACTGTCAGTCAGACAGCAGCAAACTCCCCTTCGGTGCTGCTGAAGGGCTCCAGCTGCTCCCAGCGGGGCCAGTCCCTCCTCCCAACCCTCCCACGCCACTGGGACAGCAACTCCAGAGCTCCTGCAAGCAGCAGAGACTGCTGAACAAACGAGAGTTTGCTTCAGTTTTCCTCTGGAAGACAAGTCCCAGGGGTGAAAAATGCACAGTTTGGCACCAGAGGCTGGGAATTGCCAAAGAGGCATCAAACCTGACAAAGCCTGTCCAGCAGCCCGGGAGCTGTGCCTGCAGAAATTCTGGCCTTGGGGACAGCAGAGTGACCGAGATAGTTTGGGGTTATGGGGATCTCTAATTGCATTTGGGGTGAGCCAGTTACGTGTGAACGTTTCGGGGCCTGTGGCCTTCCTGGCCAGAACAGGTCAGCAACAGAACAAGTAGTGTAATGCACTGTAGGTATCAAAAAGACATTCGTGCTACTAGAGGAAACCATTCCAAACAAAAAAGGGAAGATATTCTTTGCACTCAGTCAGGAGCACTTACATTCAGAAGGATCTTTGAGCCCATGCACTTCTTTAAGCTTCCTTCAAACCCCAGTTTGACAAAACTGGTGAGCTTTGTTCCCCTGAAAAATCATACACCTTGGTTTGTCCTTGGCCTCGGGAAGGGTGGTCTGTGTGCCACTGAGACACATTTTAACAAAAAGCTTTAGGTATGAGGGGTCTCTGGCAGACCTGACAAGCTCAATGGTGGTCCACAACCACCTGTGCTGTCACCATTTGCTTTTCTCGGTTTCTAGGCTTTGCCACATAAACAACTGCTGTGGTTCCCACAAGAACATTATTTAATTGCAAATGGGCTACTCTAGAACAAGTTTGAGAACACCTGATGTACAAAATTCACAGAAAAGCTAATTAACACCGGGAGTTCAGAAAATAAGTTCTGCTGTAAAAAAATATAAAGCTAAGAATGTAACAACTACTGACAGTTTCTGCCATGAAACCAATTTCTCTTGGTTTGAAATCAAACTTATAATCAGTCGCTGCCATGTTAAACTCAAAACTGGGAGTAGAGACAGAGGAGTAACTTTTGGTTTTTGGACAAAAAATAAGGATATGGAAAAGTTAAAAATAAAATTAAAAATCAAAAACCTTAAAGTCTCCCTTCCTGATTTCTAAAGATAACAGTGTTGATGGAACACAGCTGCCCTGATTCGTGCACCATGCCAAGAAGGCTGCAGCCAAGTGCCCTCAAGGTGTACAGTTATTCAAAGGAGCAAAGTCCAGTGCAGAACTGGTCAATGGAGTCTGATTATTCATGGCAAGATGGCCCAGGGGACAAGAGGAAAGGTGGGGTGGAGGAGAAACAAAAGAAACTTCAAGTCACTTTAGATCTCAGCTGCCTGAAGACTTTAGAACATCAGCCTCCCATTCGTCTGCCCACTTGAAAACATTAGAAAGTCTGTCAAGTCCACACACTATCTATGGAAAGGAGCACGTTCCTGGCAGAGGGCTGTCTCTCTCCCATGCTCAGCTTTCCTTTCAAACTTAATTTTATATATATTTATATTTTTATATATATATAAAAAAGCACTTGGTTTCCAGGGGCATTCATAATGAGGTCCACAGTGTTTAGAACTTAAATTTCTTTTTCTTTGTTTGGAACAGTGTTTTAAAGTTTTGTTTTAATTAAAAGACAGTCTTAAAGCATGTTGGACTTCAAAAACATGAGTTTGTTCATGTCTTCTGGACTGAGTAGTCGCCTCCTTTTGATCAAGAGTGCCTGCTCACACATATTTACACATTCGCTCCTGGCACCCACAGCAGGCACTGCTAAGAGCCAAAAGGCCAGCTTGGCTAGTTTCGTATGCTTTTGGGTAACACATGACCAGTACTGAAACAGGTCAGGGGTGGCCTGGAAGAGAGGTTCTTGCAAATAATCGTAGACTTCATTTTTCCCGAACCAATCTTCTTCCTGAGCTGCTGTGGCCTCCCCTGCTGCACGAGGCTTCTTGGTTGAAGGTTCAAATTCTGTTTCTTCTGCCCAGGACTCTTTTACCTCATTGATCAGCTCACAGACCTTGCCAATGATCTCTTCGTGCTGGTAGGGTGGGACGGGCCGCAGCTTCTGCTGAGGGTCCAAGATCATGGCTACCTTGTGTGCCGAGTGAACTTTGAAGTTCTCCTTCAGCGCCTCCAAGAAGAGGTGACAGAGTTTGCTGACCACGCCAGCATCGTTGGCTTTGGAAGTGAACAGTTTCTCCAGTTTGACGTAGGTGGGCAGCACCAGCTGCAGCGTGGGCCGGCTCTCGTTGCTCAGCTCGATCACGGCCTGTTTCACTGGCGCCAGGATGGCTGCCAGGTTGCTGAGCAGGTGTTTGTTCAGGTTTTGGATGAGGTTCATCTTCTTGGCCCTGCTGTAGAACTCGCAGATCTGCTCGTAGCGCTCGTGGACGAGCAGCAGGGAGTCGGTGACCGAGTTCCAGCAGGGCGGCGGGGAGGTCTCTTCCAGGGAGCCAAAGGTCTCCTTTGAGAGGCCCGTGGACCCTGCCAGGTCTTCACAGACATTCAGGAGCTCGATCACCTCGTGCATGTTGCGAGCCTGTAGTGTTCTCTTGTTGAGCACGCTCTGCACCACCGAGTTCAAGGCACAGGCCGAGCAGCGCAGGCACATGCCCGCCTTGGAGAACGCCGAGGAGTTGACCTTGCAGTCTGTCACGTACACCGTCCTGATCTCCGACATCACAAACTCCGACAGCACGTTCTGCACCCAGTGATGGATAAAATCACCATTGTCTCGAAGGTCTACACCCTTAATGCCCAGGACGTAGCTTTTGATGTGGTTGCCTTCCACCTGGTAGGCGGTGAGGATGTAGCAGGAGTCGGGGCCGACGCTCTGCGAATGGCAGGTGACCCCGATGCCGAGGCAGGCGTTGCTGCCCAGGGCGCAGGTGACTTTCACCTTCACCTGGTTGTACATCCGAGGCAGGTGCTTCAGAGCCAGCGTGTTGAAATTGCCCAGGATCTCGGTGACGGAGAAGGCACCGTAGCGAGCCCCGCTGTCCACCAGCGTCTGCGCCAGCTTGATGAACTCCTTGCCGCTGACCACGCTGAGCGCACCGAGGTCGGTGCACATCACCCGCAGCAGCCTCTCGGCGATGTTCTGCCGCTCCTTCTCCGGGATCGCGCTGTTCCCCACGGAGCCGCTCGCTGACGCTGCAGGGAAACACGAGCGGGCACAGAAAGGACCAGATCAGCATCGCAGCAGCAGGACAGAGCAGGAGGTAAGGCACAAAGCAATTTTCAGAGACCCCCTAAGAGGTGGAATGTGCCCAGATGATGGAAGAGACAACTCCAACCTTGGATTTGTTCCCCCAAGGCTTCTGGACAGAGGAACCTCCAGAGACAGGCCCTGCTCTTGCTCAGAGCAGCAGGGAGCAGATCTGCATCCTGTCCCTGGTGTGGGGATGGTCACAGCTCAGCCCAGATGGAAAGATGGACATCAAATCACAGAATGCCAGACTGCTTTAGGTTGAGAGGGACATTAAAACCCATCCAATGCCACCCCCTCCCATGGGCAGGGACACCTTCCACTGTCCCAGGGTGCTCCAAGTCCCTTCCAGCCTGGCCTTGGACACTTCCAGGGATCCAGAGGCAGCCACAGCTTCTCTGGGCAGCCTGTGCCTGTATCACACCACAATGTCTGGATTAGTTTTTTTAACTCCAGGCCAGGACGTCTGACCTTGGATCAGAAGTCACCTTTTTTCAGGAGTTACCAAATGCATCTTCCTCACAAACATTTCCAACCACCCTGGGGTTCTTTGTTGCACTCCTGTAGTGGGAAGGGGTGCTCTGCTCTGCCAGGCAGGACATGAATTAAGGATGAAATCAAACACAGTTTGGTGAGGACAAGGGCCTTGTGCAGTGCCAATCACTGCTGCACCCTGAGGCACCTGTTGGACAGGGACAGAGTGAGGAGATGCTACGTACTGTTGTTGGCGTTATTTCTTTGGAGCTGTGGTTTCCACTTTTCTTCAACCACGGGGAGAGGTGACCTGGGCTGGCTGGAGGCAATGTTGTTCTCATTATCAGCTGTGAGGCAAGAGACAGGGAGGGGTTAAAAGCACAAAATAATGCTTAAAGCACAAAAAAGGGGAAACTGCTTAGCATTTACGTAGGGTTCCTTTAACTACTGACAATGACCTACCACACTCTATGTGGCCTTCAGGCAGCTTTCAGTGAGCTGGCACAGCACCCTCAGGGACCTTGAAACTGTCTCTGGACTCACAACCTGTCACTTCCCAAAATGTGGCTGAAATGTGCCACGTGTCTTTCTGTGCACCAGGACACTGATGCCATCAGCACACCCTGAGGGATGTCTCCTGAGGAGCTGCAGCTGCACACCAGGAGGAATGGAAGGTCAGCCTGACTTGGGCCATTCATTTGCTTCTGAAATGAGGTGGAACAGACACGGATCCTTCTGTTCCCTCACTGCCTCTTCCTGCACTGCAGGTGGCTGCCCTGTTCTCTCTGGGAAGCACTTTGGTTTTCAGGCTGTGCTCAGCTCCTCTGGATCTAAGGGTCTCATTGCAATCTTCAGGTCTGGTCTCTTCCCCGTGAAGAGCGAGGGCCCCTCTCCTCTGGGGCTCTCACTGCTGCCTCAGACTGCAAACACAAAGCCAAAGTCTCTGGAGTGTGGCCAAAGGCCATCCCACCCTGAGGCTGCAGACACCAAGTGCCCCCAAAGTCTCTGTGTTTGTGCTCCCATTTCTGTGTATGTAACTGGGCCAAACACTTTGGCTGCCAATCTGATGGGATCTTACAAGGAAATGCAGGCAAGATCAGTAAATTCTGTATTGTATCCATGTACTTCCCTCTCCTGTGCCCCAAGAACTTCTCCCCACCCTCCACAGGAAATACTCTAGTTCTCAGTATGCTTCAGTACGAAATGGTGCCGGGAAACAGGCTTTGAAGAAACATTACAGTGCACAGTGAAATGGGCTGGAAGAGGAAGCAGAAAGATGGAGAGACTGATGATCAGGCAGAGCAGAAGAATGGAAATAAAACCAAAGAAAACAGAACTGGCCATTTGCTCATCATAGCTGGACTCCTTGCACCTAATTCTGGACCTCTGTCAGACACACCTCTCTTTGAGGTGGCCCATGGCTCCTTTTACACCTGGTGGTGCCACTCTCCACCCAGGCAGAACTGGGTCCTCTTGTGGAGTAAGAACCACCGTGGTCTGAACTCACCTGGAGTCACTGACTCTCCACTGATTTTACAGGCTGGCCAGCTCAGGGGGCAGCCCCTGCAGCCTGGGGACACCAGCACAGAGTGCGGTGACCCTGCCCTGTGCTCTGGGGGGCCAGCAGGACACACAGGAGAGGGCAGAGCTGCTCTCCTCCATGTGTGCCAGTGCCCTGGGAGAGCAGGGAGACCAGCAGGGCTGGGATGGAGCTCCAGTGCTCTCCTCCTTTCCAGTCCTCTCCAGTGTGAGCAGCTCTGCCCTTCCCTGCCCATCGACAGGCATAGGCTGCTCAGTTATCTGTGGGCACTGCACTGGCACAGGCTGGGTCAACACCTCAGAGCAACCCAGGCCATGACAGACCCAGGGCAGTCTTTGGGCCTGCCTGGGGCCTGTGTGTGCCCAGGGAGCTGCCTGGTCATGCTGGGTTCCTGGGGAGCACGGCCATGCTCAGGCTGCAGCCACAGGTTGGGCTGTGCAGAGATGTGAAGAGCACGAGGTGCCCCAGACAACACCAGTGACCAGGTGTGACACACCACCTGTCCCCCAGCACCTGCCAGACTAATTGCTCTTGAGCCAATGTCACCAGTGTCCTCAACTCCAAACATCTGTGGGCAAAGGAAAATGTTGGATGTTGCCTACTAACTTTGCTCATGGTTCAGGCCTTCCTTGCCTTGGTGAGGGATGGGTAGGGGGAGAAATCCTCTGTATTTCCTCACCATAACTCTTTTATCTATTTCCTAATAATAGGGGATTTATTATATACAAATATCTGCTGGCATTCAGTGTGGCATTAATGAGATTTGTACATTTCAGCCTCATCTTCCTTATCAGGCAGTCTGTGAACTACACAGATCATGGTTCTTTAATTTTTCTTCATGCCTCCAATCCTTTAATCCAGGTTCAGCCTAGTCGTCCTTTTGTTTTTCCAGGCCTAGATTGTAGGATGGGCATTATATGGCAGCACTCGACCTGAACAAAGTACTCTAAAGGGAGTCAAAGCTGTATATTGTTCAGTGTAATTACAGAACAAATTCCTCTGCCTAGTGTTCTGCTGTTCTATTTCTGCCTTTCAGCACCCAATTTACATTCTAATTGCTTCTTCTCACTGCGTAGCTGCTTTATGAAGCTATAATCTCTCCTTATTACCTTCCAGCCTCTGGGCTCAGCCCTCTGAATGACTCAAGAGCCAGTACGTCCCTGATTTTGCTCTTGGAGGCCAGCAGCACGTTCCCTGGCTTCCGTCCCTTGTGAGAGAGGTCCAGGGGAGGCAGCCACTGGAAGAGATCAGCCCTGTGAATTAGACAGGACAAACCAAGCCGGGCTCCTGAACACATGAGCTGAGGGAGCATTTGACTTGCTTCTTGGCTCTCCGCATCCCCAAAATGAAATATCCCTGAGCCAAGGATAAAGCACTGTAATGCCTTGTCCCCAGTCTGTGCCTCCTGTGCTGCCAGTTCTGCTGCCCACTGCCATGTCCCTGCACTCCCAGAGGTCAGAGATGCTGGGGCAATGCTGTTTCTTGGATATGGCAATCCCAGAATCACAGACTTGTTGAGGTGGAAAAGACCTCTAAGATCATCCAGCTGAACCATCAGCGCAGCCCAGCACCACATTCACCGCCGACCCACGTGCCCAAGTGCCACATCCACACGTTCTCTGAGCACTTCCAGGATGGTGACTCCACCCCTGCCCTGGGCTCGGGGTGCTTGAGAACCCTTCTAATCTAAACCTCCCTGGGAACAACTTGAGGCTGTTTCCTCTTGTCCTTGTCAGTTGTTCCCTGGGAGAATAGATCGACCCTCACCCCACCTCCTGTCAGACTGAAGGCAACAAAGTGCTGCCAGGGCAACTGCAGGTGCTGTGAGCCTTCCCTGCTGCGGGCTGACACAGAACACCCAGAGCTGGACACCCACCAACGCTGGCCGCAGTTTTCCTGCCTCTCCTTTAGCTTTGCCCTCACCCCCAGCAGCAAACGCCGCCCGCTCACTCCAGCTGCACAGGCGGAGGAAGGGGAGAGGGGTGAGCACAGGGCTGCCAAGCACCACACCCAGAGATGCCACGGGAGGAGAGAGTGGCTTTCACAGGGCACAGCCTTGGTGGCGCCTGCAGAAAGAGGCTGAAGAAGACACGGACACCCTGGCTGTCACTGCACCAGGGAGACTGCAGGAGGAGGGAGCCAGGCACAGGAAGGGACTTGCAAACACAGCAGGGAGCAATGAGAAAACAGAGTTCAACAAGAGTAATCCTGAGCTGGGCAGAGGGGATTTGCCCATTCACAGAGCTCTGCTGACGTGACAGGAGCCGGACCACAGACACTGCTCCCTCCAGCCCTGTTCTGTGGCCAGAGTAACCCAGGTGAACAACCACAGAACCACAGACTGCTTTGGGTTGGAAAGGACATCAAAGCTCATCCAGTCCCACCCCTGCCATGGGCAGGGACACCTTCCACTGTCCCAGATTGCTCCAAGTTCCGTCCAGCCTGGCCTTGGGCACTGCCAGGGATCCAGGGGCAGCCACAGCTGCTCTGGGCACCCTGTGCCAGGGCCTGCCCACCCTCACAGGGAGCCCTCAGCACCACCCCCATGGGTCACTTGTAAAGAAGAGAGAAGGAGGAAGCTGCAGGCAGCACCAGTTCAAAACTTCAAACAGCTCAACCCTGCCAGTGAGCTGCCCTTGTCCCCTTGGACACCTGAGCCCCTGTATTTAGTGTCACCAGAGCTGTAACTCAAAATGCTGCATTTCATTACCAGAGCCCAGAGCAAGAACAGGATGCTCGGGACACAGCATGGAGGCAGCAGAAACTGCCATGGACAACCAGCAAGGACAGACCCGAGGCCAGGGAGTGAGGGCAGCCCTGCCCTGAGCAGAGCTGCACTGCTCCTCGGGTTAACTCAGTCCCATTACTCCACAGGAACCCCCGTGCTCTAACAGAAACACAAACTCACACCTTCTGCTCACAAACGCTCTAAAAGTCTCCTTGTAACATTACAGAGAGGATAAATAAAGTAGCTGCTGAACAACACACAGAGCTTGCACTAAGATTTGCCAACAGGAACTAATATGGAGTAGAGGAACCTCCTGGATGAAGAATTTAAGTGACACTTAAAATTAGGACTAAAACTAAAACAGAGAGCAAGATAAGAACTCTGATTTAACATTATTGTTAGAGAATGGAAAATATGCTTTTCCTCAAGCCTCTTGTCCTCCCATGCCACTCTCCTGAGGGCCTGCATTGCATCTGCATCTCAACAGAGCAGCTGTCTGTTGGAGAACACAGGTCTGTGAAAGGGGATTTAATTCTTCTTAAAACTGTGTTAGTTCACTTGAATTTTTATTCAAGAAGAGAAAAAAAAAAAAGAAAAAATCTGCCAATATAAAATTAATTCTGTTTCTACATTTTTGAATATGTTGAATGCTGTCTTTGAAACAGCTTTGGCTTTGAAATTTTAAAATCGTCTCTTATGTATCAAGACAGGAAACAAAACCAATGACTTAGAAACAAAGCACTGGAATGACTCCTAAGAATTCTCATTTGTAGGTAGCAGAGAGGGAACTGAACATAGCTGCTGAAATGGCAAATTCTTCTTCTGAGAACACATTTCAGTCCTTTGCAGAACTCCAGGAGACACAAGCACAGGATAGGACTTGTGTGGGCAAAGGCTCTGCTGCCCTGCGAACGTTTTTGGTTTGTTTGCTTCCATGAGAGCCACCCCTTCGGCATGAGGGGGGATTTAACCTGCTGTGGGAGTTTATGCAATGAGGATTCTCTGGACAAAGGCAATGAGCAGTGTGATGGGCTCTGAGTTAGCATGGCACATTCCCTCTCTCCTATGGAAAGGAGCGATATTTACAGTACACTCTGAGCCTGTGTGCTCCAGCCTTTGAGGGGTGACTTGGTTTGTTGCAGGTGAAATGACTGGGGCTGTGGGAATGGGGAGCACTGAGCACCCTACGGACACACATCGGGGTCAGCACCAGGCAGCAGCACAGAATTTAATTCTCTGCTTGCAGCAAGTTGAAGTGCCCAGCTTACCTGCGTGGGACTGCATGTGCTCCAGGAGATTGTTATAAAACTGGAACTGGATTCCACAAGCTCCACAGGTGTAAGGCTCTGTTTGGGAGAAATCAGTTCAGAAGAATTACACAGAGTCTGCAGGGAAGCAGCACAGGTGCATACCTCAGTGTGTACAGCCATGGGGCCGTGCCCTGGCACAGCAGCTCCGCAGGGAGCGGGACAGGGCTGGGCATGGCTCTGCCTCCTGGGCTGGGCTGGGCTGGGCAGCCTCCTCCTGCTGCACTTCACTGCCAAGGGCACAGGCAGAGCACTAAGGGGAAGCACCTGCTGCCAGGTGTGGGCATCTCAGGGATCTGCACAAGGATTCCTTCGGGAGGCTGCCACCGGCTGGGTTCTGCTCTGTGCAGCCTGCCTTGAGCACATCCCTGCTATTTTAGAGCCTGTGAGCAAAGCATGGTAAATTTATTTTACATCCAGTTCTGTCAAATTCCAGTGTCTGCTGCCTTTCCTGAGTGAGACAAGGAGCACACTGGCTTGTGACAAGTGCTGTAATCAGAAGCTGCGGGTGGAGCAGTGCCATGGGGGAGCTCAGCCGGGCCTTTGGGGCTGTCACCAAGTGCAGTGAGACCAGGGACTGGTGAGTGTCACGGGGCTGGGTGGCAGCAGGATGCCAGGCAAGCAGAGGTGGAGGGCAGGAAGCACAGGAACCAGGGCTGTGCCTGAAGGCTGAGAGCAGAGCAGGAGAGCCATGTGCCAGAGCAATATGGATGAGCTGGAGTGAGGAAAGAGCTGGGTGCAGAGCCCCCTCGTGAGCTGGAAGATACACTTAGCCCTGTTCTATTTGAAAGTGCATTTTTTCCAGTGAATTAACCTAACAGCAAATGTTTGCAGCTACCTGTTTAAGCAGTATCAGTAGTGCAGTGCACTGACAGATGTGATCTCGAGCTACAGTGCTGAAATATGGGAATACTGCAGTTTGCCTCTGGCCCTGCAGCCACACCAGCACTGCCCCCTCTCACGCTGGGGTAGCAGAATGGACAAACACATTTGGCCCATCAACAATTTCAGATACAAATGCCTGGCACATACATAGAGCAAGGTCTGTTGCTACAGTATTTCAGAAGTCTAGGTCTAAGTTCAAAGGGGAAAACATATTCTGTATCAATGAATAAGCAGAAGCATCAGCATAGAACAACCAAAACCCAGGGAAGCACAAGCCTGCCTACACCCTGTGAGAAGTCTATCTCAGGTAGCAAAACCCCAGAATCCACCTCAAGGCTACAGGAATCCATGAGGAAAAACATAAAAGAGAGCATGAACAGTCTGTATAAGCTGTACTTTCATGCTGTGAGGTTAGACCTTCCCCACAGAACCTAGAGCCTCTGAAATGATGGAGCCAGCTCTGGAGGAGTTGTGCTCAATGCTTTCACTTGCTGTGTTTGCTTGTGATGCTGCTCACGGGCTTTGCTGTGGCACGGAAGGTTGGAAATATGGTACCTAAGTACCATAGTTACCTAAGTTCTGCGCTGCCCACAAAAGAGAGGAGACTTGGGCAGCTGAGAGGCACACAGGGATTTCAGGCCTTGGGAATTAACAGGGACTGGCTGTCTCTGCTGAAACCATCAGCAGTGAAGGAGTTGTGGTAAAATGCTACAAGAGGTACAATGCAATCTAATTGTTTAGATCTATTTTTAGTTGTTAGAGAGGAGAAGGCTCCCTGTGGGTGCAAACTGTCCCTCTTGGGTTCGTATGTCAGTGTCAATGACCTGTGTTACACACACCTCTGCTCATGGAGCCCAGACTGCTCAGATGGAAATGTCTCAAACCGAGGGTCTTGACTGCCCCTTCAAGCACCAAAATTAACGTGAGATTAATCTAATGAAAGCAATCACACTTCCAAGAGCCTGCTGACTGCTGCTGACAGGCCCCTGGCAGGTCAGAGGAGCTATGTGGGCCCCTCTCTCTGCCCCTCTACCAGAGGGGAGGACAGCCCCTGCTGTACTCTCAGTGCTGGAAGGCTGCCAGCTGCAGGTGTCACTGATGTCACCCCACAGTCCCCTGACACTGGAAGCTCTCATGTGCCATTTAAACCTCAACTCAATTCCAAAAGCTGCCCTTTCTGTTCCACTTCAGAAATGTCCAACTTTGGAAACAAAATCACCACCTACTGCCAAGAGCTGATTTCACATTCTGAAGATGCCAAAGCATTTTCTAAATAATTCTGAGACAAAGACACATAGAAGTCTAAGTTTACCACAAATGAAAATGAGTCATGTTAAAACTAGGCAAAAAATTTTAATTCACCCAACAATTCCAAAGTCTTTCCCAGGACCAAGGGAAGGGGTGCTTGGGAGGATGTGCAGAATCCCCGTGGGAATGAATGAGCTCATTTTACTTCCCAGAGCTCTCTCAACCCTCACACTTCTGAGCTTTAAGCTCCTGAGCCCCTCATGCTCTACAGTGCAGAGCTGGGAACAGTAAGGCTGGCTAGGAGGAGGGTGGCATGTGCCAGAGCTAGAAGAGGAAGAGGGACCTGCAAGGTGGAGAGAAGAAAGAGGCAATCTGTATCCCAATCCAGGGAAAAGTCACTGCTGGGAAAGAACTGTTTACCTGGGCTGGTAACAGAGAGTAAATCCTCCTCCCTTTGACTTCTCTTGCAACTTGAATGGGAGAAGTTGCCAAAACTGCTCTGCACACCCATGGGAGCCACACCTGTGCCCCATTCTCCTTCCTGGGAGCACAGCCCCCCATCACTGCAGGTCGTCTGCTCGTCCTTCCCCTGGGGACTTTCAGCTCTTCCTAACTCAGGCTTAGGTTTATGCATCCACAGGGATCTGTTGCCTTCAGGAGGGCTGAGCTCAGCAAAGGGCCCCAGGTCTCCCCTTGAGTGTTTCCCCCAGCAAACCTGTCCTTTCCCTCCCAGCTGCTGGTGGCACAAGGGAAGCTGGGGCCCCTCTGCGCTGCCCACACAAGCCCCCTTTTTTTGAAAGATCATCTTCTGAGAGCAGGTTTCAACCAGCAGCTGTTGAAGCCTCTTCAGTGTCCTGAGCCACACAAAACTAATGCTCACATCTGGCTGCACAATTTAAAACATCTTTCCCCAAAGCTATCATCAGACACTTTTATTAGTGCTGTACCCAATGAGCAAGGCCCCAGAGCAGGGCAGCAGCCATGTGAGCCAAGGCAGAGGAAAACCAGTGCCTGTGCTTAGGTTAAATAAATCACTCTAATTCCCATGTTAACTCTCATTGCCACATCTAAGCCAGGGAAAACAGTAGAGCCTGGTCTGAAGCCAGGAGTGAACAGGAGTTGAGAGCTTTAACAGATAGTTTCAACAGCAAGTTTCAACCCTGAGGTGCTTGTGCAGAGTGACAGACACCCGGCAGGGTGTCACCATGGCTCAGCAGGGACAGCCCCCAGGCTGCTCTTTCCTCAGCAGAAAAGATCCACATTTCCACACTTCTGTCCGCATCTTGGTGAAAAACAAATGCAGAACAACTGTGAGGAAAACTTCTCAGCGTTTCTGCCCAACGTTTCCACTGGCTTTAGCTTCACTAACAGCATCACTGCACCTTCCCTATGACACAAACCCATGAAGCAAGGCAGAACCAGCAGCAGGCTCCTACAAAAACACCAGCACACCCAAAATCAGTGGAATTTTCTTGAAAACAGAACTTCTGTCACCTCCAGCCAGCTCAGAGAGTAAGAGGTAAAAAGGTGCTCTGGAGCATGTTTGGAAAAGGGAATCCCAAATTCACCACCCTTGTCAAACAGCTTGGCATTAATTGGATTTCTCTTCCCACATGAACTCGTGTTCTCAATAAAGCCCTTGCTTCTCTCTCAGGTTTGTAGGAGGAGGAAGAACACCTGTCCTCCCCTGCTGTGGCCCTGCTCAGGGTGCAGCACTCAGGGCCAGCCCACGTCACCACGCTGGCACAGACTGGAAATCACCCTAAAATCCCAACACAAGCTGAGCAGGAACCAAACACCCAGGAAGGCAAAGGAAGAAGCTCCACCTGCTGAAAGCATCAAGGCCACAGGGCAGAACCTCCAGCAGAAACCACCTGTGCACCCATCCCAGACCTGCTCTCCGTCCCCTCCTGCTCGCTCCCCATTTCTCACCCGTGCTCCCAGGCCACAGGGAACTGGCTCTGCACAGGTGTTTACTGGGCTGAGCCATGATGACAAGTTTCTCTGCATGTAAATGTAACTTAAATATGGGTTCATTTTCAAATCTTGGTCTCAGAACACGTTCACAAAAAACTCCCTGAAGACCAAATATGAAGTGATTTGGCAGCCCCAGATTGCACGGAAACACCCTGGAGGATTTCTGTTGCATTTAAATCTGGCACCAGAGCCACAGAAGTGAGGCATTTTATTCTTTGACACCTGGACTTCTAATAAAAAAAACATTTATTGATGAAAATTGCTCAGAAGGCAGGGCAGCAGGTCTGCAGGAGGGCAGTCCCTGCCTTTTGCACCACAGACATCCATCACACTTACTTTGTAAAAGCGGGAAAGGATTTGAAATCAGGGGACTTGCGGTTTCTGCAAAAAAGAAAGAGATTTAAATATTGAGACTAGCAGAGACCTTGCTGCATTCTACACAGCTCTGCCTATCTGCTCCCTGCTCCTTATCCCTACTCCACACTTCCACAATTATCCAGGGCATGACGGGAGCTCCATTTACCACAAAATCCGACATGTCCAGCTGTGAATTTTCTCTCCCTTGCTCAATTTCTCATGGCCAGGGTTCTGCATCTTTCCCGTCCAATTTGAAACATCCAGAGACTTTAACACACACTCAATGCTCAGCAATGGAAACAAGGGGGGAGGCCAGCAAAGAAAAGCCACGGGGGCAAGAAACCCTTTACAAAGGCTTTCTTTGGTGCTCCAGATGCAAATTCCCAGTTTCACCATGCAGCTTCTTTAAACTGAAGCTGGGAAGGAAAACCAGGGTGTTTCAGCCTCCCTGGATGCCAAAGGAGAGAGTTCCTAAGCAGTGCAGTTACTGCAGGCGGAGAATGCACATTTCCTGTGCAGCACACCTTGCCTTGCCTCTCTGTAAGGTGACTGAAAACTGGGTCCTGACTGCCCCTTGGGCACCCAGGAGCTGTCTGCATCCAGCCCCCAGCACCCTGGGGCAGAACCAGTGACCCCCGGCACCTGAGGTGAGGTCCTTTAGGGTCAGACCCCTGCAGAGTGGCAGAAACCATTAGTGTTAAATATTCAGTCATGGACTCAGAGCATTTCCAGAATGGTCCCAGGTCCGAGGCTGGGAGCTGGCACATCCATGGCTGAGGCTCTTGGGGCTCTCTGACAGACCTGGCCTGGTCTCCTTGGAAGGTAAACTGCCCTTGTAAACTGCATGGTCAAGCACAGTGAGCCTTCCTGCTGGACATCCCAACATGCTGAGGACCTGACTGCTGAACAGGGCTGCAGGTGGCAGGGCCAGCAGTAAGGAATGGAGATGAAAGCATGGATGATGCTTGGCAATGACATGACTGGACAGTGCTGTGAGAGGGGATGCACAGGAGGCACCAGCTGGATATGGAATGCTGCTGCTGCTGTCAGCACACTGTGATCACCCAGCAGTGCTCCAAGTGCTCCTGCAGCTGCTGGGCTCTGTATGTGCGGCAAGATCTTCACTGAAACAAGTCCCTAACCCGGCCCTGCTGAGCAGCTGAACAGGGTAGGCTCCTCCAGGCACCATTCTGTCCATGTCCTTGGTCCCTGCTCTGGGAAGTGCCATGCCAAAGCTCAGTCAGTGACACACGGATGCCCATGGCACCGTCCCAGGCTCCAAGCACTCCAGGGCTCTTGCAGCAGCCCAGCTGCACGGGAGCTTTTGAGGGGCAAACCCCAACTTCACTGTCCCCCCAGAAGAGAACGTGATCTGGAGCAGGCACAGAGCCCAGCAGTGGCACAGAGCACTTCAAACAGACCAAGGAATTCTCAGCACCACCTCTGGCTGCTCTCCAGCCAGAAGTGCTGACACAGTGTCCTTGTTATGCTTGGCTTCCTTCTCACATGGAAACCACTGTCAGTCCGAAACAGCAGTTCAGGTACTCAGTACAACACTGTTTTATGTGAAGGAAGACTCTAAGGATTCTTCCGGTCTTCATTTTGTAATGGGACAATTTTTCCTCCATGCACTGTCATGTCCCTGTTACAGCACAGTCACTTCCACTAAAGCCACCTATCCAGGCAACAATCATAGAAATGTGAGTTTGAGTGATTAATGGTAAATCACCTTGCACTGGGGATTTGTAATCTTTCCACCCACAGGTTCTCCAGGCAAAATGAGGGTTCCAGTTTTTCTGCCCACACTTTGTTCTCTCAGGGACCCTTCTGGCCATGCCCTGCCCAGCCCTAGCCCAGTATCTGTGCTCGCAGCCTGCAGTCCCCAGCCCTATCCCTGGCTGTGTCCCAGTTCTGCTAAATGCTCCCTGCCTCGATGCTTTCATATGGATTGCCTCAATTCTTCCCCAGTGTCCCAGGGCTCTGGAGCAATTGGCAGGACATCCCCCACAGAGACTGGCTGCTGAGTGGTTATTTTAACCCAGATATATTTCTTCCTGTCTGCAAGTTGCCTGCTCAACACGAGAAGTCTGGAACAGCTTAAATGAATGTGGCACCAGAAATAAACAGTTCATTCCTAGAAACCTCAACTGCACACAAATGCCCAGTGGACACAGTGACTTGTTTATGCAACTAAGCAAAGAGACACTTTCTTAACTGAACCTCTCCCTGTGTGACTCTCACTCTCCTGGTGAGAGCTGCCCTCAGCTGCTGACCCTCCTTCTGGGCACAGCATTTCAGGCTGCTTTGAAAATGCAGCTTTGTCTATTTATGCAATTGTGTTGCCCCATCATCAGCACTCCCTGTGCTGTGCATGAAGTGGGAGCTCCCAGAACAACTCCCCCTTCTCCTCCTCCTCACTCCTAAAACTTGGCCATCGGCTCTCCCAGCTCCACGGAGACTTGTGGCAGTCACAAACCAACCACAGATGAGAAAGAGAATTACCAGATTAATGTTGATGGGAGTTGTGTTTGTGCTGACCGAGCCTGAGAGGCAGCTGGGTGCACCTCAGGAGGCAGAGGCACAGGGATGGCTGTGCTAATGTCACACTGCAAGCAGTAATCAAGAATTATTATGCCCCAAACATTAAAGCTGCATTCACCCAACAAAAATCCTATCCTAAAAGTCCTGTCTTTCCAGCAGAAATCCCCCCAGATGGGTTATATAATGACTGGACTGCAGGGGATGAGAGGAAGGGGATGTATGGCCACACCAGGGAAAAAAGCTTGCGATTTTTGAAAATCCAGCTATCCATGTTTAAAATCTAGTCCTGTGTCCTTTAAATCCTGACAACTGGAGATTCTCAGGGTTTTACAAGAATTTTGACTCTAAATCAAATGTAGGAAATCAATTTTTTTGGTCTCAATCTCATCTCAGCTTGGCATGAACTGATTCAAAAAAAGAAGACATTTCCATTGACCCTCTCCCCAGTCTGGAACAAACAGTGCTGGAAAGCAAAGCTTCTCTGTGTAAATAGGAATGAAAAGCGTTGACATTTCAAAAACTGTAAATGCTAAAATTTGTTGCAATGGAAGTTCTGACAGTAATAGTTCCCTAAAGCAGCAGATGAAATTGAGACGTATTTATACAGCTTAAATCAACCTCGAAAGTTCAAAATATTTCCCAATTCCCTACATAATTTTAACTGTTCTCTTTCACACTCGTAACATTGAGCAAGTTCAGACTTCAACAAACACTGACAATTTCAATTAGATTTCCCTTTTGATGGCTGTATTTGAAGGTGATGAAACTAAAGAACATTTTTTCTCCTGTTTTGCTTTTATTTTATTTCTTGGATTCTCACAATTTCCTTAATCCCTCTTGACCTTCATTTCACAAAGGAGTCATCCATAATGCCCAGAACAAGGGTTCAAGCTGCATTAGCTGTAAACACTTGAGTTAGACATGGTTACTGTCCCTGAGGAAGGCCATCGTCCCTGTCTGGAGGCAGAGGAAGGGAGACCCCGGGGAGACCCCAAAGCCTGGGAGCCCTGTGGTTACAGACAGAACCAGAGCAGGGCCCAGCCCCAGCCAAAGGCTCCTCTCCAACCACCCAGGGATGAAAAGGACAGCAGCAACCTTCACTGTTCAGGGCTCAGGCCCTTTCTGGGTGTTTCCCTGCCTGTGCTCAGGCTGATTATCACTGCCTCTTACATTGCACAAGCTGGTCTTGAAAAGCTGTTTGGCCTCTTGAGAATTTAGACCAGAAAACCCCAGCGTGTGTCAAGTCTCGGCAGAACGACCCCCACCAGGGAGGGTTCCCCTGAAAGCAGCTTTATGGTGCCCTCAGGAATACCAGCTGCTGTTCATCCCAGTGAGCCAGTTCCATGCTTCAGGATCAGGCCATGGCACTGCCTTCTGGACCTCCCTTAGTTCAGCAGGGGATGAACAGAAGCTCCATGTGACTTGAGACCTCTGCTTCCTGTGCTCCTGAGGCAGCACAAGGGAGCAGTTGGGACGTTTTAGCAGGATGCTATTTTTAAAGCACTGTGAAACTTCCAGGTTTCATCAAAAAGCAAGTTCAGGTGGCTGTGGAGACCCTTTCCATGAGTGCAAAGGACACTCTCCAATCATAACATGGACAACAGCTCAAGTCCTTCACCTGCTCCCTGTCTCCATCCCACCCTGCTGGGAGGAGACAAACCTGGGACTCCAATCAGCCCCAAAGCAGGGTTTGCCATGCAGCACAGAGCTGCTGTTTTATGGGCAGGTGACAGAGATAAGGATGCCAGGTACCTGCATTCACTACGACAAGGACTGGGGTTGTGCACAGGGAAGAGACATCTGAAATCCAACATTTCCCATTCTAGTTCCATTCTGACTCTCTCTCAGGACTCCTTCCAGCATTGCACCCCAGCGGATTTTAGGTGGCTTTAGTTGCTGACCTCCCTGCTCTGCCGGTCCTACCCCTCACTCCAGACACCCAGGGGTCTGTGCCACTGCAATCAGGACGCTGACACACGGAAAAAGCAGAATGTCCCCAGCTGGGTGGCCTAAAAAACTCCTGCTGCTCTCTTTGATATCTCTGTATCTGAGCCTGTGACACAAAACTCACATCCACACAGAGCAAGAGCTATCAAGCATTTAACAAGGCCAAGCTCTACAGCTCTTGGCTGCTCAGCTGGGACCTACATTTACCTTCCAAAGCTGGTGACTGTTCCTTACAGCAGCAGTTTGGAGACAAGCAAACAGCAGATGGGAGTGGGAGGACGGAAGTGTCCATCCTTCTGTCATTCCCCACCACATTATCACCACCTGCTTCCCTGCCTGGGAGAGATTTGCTGGCTGGAGCACAAGAAAGGACAAGCCAACGGTGCCAGAACCACCCAAAAGTTCCCATCCCACATGTGACACGGAGCCACACGGTGTTTGTCCCACCCACTGAGACACTTCTTCATGGGAAGAAGGAACGTGGGGAGGCAAGGACATGTCAGCTCTTCCAAAAGGCAGCTACAGAGAGCTCTGCTGAACACCTGAGCACACAGAGGCCCTCTCCAGGGCCTCTCTGACCACCAGTGACACTCACAGTGACTGATGATGCTCACCCAGGCTGCTGTCAATGAGGTCATTGGGACTCCTGAAAACTGGAAGGAATAAAAGGAGAGATGGCTTTGGTGCAAAGGCTGGAAAAGAGCACTGGATGGGACACGTAGGAAGCAGCACAAAAATGGAGCCAAAGGGGGGAACAGGGCTGGGGAAGAAAAGAGGATACAGGATAGATAAAGGAAGGAAAGAGGGAAGACGTTTATACATCCCCATGCACCAGCCTGGCTTTGAGGAGCATGTCAGCTGCTTAACGCAGAAAGGAACTGCTTCCAACCAGAGCCCAACTTCCCTCAAACCAGTCCTGGGCAGCTCACTTGAGTTCCTCAGGTTTCCTGGCTCACACAAAGGTTCAGGTGAGTACCCTGCAACTCCCCTGCAGCCTGCCAGGCCCTCGACTGAGCCACTAAAATAAACTGACACTACATGTGGTGCAGACAGAAACACTTCTTACAGGGAAACAAGATGAGCAAATCACATGAAACTTGCTACTCAGCTTTTAAAAATTTCTGGCTTTGTTTTGACTTTTGCTGTGAGCTTTCACTCAAGTGCATTAAATGCTACAGTCCAGATAGAAACAGATTGAGGAGGATGAGTGTGATGTGAGCTGGTACAAGGAGATGGCAGGGAGAGTCTGGGAGATGTGTCATAGCAACCGTGGGTCAGTATTGAACAGTTCAGAGAGAACTGAAGTCTTGGGCTGTTCAGTACAGCCACTCTGTGTGTGTTTCCAGTCAGTGCTTCCTGGACCCCCTCTCATGCTACAGGTTCATCTCCCCTCCTGCAAAACTTGAAGAGATTTTCAGCCAGCAGGTTTGCAATGCAGCTTTCTTGGTTTCAGGAAGGAGCTGTCTGATGGGAAGGAAGATCTTTCTGCCCTTCCTTTGTTGGCTGTACAGGGTTTGACAGGAATAAAAAAGGTACAATCTCAGGCTGCTGCTTTCCAAGGGCTTCAGAAGAGTCGGGGCCCCAAGTGGTGTATTGGCATTTACACATGTGCACCTGAAGACTTTCAAACCCTTCAAAACACTTACAGTACCCACAGAAGACAAGACACGAGCTGCTGAGAGGCAAGGGCCACGTCCAGGTCTGCACCCCAGCCTGGGAACTCTGGCAGTCAGTGACTACAGGGCCTTGAGTCTTGTCTGACCAGGGCCTGGGCAGCCCCAAGGACTCCTGACCGCCCAGCAGGAACAGGACTAAGGAGCACAAGGGCCTGAAACAGAGACAAGCTCACCTGATGGGTTCTGCTTACACCTCTTTTCTTTAGGTTTTTCTGTCCCCGAATGACCAGCTGCAATTGTGGTGAATGATGGATTAGTACAGGGTTGTTCCCCAAAACACAACACGCAATATTTTAGCGACAAACAATTTTTTTCCCCATTTCCCATCACCCACTCTGCTACCACACGTGGATTTTCCACATCACTGCTTTTCAACGTGGTTCCAAAAGCCTCTTACTTGCTTCTGAGGCAGATAAAACCCCCAACAGACACTGAGTAACCTGCTCCAGGGGGATATCCCACCCCTTACCTGTCCACTCCAGCCAGAGGCAGTGCCAACAGCACATATTCTGCTTCTCTTGGATGGGGAATGGAGGAAGGCCAGGCTTTTCTGCTGGCATGTTATTTATCTCTGCAGCAAGATGTGAAAATTACCTTTCATCTGGTCGGTCACTTTTGCTCCAGTTAGGGAGCATAAGGAATGGTAGTGGCCCACTGGAAGGATGGGCAATACACAGGCAGGATAAAAACCCTGCACACAAAACTCTATAGGTAGCAGACCTGAACAAAATTGCCCAGGCCAGTGGTTATGTTCAGTTACTACCACTTGGACTTAACACTGCAAGGAAACTGCGCAAGTGGAGGGGATTTTCATTCCTTCTAGCACATGTACTTCGGACCCACATTCACACATCTGGTTCACTGTGACCTCCAGGCAGTGACTACACAAACAGCTGGACATTGGCTAGTGACATTTAAATAAACTGTCACACTCAGCATTACTGTGATCTGCAAACTGCTATTCTACCCACAGTCCTCAAACTCCTGCTGGTTGCAAATGTCTTTGCTCCACCATGACTGCACTGAGACACAGACACAGCACAAGTACTGCTGGATCTCCATCCATCCTTTCTCCACATCTTGGCTCCCCTCTGAAAAGTCTATGCTCAAGTAGCTGGTCCTTAGCAGCAGGATTCCCATACCACCAGTCTGACAGGGCTGGAGTGCCAGGAACCTGGCGAGGAGGGAGAATAAGGCACCACCCCAGGAGGGCTGGTTGCCTGTGTGCTTGTACAAGGTACCCCATAACACACCAGCATTCCCTGAGCACAGCTGAATCCTGCTTGGAGAGGAACATGAAAGCGGCAGGAAGGGATGACCACACTTACCACTGGAGTTCTGGGAATTGCTGTTTGTTTCTTCAAAGTTGTTCTGCGCTTTGCCTTCCACTCTTCTGCTGAAAGCACTTTCTGCTGGGTGGAGAACAAAGCAGGGATGTTGACTGGTCAACACTGGATGCAGAACCAGGCAGACAGGAGGCAAGACATGCTCCTGTGCCACACAATCACAGACCCTGAATACAGCAGAAAGGTCAAATACCTCATTTTGGAGGCAAATGGGCCAGATTCAGTGAAGGGATAACAGGTGGGTATTTTTCTTGAATGCCTTCTGGCTGAGGTGGCCTGGATTGGCTCTTAGGGAGCCCATGAACACCAGTCCTGACCGAACCAGAAAGGTCATGGCTTCCTCCCCTGCAAAAAAACCCAACCCTTATCTTACTCTTCCTTAAGGCAACAAGCAGCCCTTAAAGCCTGTGAGCACAGGTGACCAGTCTGAGACTGAAATGGGGCCTCATCACCACACCAACGTGTCACCTACAGAAGCACTGTGCCAGCTTTCCTTGTGCTTCCCAGCCAACCGCATTCCCTTCCTAAACATCCTCCTGGAAATGCTGAAGCAAAGGCCTGAAGGGTTGTCTCGGGGCCTGCCCACCCTGTCTGGAAAAGCTGTGGAAGGTCCTGTGGCTCTGTGCCTCCCAACAGTGCCCTTGTTCCCAGAGTCCTCCCCGGGGCCAGGCAGGCAGGCCCTGCTCCTGGCACTGGGCAACTTCCCAGTAACTGTACTGGGAGGCCTCCTCCAGTGGGCACAGGTGGCTCCTGTCCCGGCAGTGGCCGCGGTGTCCTTGACAATCACTGCCCAGCACAGCTCAGGAGCCTCCCACCCTGCTCAAGCTGGTGTCCCTCAGCACAAGCTCAACAGTGCAATGAGGTCCTGTCTCACTTCACCAGGTTTGCAATATCTGGGCAAATGGATTTACTGCAGTGACTCAAAGGACAAACTAGAGATTAAAAAATATGAACTGGCCAAAGCAATGAGTGTGGCCTGTGCTGGAGAGAGCCTTGCCCTGCACGCTCATTCTGGAGCCCTCTGTCACCCGAGGGGTTCACGTGGACACGGCCTGGCCTGGCTCTGCTGGGCTCAGCCCGCAGACTGGGCGGGGCTGGGGGCACAAGTCTTTCACTCAGGAGTGACAGGGACGCCTGAAAACTGGTGCCAGATCATTATTTCATTCCTGCAGACCACTGGAGTGGTCACACTGCTGTCAGGACTTGGCAGAGGCCCCGGGTCCCTGCAGGCTCCCAGGGCTGCAGTGAGACTCACACACTTGGGCTTTGGGGCTACTAGAGACCTGAACTGCAGGAAGAGCCCAGCCCGTGGATTTTGGCCCAGCCAGTCCTCAGTGGACCCTTCCAAGGCCAGAGCGGGCTTCTCAAACTCTCAATCAACTACACTCCTGACTCCTAAAATTCAGGAGAACAAGCCAACTTGGTAACCAAATCAACTGAAACAGAAATACATAAAACAGGGCAGAAAAGGAACTGGAGACATTATCTATCCATGCCACTTGACAGATAAATAATAGGAACGAGAGGCCTAAAATAACAGGAAAATCAGATGGTGACAAAATGGTTTGGGTCAACCCACCCCTCCCAAGAGACCCAGGTTCAAGTCCTGGCTTATGTCACAAGTGGAAGTGAGCTGGAGGTCTCCAAAGACATTTGTAAAGAATCTGCATGGTGGTTTTGCATTCATCCCTTAGCTTCCTCCCCCACAACCTCCCCTAAGTCTGGGAGTTAGAAAAATCTGGTTTAATGCATCTGCTTGGTCTTACTGTGCCCCTCCTACACTGAGGGCAGCTCACTCTGCTCTCTCTCCCTGTAGTGGAACCTTTCGAATGTGAAGTAAAATTATCTGTATGGACCAAGTCCTTGGCAGCTGTGGATGTGTGTTATCCAAAAAAACCCATCCTTGTTCAGCACCCATGGCCTCTCCCACCACAGCCACCTCTTGTACTCAGCATCTGTCCACACCAGACATTCTGGGGGTGTTTAAACACCAGCTGATTGACCAGCCCTTCTTCTGCACCCAGATGGAATCTCTGTCCATCAGTCCCACAGACTGCACTTCCCAGCTGACTGCACATGGGACATTGTGTCTCACACCCAATTTATTAACTGTTATTTTTCAGCATTCTTTGCTTTCTTTTTTTAAATTTTATTTTATTTTTTTTAGGTTTGATCTTATTTGGAAGGAGGAAACTGGGACTATGGGAGGATCAATCCTAACCTCCATTTTCTAACTCCTCAGTAACGATTCTGTAATACTGATATTGCTGTTTATCTCTCAGAGGTTCCTGTGGGGAACAGAGCACTGTGAAAACACCTGTACTCCATTTCACTGCCAAAGGCACAGGCCTAGCCCTGAAAACATCACTTTGAGGGAAACAAACACTAAATGCCAAACGGTGCTGAAAACCAAGCAAAAAGCCCCAACCCTGACAAGCCATGATACCAATCCTTGTCAGGAAGCTCTCCTCCGTTTGTGACACCAGGATTTGAAACAGGGTCTTTTGTATCTTGTGGTTACCATGATGTTTAACAAAACCAGCTTGTCACTGGCATGGGATTATAAAGCATCTTTTCCCCTCAGCTGCTTCTGGGAGCTGCTTTCCTGGGACAGTCACAGATGGAGCAGACTGAGGCCAGGAAGGGTCAAAAGCCTACCCAGGGCAGGACTGGAGACTAAGCAGTTCAGATGGTAGAAAGGCAGTTGGTACCTGTGATGGCCTTGCTTCCTGGGGATCCGGAATTTGGAGCGCGGAACATCTGGGATTGGGATGCAGGTGGGACCCCGGAGGGGGTGCGGTGCAGGAGGGTGGAACAGCGGTTTATGGACGCCGGAGATTTTTTGCTGGACTGGCTCGCCTGTGTCTTCACTGCCACGAAGAGTGGAGATCGAGAGAACTCTGGATATGAACACTCAGAACTAGTGCCTGCACAGCCAGGGAGCTCCCAGAGCGGGGCCTGCTGGAGCTGCTGTCTGACAGCCACGCTCACCATCCCTGCGTGGAGCCGCTGCGGATCCACCGAGCCCGTGGGACAGAGCTGGGCTCCCCCCTCACCCGAGGGGACACTGGTGAAGCTGGTTAGTTCCCTTCCACACCTTTAACTGCCACATGACCAACCCACTCCTCCTGCAGCAGGAATCACCCCCTCCATCCAGGAGCACTGTGTGATGGCCATGGCCTGGCTGGGGGCACCTGCAGCTCTGGCCTCCATTTCTATGGACTGAACTTTGGGAGCAGGTTTCTAAACTACTCAGAGCTCTTTACATCTTTGTTTCTTGAGCCTTGAATAAATCCTAGTGATCTCCTTGTCTCTTCAACCAAATACAAAGGAAAGGACACTGTTGGGAGTGGAATAGGATTAGGAGGCAGAGTGAATAAATGCCTTTGGTCCCATCTCCAGACTGGGGACATGTGGAGAAATTCTGAGTATTACTGGGATATGCTCTTTTAATGCATCTATATTTTGGTCTCTGCAACACATAGTGAGGATCACCAGGAATTTTCAATGCCAAAAGTCATTTGAAACACCTTCAGGAGGACAGCCCTTTGTCTGGGCCACATGGATTAAATAAACCATTACAAAAATGGAGAAACTGTCTAAGAACCCCCTTCATTCCTGAGGGGCCTCTTCTGTGGAAATTTGGATGTGGGTCCTGAAGCCCCAGCCCACTCCAACCACGCGTCATGAAGAATCACTAGCAAAGGAGGTTCACATAACCCACAGCCCCAGCTCCCTACCAGTGATTTCTGCAGAGGGATTTCTGCTGTGGGATGCCCAAAGGTGGAGGGACAACAGCAGCACTTGCCCATCCTACACAGAGTAACTGAGAAATACTCATCCACCCTAAGTGGCTCTCAGGGGAATGCCATGGCAGCACCACAGCCTGACTCTGGAACAGGGCAGGAGAGAGGTCCTCCCAGCTGGGACTGGATTCCAAAATCTCATTTCCAAAATCCCAGGAGACCTTACAGACCTTGGCTGTGAGTGGCTCTCATCTTCATCAGCAGCACTGGGGACTGGGGGGGTTGTACATTCACTGGGGGTTGTAATTCCAGGGGTTTTGATTCACTTGTTCTGACACACAGCCCAAGCTGACATTTCCTCATGTCAGGGCAAATCTGCAGGAGATCATGCACTGGTTTTCTCACAGTTTAGGTCAGGATACTTCTCTGCTTGGGCTCTGGCCAGATAAATAGGCAGGAGGCTTGTTTTGCTCTCTATACTTCCTTTCAATCTCCATGGATAATCCTCCTCCAGCTGCTGCCAAACTGCCAGCAAAAATGTAGTCAGATACGAAAATTTCCTGCTTGTGGATCATCTGCTTCTCACGAGGGCAATTCCCACCAAGGGCTGCTTTATTCCCCATCAATGCCATGAGAAATAGCCATCAGCAACTCTTCAGTGCCAGATACAAAGAGCATCACTGCACATCCTCTGAAGCCCAGATACTGCTCTGGGACCTGAAGACAAAAGTCTCAATGCTATGATGATCTCCAAAATTTCTTCTTCTTCCTCCCAAATTAAACAAACAGTATGTCTTCAAACTCAGACCCCACAGAGAAGGCTGCTCCATCTGACACTAGGCAAAGAGAGAGTTTGAGCAGCAATGCAAGACAAAGGAATATCAGTTTCAGCAGTCTGGAGGAAGCTAACAGCTCATTGGGAAAAAAACATTCAGTCTGTAGCTCATCAGATGCCAAACTCCCTCTGAAGTCTGAGCAGCACAGGTAGAGACCATCACACAGCTCCTCTGCTCTGCTTTGGAAAAGTCATCTTCCCTGTGGAACTCACGGCCTCAGGCTGATGAAAAGGCCAAGATGTTTCTAAAAATGAAAATCTTGAGTTGCTGAATGGCCACAAAAACCTCCTGCCTCAAAATCTGCAGCAAGACTGGAGACAGCACTGAGGGCAGCTGACCTCGTAACTGCTGCTGTGGAGCTTTTCAAAGCCTCTCGGAACGTGGCGCAGACACGTCCCAGTGGGAGCTGCAGTGTGTGGAGGGTGATTCTCACGGCATGGTCTGCAGTCAGTCAGCTCGGGGCTCTGTGCTGCAGCCCTGAGAATGGCCCAGACTGTGCTGAAGGACACACATGCTGCAGGAGATGCTGAGAACAGCGGGGGCTCCAGCCTGGCAGCAGGAAAAGCTCAGGCACTGCTTTGTTCGGTCAGCACGGCTGCAGAGGAGCTCCCAGGGTGATGCTGTGGCTGAAAGGGCTGAGGCACTCCTTGGGTAGAAATCAGGCACTTCCAAGGGGATCAGAAGGCAGTGCCAGCTCTCAGATCCATCCTGACCCAGTGCTGGTGCCTGCCCTGCCTGAGGGTGGAGAGCAGACTGGAGAACACTCAGAGGAGGAGACAAGAGGATAACAAAGGGCTGAGAACAGTAGAACTAATAATGGAAACACAAGTCACTCCTTTGATTTAACCAGGGCCTGGAGAGCAGGCTCTGCCAGATCTAGAACGGACAGAAACTTGGAAACTTAGTCCTCCTTCACTGAGCAGACAAGGTTATAAATAGGACCCAGTGTCCAAAAGCTACAGCTGGCTAATTTTAGTCTTAATTTAGTGAAGGCAATAATTCATCAAAATAATTACCTTATGAGATTGCTGTATTTTCTGTCACTCAAAAGCAAGGTTAGCTGTCTCTCTGAGTGAGGCATATCTGTGTGCAATTCAATCAAGGCAATCCTACAGAATGTGTTTCTCCAGGAATTCCAGAGATGCCAGTGGTGCAAACTCACAGAGTCACAGAATCCCAGATTGCTTTGGATTGGAAGGGACCTTAAAGATCATCTTGTTCCTCCCCCTGCCATGGGCAGGGACACCTTCCACTATCCCAGGCTGCTCCAAGTTCCATCCAACCTGGCCTTGGACACTTCCAGGTATCCAGGGGCAGCCACAGCTGCTCTGGGCACCCTGTGCCAGGGCCTCACCACCCAATTCCTAACTGGATATTAGGAATTTCTTCCCAAAATCCCATCTAACCCCATTCTCTAACAGTGTGAAGCCATTTTCCCTGTTCTGTCACTTCATGCTCTGAACAGCCTCCCTCCACCCTTCTGAGAAATCCCAACAGCCCAGCCCCAGAAACGTGGTTCAATCAGTTCCATCTTACAGAGCCAGAGCCCGAAGGAGGACAGAAACATCTCTGAACCCTACCCCATGAATCTCCATTCAGAAATTTTTCTAAAACTGGGACAATGAATGTGCCTACAATCCACTTTTATTTTTTGGAAACAGCCTCTGACAGCCTTATTCGAAAGGGTGAATATGTTGACAGAAACAGCACAAGAATATTATTTTTAAAGAGTCATAGCCCAGTTCTAATCTTATGAAAAAGCACCTACTTCTTACTCAAAAAAGGGAGCTTTGGAAGGAGACATTTGGCATTAACAATTCCAGGGAACCCCACAGCAGAGCTCTTTTCCAGACAGGAGCTATCCAGCAGCATTGACCAGAAGTTATCCTGCAAGATCCTATTGAAGCTGTAGGCTATCATTCCTTGTTTTAGCCCATTTCCAATGGATTTTTATCCATTATGACAGAGAACCAGAAAAACAGGCTCTGGAAGGGAAGCTTGCCCTCAAGCAGAGACCCAGAAAGCCAAACTGGTGATGCTGAAGGGGTTTCCTCACCCATTCACATTATAACTGAATTTTCAGCAATTGCCTCATAACCAGAAGAATGAGACCAGGGTAAAGACACAGTCTCAGCTTTACTTCTTCTGTCTGCAAGGACCCAAGAAAACCCAGCTGTGCTTTTTGAAAGTCAGGTGTTAACAGCTGCCTCACAGGATCTTGGATTTTGGGAAGAGCAGAGTCTGAGCAGTAGAAAGGTGAGAGGATGTACTGGCCAGCCTGCCTTGGGAGCTCATCATGCCCTCTCCTGCATCCTCATCAGGGTTAGTGGCTTGTCATTGTAAATCATAAATCTTACTTGTCATGGGAACTAGGAGAGGGAAAAAAAGGTTTAAAAAAAAAAAGGAAAAAGAAAAGTTTATGGGGAGGGAGTTAAACCTTATGAAAATACTATCTTGATCTGATCTTAAGTGTCCTCATAGGTAAAGATACTTGAAAGGACTGGAAACCCATCTGCACAGCTCAGGGGCTGCTGATCCAGCCTGCAGCAGGGGCAGCTTCTTTTCTTTTGCAGCAGAAACCATGGCTCAAGAATGGCTTCCAGCCCAGCAGTCAGAACACGCCTCCTCCTCCAGAGCTGGCTCCCAGGAGCCACACAGCACCAGGCAGGAGCCTGAGCTGCCCTGCCAGGAGAGGGGCAGGGCCTGTAGGCAGGGGAACTGCAGGGCCTGCTGCAGGCACACCCCTCCCAGACACACAGCTGGGACTTCTTTTCTGCTGGACAGCCTGGGCTGGAACCAGCAGCTCAGATATTGCTACAAATGGCTGGGAAGGTGGAAAGACATCAGTGGCAATAAATCCCCTCGAAATGGGAAGCACTGGGAAGGTCAGAATTAGCTCCAGCTGAGCAAAGCCCCAGTGCTCCCAGCACACTGCTCCTGAGCTCTCTGCAGGGGGAGCACAGACCCCAGAACCCTGGTGTCCAAGGGCCCCTCTGTGGCAGGAGATGGACCCACTGCTGGTCACCAATGGCTTTGCTGAGGGCTCAAAACACTTCAGGTGAAGAGGTGGAGCTTCCAGGGGCAGGGAACCCTAGGAATAACTTATATGTGCAATCATAAGCACTGTGGCAGTTTCCTCAGCAGATGGCAGATAACAAGATTAACTTTGTGATAATAGTGGTAGACATGTATTTTCTGCCCTGCATCTTCTACCATGATTCTGGTCCACATCCAAGCTTCAGAGAACCTGCATGGCAGCTATCAGGAGCCACCAAACCTTAAAAGTGACAGTCTGGTGGACCATGTCCCATAAACCCAAGGGTGCCTCATTTTAATCCCTTAAAAACCCGATTCCACGGGATTTTGGGGTGGAAGCGCCCCCTGCCGGCTGCAGCTGCAGGCTGATGAGCTCAGCTGATCCCTGCTCTCCATCATCCCAAACCCTGGAGCAGGACACACCTGGCACTCAGCAAAGCTCAGGGCAGTGCTGGGAAAGGAGCAGCAAGTTCAGCTGTAAAGAACTTCTCTCCACACTTTTAAAGTATTCAAATCCAGCAGGTAGCAAAAATTTCTCTCAACTAGTTCAGTCAGATTTTGCACTGAGTTACACTGAAGTGCTCATTAAAGCCTCGCCTGTCTGAGGAGTGCAGAGCACAGTGCTGTGCAGTTTGCTGACAGCTGCCTTGTCCTGAGCTCCCTGAAATAAATAATTTATTGACTGTGATTTAGTAGCAAGCTGCTGAGGTCAGGTATATGATTTTGAAACCCAGCTTTAACTCACTGCTTTAAATAATTCCCCAGAAGCTCGTAAGAAAGATGCTTCTTTCCTAACACGTATGTTCAGTTATTATTTAGGGGAGTCTAAAAATGTAGTGCATCACTTCAGTTAAACAAGAGCCCAAACCATCCACCCCACAAGGAACACGTGTAGAATTCCATGGCCTGGGGTAGGAGCTCAGTGACATTCCAGACCTAACAGTGTCCCTGTGAGAGGGGATCCCAGCTCAGCTTTACAGTGCCCTGGTCAGCACATGATCCATGTCCTGCCCGCTGCAATCCCACAGCTCCAGCGAAAGGATCCCCAGGAGTGAAGCCTCTCCTGTCAGCCTGGTGCTCCCCACAGCCCCTGGAGGTGCCAGTGTGCACTGGGCCAGCCCTGCAGCAGATACTCACTGATGGGGGCGTGCAGAGCCACGTGCTCTTGGTAGGGAGTGTAGTACTTGTACTGCTTGCCACAGAACTCACAGGTGTAATTGCCAGTTTCTGTCAAATGAACAAGGACAAAGGTCAGGAAGGAGGGCAGCCCTCTCACACAATGGCAGTTTCTTGACTTTTTACAGAGAACTCGCCTGCCCTGTAATCCACATATCCTTTTACCAAGAAAGGAAACAGTTCAAGACAGAGGGATGGACCATGTATAAAAAGTCCAGTAGAACTGAACAAGCTGCAGAAGATTACCCAAAATTACAGCAAGTAATGCAAAACAAGGGAGAGAATCCAGCTCTAAAGTCTGTATCACAGGTGACACAGTTCTGTCCTCTGGTTACACTAAGTCTGGGATGTGTGGACAACAGGAACAGTCAAACCAGGAAACAAGCACTCAAGTTCAAGTATTAGAGAACTTTTATATTGGGGTTGTGGAGTTCTCTTGCAGAAGAAGGGGCTTTTCTGGAGTAACTGGGCTTATTCCTGCTTTGGGAATACTGGAAATAGTGGAGTGTAACCACACACTGATATGTCCTTCTTCTGCCAGTGCTGGGAGTGCAGAACTGGCAGCAAGATGCCACCCAAAGGAAAATCCATGGATAATCAATTGTTTCCAAAATGGACAATTCAGAGAAATGCTTTGGGAAAACCTGGTACTCTCTCTGTTTCCCTTTGCTCTGTTTGAGGACCCACCACAAAGGCAGTGAGAATGAATCACCTGCCAGCTCTCAGTGCAGCTTCAAGCCCTCTCTCATCCTTGCCAGACTGCTTTTCCCCTTAACTCCCTTCCCCTTCTCTTTGCAGAACTCTTGAGCAGAACACATCACAGAGCTGCAGTTCTTAGGGCCAGGGCTGTTGGTGCTTGATGCTCCTTTAAGCCTGAACATATCTGTGAGCACCCAAATCCCAACCCCGTTGTGTAAGGCAGTGCTTCCTGCTTTTTCTGTACTCCAGCTAAAGAGAGCTGTGACCCCCCGTGCTTTCTCTTTTATTGAAACCGTAATAACTCTTACTTGGCCCAATCTTCTGGAAGGGTTCGGGCTCCTCCTCCTTCACCTCATCGGCGGCGATGACGGCCTGGTCGTAGGGGTCTGCAAGAGAACAGAGCCAGAGGACAGCTGACAACACCTCAGCTTTGCCTTCTACAGCTGCACGGGCACTGAATGCTCCTGCACCTGTAATCACACTTCCACCTGTAACAGGATTGGAAGACAGCAATTATAAACCAGTGACCCCTCCCTCTGCTTTGGCCCTCCTCCTCCTCAGGTGCCCCAGGATTACCCCTGCTCCCAGACCACTAACAGGCCTTGTGGGTATTAATGTTTAAAAAACACAGAGAAAAACGGAATGAACAGATTGCAAAGTCTCATCCATATTTCCTGATTTTCTTCCAGGCAATGTTCCCTCTAATGCTGCTGTACCGGCTGACAGTGGGCACGGCAATGCAGTCTGCAGGCAAGTCACCTAACAAATACTGACCTGGGACTTCTACCAGCTAACAGCATGGCTAGCGACAAATCACAACCCAACCCACTTTAGAGAAGATTTTGTTTTATGCCTTGAACAATTTACAAGATCACCGAAGACATGAAACACCTGCTTCTTTGATTTTCTGAAGTCTGGCCAAGTGTATGTGCAACAAAAGCCTGGTATCTGCTAGGGCTGGGCATCAACCTCCTGGCTGTAAACACTGGGGAGGGAGAGAGGATGCTCCCTGTCCCACTGCAATCCCTGACAAAACTCCTTTGACTCTTACCAGTTCAGAATCGACCTGCTGTGTCTGAACTACTGAATGCTTGAAAAGGTTTGTGAAATAAAGCACACAAAGGAGCTCAGCTTACCTGCCCGGTTTTCTGGGGCCCCTTCCACACTAAAAACTAACACAGAATAGAAGAAGGAGGGGAAGAAACAAAACAGAAATTAAATCCTCTTAAATGATCTTGTTTTCCTCCTGCATTTTACATACTGCTTCAGCACATTTCAGCCCCACTGAATAAACCAGGCTTTGTGCCCCAGTCCCTCCTCTTCCCAGCAGCATCCTCACAGGACCTGGTTGAGCATGCCCAGCCCTAACACACACAGATGCTCAAGGCCTTTGTTCTGCCCCTGACATGGCCCCAGGTGAAGTTCAGGTGTGCAGCTGCCTCACCCCTGTGTGTGCTGGAACATAACAGCCCCAGGGAGGCCTTGGGACAGTCCTTGCACACACATGGAGCCATTTCCAAGCCCTCTCGTGGCCCTCAGCAGAGCTCCCTGAGACACTTCTGACTGAAGCAGCCACAATCCCCCCACAGTGCCTCTCAGTGCCACGAACTTCCTTCTGGCTCCCCACAGGAGGGAGGGAGCTGGCAGTGGTGCCCTGCAGGAGAACACTGGCTGTCCTTAGAGCACGTTCAGACATCCAGGTAAACACAGCCATTTTTTTGGACAACTATGTATTGTGAAAAACCACTTGCTTTTCTGAGAGAGCCCAGCCTGTCAAACCTGCTGCTCTCCAAGCAGCCTCTCTCTAGAGCTCTCCTTGGCCAGGTTAGGAGCAGTACTGACAGGCTTGCAGCACACACAGGGGAGGTCTGGAGTATCTGGGCTCTGAGGTGAGGAGCTTTAGAGGTTCAGTGAGCGGGGGCAAGCCAGCATGTTGATACTTCACTTCCCCCAATGCAGGATAAAGAAACACTGCTTCTGGCCGGAGATGTCTGCTTCTGTCCAAGTGTCACCAGCCTAGGCCACATCTACAGTCACAGAGGAAAAACTGGCGTGTAAGGGCCACTGACAACTTCATCAGTTCACTGCCACAGTGATTAACAAGAATGAAATAACATTTCCCAACTCTGACATCTGAAATATTTCACAAAGAAGTATGTTGGGAACGAACCTGTAATTCAGAAACCAAAAAAGCAACCAACTCCTTCCCAGCAAATAATCAGGCTGACCATTTACCTTGAGGCACTCAGTCCCAGAATCTCTCTCCTAACCATGAACCTCACTGCAGACAGGACTGCAAGGTCCCCAGGTGTTGTTTTGATGCACACAGAGAGAATTAGGCACAGCAAACTCCTCCCTGCAGTGCTTGTGGACTGTGCCTCCATGGCAAAGCCAGGCCATCCGTGCAGGGCCATGTCCTCACACCACAGGCCACACACTCCTGCAGAACCACATTTTGCTTCCCCGAAGACTTCTCAGCTTAGTTCAGGTGTCTGAGTCTCAAAACATTACTCACCATCCACGGCATGTAGGTCTCTGTGCTCTTGGAAGCAGCTGTAGTATTTATATTTTTTCCCACAAATGTCACACGTGTACCTAAAATTGTCTGTAGGAAGAAGAAAACAGACCACTTTAGAAACTCTGAGGTGAAAGGCAAGCACTGCAACCACACTGCTCAATCAGACACCTCCATGCACTGACACATCCTACATTCTCTGTCAGGTCTCTGAGGCACACAGACAACCACTGCCTCCCACTGTCCCCCATATTCCCCACACTGTATGGCTTGGGGCATATTCTGATTTATTTCTTCTTCAGACAGCTCTGCTCTCTGGGACAGACTCCACAGACCTCACAGCAATGAGGATGCAGGGCAGCAGGCCCTGCTGACATCTCCTTTGGAAGGTCAGGGTTCGGTAAGCAGGTGCTGGTCAGGATGGGGACAAAGGGGCAGAACTAAACACAGAGTCAATGCATGAGCTGTTAGAAACCAAAGCCAACTCCAACAAGCACTGGATGTGAGCACACACCTGGTTCTCACTCTGCTGTTTCCTGATTCCTAACTGCACCCAAGATCCTGTTGGAGCCAACAAAACCAAGAGACCTGACCATCCAAAGCACACAGGACAGTAAGGTGCTCAGTGTAGGAGGACTGACGAAGCTTGGTTTCATGTATGTTTGTTCCCTAAACCCCACCACTTCATCCCAGCAACAACCAACCCTTCACCATAGCTGTGCAGGGCAGACAGATGCAAAACAGCTCCAACTCTTTATGAACCTGGTTTGTTCTGAATGGGTATCAGTGTCTTTAGCTCAGCTATGACATCAGTGTAAGAGGAGGATTTCCCTGGTCAGCCTGGTGGGGTGTTCCCCCCTCTGCAGCCTGACACACCCTGGGGTACAGACTGACCTCCCTGAGCAGTCACCCAGCCTGTCAGATGACCCCAGCAGCCGATGGGTTGGTGCCATGAGTCCATAGCAAAGTGGCAAACATAACAAAGCCCATGGCAAACACAGTGAAACACATCAGTTTGCACAGCCACAAAGGATCTCCAAACCAATGTGTTTTCCTGCCCAGCAGAAGCAAGGAGTGCAGGCAGCAGTCCCAGGGCGCCACAGAGGACCTGCCATTCCATAAGCTCCCCTGCAGCAGTGTTGCTGTATCCATGTATCCCTACTATCAGCAAAGTTAAAGTCTTGTTTTTACCTCTTCCATGCTGAGTTCAAACACACCACAGTGTGCACATTAAGTAAGCTTTTATTTTACTTCTCCATCACTTTACTTTTAAAATTACTCCATATTTTCAGCTAGGATATATTGGTACAGAGTAATCCCTCACTTGGGTTCACCACTCAGTCCAGCAGCACATGGGGTTCAGCACTAAATAAAGGATCACTGTCACTCTTTATTCTGCTTGGCAGGGTGACTGTAGAAGCTATGATGACCTAGCAGAGAAAAATGCCAAATCTAAAAGGTGTTAAATAGCTGGGCACTGGAACTTTACCTCTGTGACTAAAAAACAGTTGTATCCTAATCAGAGCACAGCAATGCTAAACTAGAGTTAAGGGGTTTTTAGAAGTCTAGGCTGGACAAGCAAGGAGAATGGGACTCGCTGCACAGACAGTGCAAGGCTCAAGGGAGAGGAGGAGGAGCAGCAGAACACACCTGTGAGAATATTCCAGTGGGAAAAGCACTGGCAAGTCACATTTAACTGTTTGTTTCATTACGTGATCTTGACCAGGCTACTTCTGTGGTCACACAACGGTGCTGAGGGTCTCACTCTGCCCTGGGCCCTTCCCCACAATGAACAGGATCTAATGATTGCTGCTGAGTATCTGTGTAGCTGTTGCAACCCCCCCCCCCCAGTCAATTAGCACAGCCAATTAGCAAGTCAAGCAGCAGAGAAAACTCCTAACGTGGCATCAGCAATCAGTCCCACCTCGCTGGGTGTCCCCAAACCAAGGAACCAACCTGCTTTTTAAAGTGCAATGAGATGTGCAGGATCAACTGGAGATCAACTCTTCAAAGGAGTCTTTGGGACTCCTTTGGCACTTTCAGAGAACAAAAACTATTCTGGCCTTAGTTTGGAAGGAAAGAGCTCAGTAAGTAAGGAGATTGTTAGAACAGAAGAAAACTAACACACCATTTCACAGGGCCAGGCAGGGCTACTTGTGGTCCCTGTCACACAGGGGGGACCTCACTGTCCCCAGCAGAGCCCATGCTGGGTGTGAGCACTTCTTCCCTGGGCAGTGCAGGGAAAATGGGAACGTGTAACAAGTGTAACAGTGAAGCTCGAGAGAGCAGGGTTTGCTTGTGTTGTATGGGGACTGTCTTCTGTAAGCAGAAGGATCTCCAGGGATTACAGAGAAGCAAGAATTTGTTCCAGCTGGTCCAGCTTGGCTCTGATCTCCGGGGCTCTGCAGGAGAGAACACCCAGCCTCAGAGACAGGAGTTTTACAGAGAATTCACAAAGTACTGAGAACTGCCCATGTGCAGCCAAGCTTTACCTCTCTGAACAACAGTCCCTCTTCAGGCTGCTCCCAAATGCCAGAGCTCCTCCTCCTCACCCAATAAAGCCATCTCTGCTGACAGCCTTTGAACATGGCCAGTGCTGACCCCGGCAGCAACTGCTTAGCAAAACCTCCCTGAGCAGAACTAGCCCTGCAGTACCACTCAGAATCACAGAACTGGGCTGGAAGGGACCCACAAGGATCAGACAACCACAACGATCTCAGAGCACTGTCCAAACGCTTCTTGAGCTGTGTCAGGCTGTGACCACAGGGAACCTGTTCCAGTGCAGTTTCCTGCTGTGGGTTATAACTCCTACCCCAAGGCACCCAGCTGGGGCACGATATCCTACACGTCACAGCACAGCCTGCCATGGGAACAGCTGCGAGGGACTCCAGTGCTCAGTATGGCTGCAAGCCCACACTGAGCCCATCCCTAAAGCTCTGGAGAGATGGATCCAGGCACAGCCAAACCAACACTACCTAGGCAAGTCTGCTCAGATTCAAACTCTCTGCTGTCATCAAGGAGACACGAAGGCTCCACCCAAAGCACAACCACACCAACAGGCACTGTTAGGGCAGGAAAAGCCACTCCTCAGCCCACCAGCACATGGGTTCAGTGCTGTGCCTTACTGGTATTCACATCCTTGCTGCCAGCTGAGCAATCACCCTGCTGCAAACACACACCTTCAAAATGCTCCAAAGACATCTGGTCAAACCCCAGACTCCAGCAAGGATCATTCTCCTTCATGCTCAGGAGCCTTTCCAACGGGAGCAGGGATTCCAGAGAGGTCTAATGAGTACCAGCTGTACTTATTAAGTCAGCTCACAATTAATCTTTAACACACAGGCCAAAACAGAGCACCTCATCTTGCTAGTAGTAGCAAAGGCGAGGCACAGCCTCATTACAAGGCAGCTCCTCAGCTATAAAGGGCTGACACACTCAGATGGCAAATGGGCAGGTTTTTCAAGTACCCCAAAAAGTAACTTCATGGGGCCTGAAAGCAGTTTTGACCCCTCTGCTTGCACATGGACCCCAACAAAAAAGATAGAACGTGCTGCTCTTCTCTGCCCATCTCCAGGGGCTGCTGCCAGCTGTCTCCCGTGGTGTGTCCAGCACTCACTGGGACCTGTCAAACCCCCTGTCCTGGGGCCGAGCTCAGTTCTCTTCCCAGACCCTGCATTCAAGATTTGGAGAATTTTGTTGGTTTGCTTCAAATATTCCACAGAGAAGGAAGCACATATTTCATTTTGGCAGGAAAGAGAGGGCAGAGAACACATTCCCAGCAGTGGCAGCCAGAACAAGACACTTCTTTCCTTAGGGCACTTGGCCTCAGTGGATTTTGCTTTAGAAACCCAGGAACGGAACAAGAGGAATCAGAAATGTGTTGAACGGTCAGGTGCTCTGTATCACTTAAAATACAGCTAGAAATACCTGCCCTCAATTAACTTGCCCTCCTAAGTGCAGCAATACCACAAAAGTTGGGCACAAACTGGTTTCCACTGGGCTCCAAGAGCTCTGCACAGCATCCCAGAAAGCCAGACTGGAAACAGTCCCAGCCAGCTGACATCCCTGCAGTGCTGACAGCACAGCCCATGAAGGGTCCCAAACGATGGGCTCTCCCCACAGCAGCTGCAGGAGCTCCTCAAGGACTAATCCAAGGTCCAATCCAAGGTCCAAGGTCTGGGCCAATTTTCACTTGGCCCAGAATTCACACTGAGCTTTCAAAGATACTCTATCAAGTACCTTCTGTGGCTTCTTTGAAGCCACAAAAGGTACTTGATAGAGGAGCTCTCACTCACAGCAACTGGCACTCTGCAGATACCCTTGAATCCTATTGATCCCACTCTTGCGGAGCACTGCAGGAACAGCTGTCTAGCAGGGACAGCCTCCACACGTGGAAACGCAAAACTGCTGATTGTAAAGATTACAACAGCCTGCTGAATTATTCCTAACATCCAGAAGTGCTGCAGGTCCTAGCCAAGACAAAAGCAGACAAATTAGAAGAGGGCAGTCTGGACAGCACTGCTTGTCCTGCTCCATGGTCAGGGTGGCTCCTTTGCACCAGCAGGTTTGGGAATGGCAGAGGAAGCACCCAGCATCAGGAATTCTATTCTAAATCATACATTCTATGGTAATTCCACATTCTTCATTCACCTTGGCAAACAAGGTCTCCCAAACATAAAGTCCAGCAGCAGCTCTTAAAGGCTGGATTTATTACAGCTACAGAACATTTATGTCACCTTTCTGTTTGAGGCTGTGATGTTTCTGTCCCCAAAAAGGCTGAGTGGGGCTTAAGGGACCACAAAGGATCAGCATCATCCCTCCAGTTTTGGCCAGTGGATCACAGAACAGTCCATGACATGCTCTGATCCTCAGTTTCACACTCCTTGTTTCCTGAAAATCTGCTGGTAACAAACCCAGAGGGCTGGAGCTGGGGAATGGCTGTGTGGTAGTACCTGGAAAAAGCATCAGCTTTCCTGGGATATCTGCCTCACTAAAAGGAACCATGAGCAACACCAACACACTTCAGGAAGAGCCAGTCAACAGGACTAATCCACCTGATGCAAAGAAACAGGAAAGGATGGCATTTTTTGAGGAACACGCTGCATGCTTCCCACTGGGAAACACCTTTCCAAGCTCTGTCGAGGGACACTACCTGAGCAGCCTCCCCAGAAGACCCAGAGTGCAGCTACTGCTTCCTTACAACACATCAGGGAAAAAAATAAAACATCTGGGACCCTCACTTGTTTCTGTGGATTCCACCCAGGGCAGCACAAAGACAGCTCTGGAGAGAGGCTTCTTCTCCCTTTCCGCAGCCAGAGGGGCACCTAGATGGAAAGGAACACATTTATGGCTTCCTAAGCTGGCAGGATGTTCCCCGCGCAGGCTCACGGACAATTCCTTTGACCTGAGCCTTTCTTTTGAGGATTCCTTCCAGACTGGCACTGAGAAGAGGCAGATCAGGGCTGCAGACAGGACCACAGACCTCCCTCTCCTCCCCACTGGAACTGTGCCTTGCACACAGGTTACAGCTTTACAGCTGCATTTCAGAGCCAGGGACAGAGCTGCCAGTAAAATCAGCTTCAATTTACATCAGAACTCAACTTCAAGGTGTCTAATGGCAAAATTCCTTGAAAAGGGAGCAGGACTGAGCCCAAAGTCAGCAGCAAACCCTTAAGAGGATTAAAGTACCCAGAGTTACATTAGTAAGGATTAAATAATAAAATCCAGAATTCTGGAAAGGACAGAAACCCTCGCACACAAAGGCACAAGCCAGATCCTAAGCGGAGGTAAGGAAAAAATTTTCCCTGTGGGCAAACTATTCCAACATCACTCATTTCACAATAATTTACTTCCTTCCCACAAATATTTGGCCTCTGTCAGGAATACAGGAGACATTGAGGAACACACTGGATTAACACAGTGCTTCCCATGGTTCACCCAGGGGGTCCTTGGGATGCAAACTGCCAAGCCAGGAATCATCCCAAACCCTCACACAGAGGGGTCAAATCCCCTAAAACGACACAAACATTGGTGCAAGGTGCTGGCTCACCTTCCAGCTGGCAAGGGGCCAAATGAGAGGTGAGAGGGCATGGAGCCACAGGCTCCTGCTTGGCTTCTCCAGGAAATATTCCAGGGCCATTCTAGCTCCTGAGAAGAGCTGCTACAGGTGCAGTCAGCAAATATCAGCCATTTAACGCAAAAATATTAATATTTTACAATTATCCCCCAAATCAGCATCATGAAGCAGGATATTGAGGCTCCATAACAAAATTCAGACACATCAGACAACGTAACAACCCGAGGAGGTTGTGTCTCCTCCTGCCTCATTGTGGTGTCAGTTCAGGGCAGGGTTGGACTCTGTTTTGTAAGTTCGAAGTGTAAATAAAAGTAAGATAAAGAATAGGCTAATGAGCGTCTTAAGGTGCTACTCCCAGCAATTTGACAATGAACTACCTCACCTTGCACAATTAAGAAAATAGGTGTATTGAACCTACATAACCTGTAAATGAGGGAAGATTTAGCTTTTCTATCAATAAGGATGTGAAGGTCCAACTCAAGTGAAAAACTCCATTCAGCCCACACTGTGGAGTTCTGCATAACACACAATAAAGGCCATTTTCCTTTAAAGCCCCTTCTGGAATTAAAAGGGTTTGGCTGGGAACACAACACTCATCTGTCTCACAACTGGTTGGATTAAATGATGTAGCACTGAGAGTTTCATAAAAGAAAAGCAAACCTCATCCTGACTTTTTCCTACTCATTTGTCCAGGACTAGAAATTCTGTTCTTACTGTGATTTCCAGATGGGAATTCACATGGATTATCACTGCCTGGTTTCCAAAGTGGAAAGAAGTGCTAGTTAAATGACTGAACAGCACTGAAGAAGAGATCCTGACTCCGTAAAACCTCTTAACGAACAAAACGAAATTAAATTAAGCCAGGGGGATGCAGAACCCTCCTCTCCACAATCATCTGAGGTAATCAAGAATGCCAACCCTTCTGCTCAGACTGAAAGGAAAAGGTGTCAGGAAGCTGATCCCTCTATTCCTCTGCCTTTCTGGTTATGAAGATCCTTAGGAGTGAAACTACTGAGATTTAAATATTTAAAATACTGAAGATGCATGGGTTGGTTTACTATTCAGGTTTCTTATTGTTTTCATAATTCTTCCTCCTGCACTGAAATTTATCATTCTTGATCTCAGCCCATTGGTCACTTCCATGTGAAGATGAACATACTCATCTCCTTGTTTGGCAAATGGGAATCTAAAGAGACTTTACCTACTTAAAATGCAAACACATTGGAAAATAAAATCCATTTTTACAGCTCTCCCCAAGGAGCAGGAGAATTATTAAATAAGAGCACTGGGACAATGAATCAGGCAGTTGTAAATGATTCATGGGTCAGCGTGGTGGCTGCACGTGGGTGTACACTTGCAGCATCCACATCACACTTTCACTGGGGAAGGTGTCAGTAAGCACAACAATGCAGCTTCCTGGGCTTTGCTCTGGTACCCCCCAGAAAAGTAAAAGAAATCAAAAGCTAAGTTTACTTTAAGGAAACATTTAGGTTGCAAATCTGAACATTTAAATTACTCAAGAAACAGAGATGCTAAAGGTTCTTCCTTAACCATAAATTAACACCAGCAAACTACCTCCACATCTTCCCATCCCTGTCAGAACATTACAAACACCATATCCTGTATGAGTAAGGTGTGGGCAAGAAAACCTTAATTTTGACTATATTAATTTCATGGTTTAAATTCACAACCCTCCAAATGTTTTTGCACATGCAAGGCGTTAGCACTGTGCCTCCACAGTTAACATTTGCAAGGCATATTCCAGCCCACATCCCTGCTTCTAACCTTTCATTGCTTTTCCAAATAAATTCCTTCTCAGGCTGAACTTTCTCACACTTAGTCAGAGCCCAAAGGGGAATACGTTTTTAAAAGATCAAATCAATCATTTTTATTTATGGGGTTCTGAAATATTTACTGCATATTCCATTTTGGAAAAAAAAATAATGCCATTTTCTTTTTTCCCTCGCTGTAACTGCAGTGGAGACACACGTGGATGTACACCTGTGCCCAGGGGATGGGTTTGAGTGCATCTGGCTGAGAAACTGGAAGGGAAAATGTTCTGCTTGCTGCCTATAACATCCTCAGCCCCAGTGAACATTGGTGACCCCCTCCCACCCAACTGTCCTGTCCTAGCCCAGCACGCAGGAACACACAATAAGCAAGTATGAGCAGCTACAAATGGGAAAGAAGAAAGTAAACTCAGGATGTATTCATATTAAATATATATTATATCAAATTTTCAAAAGCACATCTTCTGAAGATAATTTTGGCACCTCTTGCCACCCTATTTATCCTTAAAAGCAGTTATTTTTAACCCTGTAACACTTGAGCAGGTGCTGTGCAACCCTGCCTTCCTTGGGATTTGCTCCTGAGCTGCTCATCAGGCCATTGGAGCTGACATTGTCTGACAAATTCCAGTGACCACATTTTGCTTCTCCTGCAGCCTGAGGGTGATCTGAAACACCTGGATATATCCTCACCTCTGAGATGGTATTTGTGATTTTCAAAAATTACTTGTAAGCAAGGAAAAGGGGCTCAACACAACAAAAAGGCCAAGAGACACAAAGAAAAATCAGGTTGTGTTACTTGGGATCAGTTGGTATTTTGTGGGATGTGGCCCAGGAGTTTGCAGTCTGTGGGGCTGGTCACAGTGAGCACTAATGTTCTCTGACAGCTGCTTTTTTTTATGCCAGGATTTAAGGCACAAGAGAAGGAGGCTGTCAGGGATGGTCTGGGCTTACAGACAGGATCTGTATAATGGGCTCTCAAGCATCTCCCAAAATGTGGAGGTCACTGGAGAGCTGGGCAGGATTAACCTGCTGGCAGGCTGAGCTCTGGAATCTGCATTTGAGGAACAGCACAAAACCCAGCTGTGCCTCTTGGACAGAACTGAGTGCACACAGGAGCAGGAAATGGAGAGAGAAAGGATAGGATCTCCCAGCAAACAACCACTAATGGTCTCCCAGCCTCCAGCAAATGTCCCTGCATTGCCATAGTAACAAACTGCAACACCCCAGGAATGGAAGCGAGCGGAGCAGTTCAACTGGCTTCTTGTAGTGGAGCTGGATTTCCATGTTGTTCTCCTGCCCACCCCCTGGCTGGTGTCACAATACAGCCTGGGAGCACAGCCTGCTTCAAACTGCAACTTGCTTGTGATGGTCCTTAAAAAAGGTGTCACCAGGGGAAAATGACAGAGCAAACCCCACTGTCAGCAAGCTGCCCTGATTCAGCCAGTCTGACCGACACACTGGAGATCAAGGCTCCCGAAAGCACCACATCCTGATTCTTCCCACTTTTTACAGTGCTTTCTTTAAAGAACCCAGGAATGGTAGGACTCTTCCCTACAGTATCAATCTGCATTGCTCCCCTGGACTCAGGACTTCTCCTCTGGGAAGAGGAACACTCATGAAGTCCCAGATCACTAACCAGACACACCTGAAGCTAATGCATCAGCTGTACTTGGAGATACCTTCAGCTTTTAGCAATCCTTCCCTGCCCATTTCCCTGTGCATTTGTTCCTGGTTTCTTTCCAGAACCGCACAGAACTGCAATCCAGGGGTTGTGCCCAGCACTCAGGGACTGGGCTGCCAGCCCATGGACCTGCATTTTATTCCAGTGCCACTGACCCTTTGGTTGCCTTTGGCAAGTCACTTTCTTTACATCCTGCTGCCTCCTGCCTGCCTGCAGAACTCCAGACTCCTCTGGGAAGTGATCCAAGGCTCAGCCAGGCAAAGGGCTTAGACCTACTATGGACCAGGAGCACTACCTGCTGTATCTGTTAACATTTGGTATTTTGGTATTGAAAGGCCATTGCTAAGGTGAAATGAGGCAAGTGTCATATTAACATCTGCCAGAGCAACCTGAATTCTGCCCTGGGCTGGTCTGAAGAGGCAGAGCACTGTAAGAAAGAGCAGCAGTGAGCAGGCAGAGCAAAGCTCAGGTGCCTATGCACTCCCAGGTGAACTTCATGGGCAACTGAAAAACTCAGTTCACCTTCAAGCTCTGCAAGCCAGTTGTGGTTACTCTGAAAATGCTCTTGTACGTAAGCTCCTCTTTGCTACAGAAGAGAATGGTACTGAACTCCAGTGGGCTGAATATTACAATCACAGAACCAGAATCCCAGACTGGGTGGGGTTGGAAGGGATCCTAAAGATCACCTCGTTCCACCCCCTGCCATGGGCAGGGACACCTTCCACTGTCCCAGGCTGCTCCAAACCCCTTCCAGCCTGGCCTTGGACACTGCCAGGGATCCAGGGGCAGCCACAGCTGCTCTGGGCACCCTGTGCCAGGGCCTGCCCACCCTCCCAGGGAACAATTCCTTCCCAATATCCCATCCATCCCTGCCCTCTGAGATTTTCTAATTGTGTCCCCAACCTGGGACATGTGCACTGAACACAGCCCACTGTGAACACGCCCCACCCCACGCCTGGCACAGAGCAAACACCTGCCCAGGTGAGAGGAGCTGCTGCCTCAGCCGTGTTCCTGTCCCTGCAGGGCCCTGGACCCCCTCTTGCCCCTGGGTTTCTTCAGTGACCTGTCCAGTTGCCAAGAATGTCCTGTGGAATGTGAGCAGCAGGAGAGAGACTGTTTGTGCAAAGTTTGTAACTCCCCTAAACATGACTGGAATTTCCATGGAGAATGAGAGCACAGGCCTAGCCCAAACACCTTCCTTGAGGACTTCCCAAAGTCTGGAGCAAACCACAGGCATATGAGCATCTCAGAGAAGACTCTTCTACAGGAACAGGCAGTGACCCAGATGACCCAGATGTCAAACTAGCCACATCTGTCTAGGAAAAGATATCAAATAGACTGTTTTTTTCAAAATCACCCTCTTCTCTTCCTCCTCCCTGCCAGTTAAACTTGGTAGCAGTCAAACAAGTCTCTTAACACATTAGCACTGTGGGCTGCATTGTTTTCTTCTCTCTCATGTGGGAATTCTGGTCTTGGACCCTGAGCCAAGGCTAGAAAAGGAGCTCCCAAAGCCATGCAGCCGTGTCCCCATGAGCACATCCCCTCCTCACCACCACAGAGCTGTGTCTCTTCAGGAATGGGTCCAAAAAAATAAAGGGAGTCCCAGAGACATCATCTATAGACTATAAACCCCAAAGGCTGAAAATAACTAACTAAATGCAGCAGTTTTTCCTCAAGGGAGTCTTCAAAGTGCTTTCCCAGCTGGAAAGTCTAAACACCACTGTCTCCTCTTTAGGCAGGCAGCGAACAAACAACAGATCTCAGCTGAGTCCCAGCTTGCCCCATGGCTCCCTTCTTCCCAGGAAGAAAAAAGGCCAGGATGGACCTTCCCCCGACAGCCCCTTCTTACCACAGCCCCTCAGACCTGAAGGCAGGGGCACGTTCCAGCACAGCCTCACCCACCAGCTCACTCCCTCCTCCTCCCCTCAGCCCAGGCTGGCTCTCACACCTGGTCTTTGCCTCCCAAATCAGAGCTGGTTGCTCCAGGGCAGCCCAGGGAGCACAGCACAGGAACTGCCAGCACTGCCCCGGTGCTCTGCACTGGCAGCAGCTGAGATGGGACTTCACACACAAAACTGCCTTCCCCAACACTTCTTGGGTGATGTAATGGGCTGTCAAACCACAACAGGTGACCACTGGTGGCTGTAATAGCTGGCTCCAACAAGTGACCATGGAGAAAACCTGATCAGCTTTTCAAACCCTGCAGTTTGTGATGTGAACTAATGCAGTGTAATGTAGTTATGTGAACTAATCCAGGGCCCCACTGCTGGTCAATGGACTCGACACCCACAGGTTCAGGGTGGATGCAATCCATGCCCCACAGAGAAGCACAGGAGAGAAAATAACACCTTCCTGAATCCCTTAAATATTGAGTAGTTCTGGGAGAGGGCAGCAAACCGTGCCTACAGAGACCATGAGTGCAGAGGTTCCCAGTGAGATAGAAACAGCAGAGTAAGATTGGAACAATGCAGACATCTACAAAAGAGACGGTGTAAACATCCAGATCGGGTCACAGAGGAATAACAGTGCAGCAGCGGGCAAAGCAAAAATAGCAGGAAAGGAAAGATAAATAAAAAATTCCTAAAATACATGAGAAGCAAACAGACTGACAAGGGAACAAGAGAGCCATTGAGTGGAAAAAGGAGAAGAGACATGCAGAAGCAACCAGGGTAGGCCAGGGATTTAATCCAGCCTCAGATGGGAAGGCACAGGGAGGAAAGAAGAGAACTGAGTTCTTTCACTGCAGCACAGGGAGGGAAGAGGAAGATGACTCTGTCAGGAAATTACAACCATGTGCACTTAGGCACAGCAGCACCGGCCGAGCGGTCTCACATCCACTCTGTAGGACAGGTGACATGTCCAGGCTGTCCCTCCAGCAGGGCATGGCCATGGTGAATCCTTCTTTTCCTTTCCGTACCCCACCACTCACCATCTCCCTGTTCTGGTGGCTTGGTTTTGCCTCCATCTCTTTCAGCTAGATGAGCCTATTTTGGGATATGCGTGTGGCAGGTACAAAGGGGGTACTGCTCTGGGCATGGGGCTGGTCCTGAATGGGGCTGGACCTGCATGGAGATGGCAGCAGTTCCCGCCCCTCCTACTGCTCCCTGCTCCATCTCCAGTGCCACCACGGCAGCTCCTCGGAAGCCTGGTTTAGGGAGCAGCTGCTTCTCGCTGTTCTCTCCCAGACTTCTGCCCATGATGTTCCGTTCTCCCCCTCTCTCCACGACCCAGACACCACAGAAGAGGCATTTACATCCACAGAAATCCTTCTACAGCTCCAACAACATCGAGTCTTCCCACACAGCAAAGGTGTGAGCCCTCATGTCTTTTTCTCTCTTCACACCTCACACTGCCCTATCTTTTCCAGCCAAAAAAGTTCCCACAACAGGTGGGAAGGAGAGAAGCTGACTTACAGAAAAAAAAACCCTCTTTGCACAAGGTGGTTCCCAAGCTCTGGCGAAAGTACCCAACACCCAAACAGCAAGCCCAGGATGCCCACAGCCTAGCCCAGAACATAGCAGTGCCTGCCAGCAAAATTCAGAACAAGGGAGCCAGGAGATGAGCCTGGAAAGCCTCAGGATGAGTAAAACACCAACGGGCAGGTGAGCAATGACTGAAAGAGAGACACCAAAGGAGGTGACAGGAGCCTGGGAAGGAGTTTCCATGCCCTGCACAGAGCTGGACTCTGTCAAGGGGAAGAGAAGGTCTCAGTTGCAGAGTCCAGCTGCCCCTGTGAGCAGTGCACACACCGGTGTGTGATGGCTGCTTGCTACTGAGATGTTTCGGCTCAGGGCTGAGGATCTTCATTTCCCACCTGCAGTGAAGTCAGTCCTGCTTCCTTTTGCAGACAGAAAGCCAAGACCCCCCTATGCTAATGCCAATTGTTCACCTACCACAGAACGGGGTGAAGAAAGAGTTCAGAAAAGGTGGTCTGGTTGTACTTTTTATTTTTCTTTACTATTTATCTAACATTTTTATACCCACCCAGGGTAAGTTTGGTACTTCCAAGCTGCCATCTGCAACCACCAGTGTTGGGAACTTACCTTTCCAGTGGGAATCACGGCTCTCACCTAACACATAGCAAAACCCAGGCAGGCAGAGACCCCAGGAGATCTCTGGTCTGACCTCCAGCTCACAGCTGGGTCTGCTCCAAGCTTAGTCCTGGTTTCTTGGGACTTTATCCAGGCTCGTCTCATAAACCCCCAGGGACGCAGGACACGCCTCTCTGGACAGCCTGCTCCACAGCACGAAGGAGTGCTTTTCCTTAAACACAGCCCCAACCTCTCTCCTCTCCACTTTATGCCCATTATCTCTCAGTTCTCCTGTCACCGGGAACTGCCTGGCTCCATCTTCCCACTTACCCCTCACAGGGGCCATGAGTCTGTCCCCAACTCGCTCCAGTACCACCTTTTCCACTGCTGCCCCGGCCCCCCTCCTCAGCCCTGGGCCGGCTCCGGCTGACCTTGCCCTGGGCTGGGGTACACACCCCAGACTGAAGGTTTAGGGTTTAAAAATCATAAAGGACTGGACGCCGCTAGGGAGCCTGGCAGTGCCCTGCCCCTTCCCGGCAAAGGAGGCGGGGGAGCTCCGCTCGTGGTCCCCTCACAGCGCTCAGCGGGCAGCTCCCGGGGCACCGTGCTCCCTTCACGGCGGGGGGACAGCGACAAACGTCTGAGCTGCCGGGCCGTCAGGGGCGGCCGTGCCCACCCGCTCTGCCCCGCCGTGCCCC
>VZRO01004510.1:174107-202056 GCA_013397915.1 Daphoenositta chrysoptera
GCCGCCATCTCCGCGGCGGGGCCGCCCCCTGCCGGCTGTCTGCGGGACGGCCCCGCCACAGCCCCGGCCCCTTGGCCGCTCGGGGAGCGGGACCCCCGCCCCGCCCCGCCGCACCCAGCCCGTGACGCCCCGCTGTACTTACTGCCTTGTGAGGCTCCTTCGCCTGAGGCAGCTTCGGTGTCTGCAAAGAGAAAGAGCCGCGCTTAGATCCGCCGGCCGCGCTGCCCCGTCCCCCACCGCCGCCTCGCTCGCTCTCCTCTCCGCGGCTCTGCCCGGCATCGCGGGACGGAGCGGGCGTGAGGGGCTCACCGGGGCTGCGAGGCCGACACGGCCAACAAGGGCCCGTGGTTAAAGATCAGCTGCCCGCGGCCATAGAATGGTCTGGGTTGGGAGGGACCTTAAAGCCCACCCAGTGCCACCCCTGCCATGGGCAGGGACACCTCCCACTGTCCCAGGCTGCTCCCAGCCCCAGTGTCCAGCCTGGCCTTGGGCACTGCCAGGGATCCAGGGGCAGCCACAGCTGCTCTGGGCACCCTGTGCCAGGGCCTGCCCACCCTCCCAGGGAACAATTCCTTCCCAATATCCCATCCAGCCCTGCCCTCTGGCAGTGGGAAGCCATTCCCTGTGTCCTGTCCCTCCATGCCTTGTCCCCAGTCCCTCTCCAGCTCTCCTGGAGCCCCTTTAGGCCCTGGAAGGGGCTCTGAGCTCTCCCTGGAGCCTTCTCCTCTCCAGGTGAGCACCCCCAGCTCTCCCAGCCTGGCTCCCGAGCAGAGGGTCCAGCCCTGGGAGCAGCTCCGTGGCCTCCTCTGGACTCATTTGAACAGGCAAGTCCTGTGAACCCAGGAAAGTGATCAGTGACCAGCGCACCCGGCTCAGCACCCATGGGATTTGGCACAGCCGGCTCCACCACCGGGCCTGCCCTCCACAGGCAGTGACAGCAAAGCCTCCACAAGAGATGGGCCACACAAATTACCCCAGCGTGATTTTATCCTGGTCTTACTGAAGGCAGATGTGAAAAGAAGGGAGAAAAAGCTCCCTCCACTGTTGTGTGTGGGACTGCAGGAAGCACAGAGCAGAGATCATGTTCAAGCCCTAACTGAATGCAACAGGCAAAGCTGCAAGCTGGAAAAGAAACCTCAAAGTTACAAGTCAAGGATCATAAACGATTAGGATTTCCAAGCCAGTTTGAAGTGTTTCATATTCATCCTGAATTACGTATACTGTATGTCACATTATCTAATAACATAACTGCATTGCAAAATATTCCATATGTCTGTTGGAATGATGCTTGCACTGCGCTGGAAACCACAGCTACAAAATGGCACAGCATTTTTGAATTTAAAATTTGCAACCTTAAGTAATGAGTACTGTTTGCATTTAATTTCCTTATTTCTTAAAAATAATAAAAACAAATGATTGTGGGTTTGTGAATTTGTACATTTCTACTTGATTAACCAGCCTGATTAGATCATTTTTCTAGGCAACGGTATTAATTTGGCACAACTTCATAAACTCAGGGGCCAGATCAGAAACCCTCAGTATCAGATGCAGAACCTCAACAGCAAAGCCCAGGATTTTTCCACAGCTGCTACTTGTTTGGATTCCCACCCATCATTCAAGGAAAAGCAGCTACGGCACAATGGATTTATGCAAAATGCTGTCCTGGTGTTCACAAGCAATGGCATAAATAAACCTTAAAAGATATGCACTGTTTAAATAGCTTTAAAAAGTACTTCAGTCAAATTTAACAAGAATCAGGCAACACACAAAGGTTTAAGAAACAGCCATTTCTGAATTGCATCAAGGAATGTTGCTACTCTTAGTCATAAGACAGACTAAAGTATTCATGAATTTTAAAATGACCAGCTAAAAATCCCCTAACAGCCCACTCTACATCACCTTTGAGCTCAGACCAAGTAATTACAGCTGTGAAACAAAAGATGAATTTCTGAGAAAGTTGCAAAAGTCAGTAAAAATAGGGAGGTGGGCAGGGAAGCTGGAAGATCAGCCAGTTAACTCCTGTGTCCCAAGAAACTTCCTGCATCTCATCATCTGCTGCAGACTGGGAAATGTGCACAGGAAAATTGGATCTTTGGATGCAGGGCAGAGAGCAAAGGATGTCCCCAAAACCATCTGATATTTTCAGTAACAAATAAACAAATGAACCCCAACTTTCTATGGCTCAGGAACACCGTCTCTCCTCAGGAATAGTTATTTCTCTATTGGTTTTCTACTCCTCACCTCAAAAGCCTTTCAGTGACAGAACCGCTTTAACTCAGACTCCAAAAAATGTGCACTTTGGAAAAAAGCATTTTTCCATATTCACCATTTGAATGAGTCATCTTCCTTTTCGTATTTTTTGAATTGAGCAGAACCCATTCTTGGAAAACATTAATCTGAAACTTCTAAAGCTTTGAGAATTTTTTTAACAATTGGTGAAACTCGAAACTCGGCCTGAAGAATTCAGTCCCACTCAGAGCATCCAGCATCTGTTCTGGTGAGGGCAGCTCGGCCCTCGGCTGGCAGAGCCCTGTGGGGAGGACACAGAGAGCTGATGGGCTTGGAGGGAGGCAATGCAACAACTTAGCATGTAAATAAATAATAATGAAAACCAACTTGAGCAAAATCATCATTCATCCCAGAAAAGTTTATCTGGAAACAGAGAACTTCCACCAATTCTTGGGCTAGAGGCGATATATCCTGCGAGGGTTAAACTCGAGCCTTGCTATTTTCTTTCATTGCTTTTGGAAGAATTCTTCTTTGGGTACAAATCTCCCTTGCTTGGTCTCAGCCCAGAGGTTTATAAATTTGCTGTTTGAAAGTCTAATAAAGCAATTTCAGCCTTTTTTTTTTTTGAAGTTATCTAAAAGTGAAATAATTTTCCTGACTCAAAACATGCAGATGTTCTGCTACTCATGTTGCTTAAACACGACCCAACCGTACAAAGCAGAACTTTCTAGCTGACTAACTCCTGAAGGCAATCCAAACCTTTTAATGACCTGAAAAACCCCACACAGCTAAAATAAAAGCACTGTAAGCAAAACATTTTTAAGCCCTGGGTTGCGTGTAGGCGAAGCGGTAACATTTGGGACAGAGCCTTCCATCGGCAGCAGGAATGCGCAGCCCCTCTGCTCCAGCTGAACTCCAGCGGGAGGAAGGAGCTGTGATCCTGCAGGGCTGCACAGCAGCTCACAAAGGAGCCTTTCAGCTCCACAACATAACTTTTTTGGTGGGTTTCTTTCTTATTTTATTTGTGAGTTTCAGGGAGGCGAAGGGGAGGGACCACAACCTTTTCCTTTCTTCCTCGATGAAACATAGTGGGGAAATTTCTTACCTACGATTCTGGTTCTTTGCAGAGCCCTTACACGGGGATTTCCGTGCCTGGATCTCAGCTTTCAGGGAAAAGCAGAATGGGAACTTGTCCCTGCGAGGTAGCACATCCCTAACCAGAGCTGCCTCAGCTCTTCTGCAAACTGCCAGGGCAGTCCCTCCTGAAATTCTCCAGCCAATGCTCAGCACCACAGGAGGCTCAATAAACTAAGAAAATGCCCTGTTTTATAATATAAACTCCCGTGCTGCTGAAGGCAGACAAGAAAAGAAATCAGCCTCAACAACACAGGTCACCTCCAATGTAGCTTGTCTGCCACAGGGAGCTGGAGTGGAGGCAGGTGCAGCTATAAAAAAACCCCAGAAAATTTCTCCAAAAAATGCTCATTGCAAAGAAAATTGTGATGTTGCCAGGGCAAAACTCTTCATGTGTAACTGCACAACTCAGAGGATGAGAAGACATCAAGTTCTGCACAGGGGAACACAAGCAGTGGATAAGGACGGCTCAAGTGCAGGAGCAGAGACGGTGACAGACCTTCCCCCTGCTGTAAGGCCCAGGCTCCAAAGTGGGCCCTGGACACAAAAACCAGCTCAGAAATAACCCAGGTCAAAGCAAGGGGAACTGGAGGCCCCCAAACATCACATTTTGTGTCACTGAGTGGTGACAGAAGAGGTGATGACAGAGATGTTTTGTTCTGCCCCAAAGGTCCAAAGCAGATCAACTCCAGCTTCTCTGCTCTCCCATGGGCTGAGCCTTTTCTATCCCCTGTTCTGTCCACCTGCAGGATGATCCCAGGTTTGGCCAAGGCCCATTAATGACAGGAACCACACAAACAAGCAGAAAGCAGAGGCTTGGGATGGGGTGTATCCTTCAGCAAATCAAAAACAGCAGCTATTCCTGCTGGAATGGCCAAAAAACCTAAAGAGAAGAAAGGGGTCCCAGTTTGTTGTAGTTCCTCTGATGCTGAGCTCGTGAGTCTCCCAGGATCAGTCCAACTTTGGGAAAGGCAAAGCTTTGTGACTGATGGGTGGCCAGACCTTGGAAACACCATGGCTGGCATCCAGAAAATCCATCCTGCAAAGAGGGAATCCAGGTCCTGTCATTGCAGTCCGGCTCCTCCCTTGCCCAGCCAGAACGAAACGACTGAAGGGTTCAGGATTGGAGTTTCTGGCAGCTGAGAACTGCACAGAATGGGCCAAGGGAGCTCACATTTCAGTGCTTCGAGGAAAGCAGCCCTGGGAGAGCTGGCTGCCAGTGCCCTGGCACTGTGTCTGAGACACGGACTGGAGATCACAGGGAGAACAGGAACGTGCAGAGTGACACCCTCAGTGCTGTGTTCCCACCACGTTATCCCACATTTGCCACCATGGGGCAGCACCAGCTCCTTCTCTATGAAGCCTTGGGGCAATAAAAGCATTTTTCACAAAAATTCACTCCTGCAGTCTTCTGCCGTTCCAGCACAGCTCCACGCACAACTCACACTGGGTAATATCACACAGGGCTTTTCTCCAAAGAACTCTTTCTTCTTGTTTCCTACCCATCCTTAACCTTTCCGTAGCAGGTTACTCCTCTGCAGCCAAGCACACTCTGCCCAGTGCCTCAGCTCCCTGGGAGAATCCCACTGCCAGAGCTGCATCGTGTTTGCAGTTTAATTTCTTGCTGAAGAGCATAGATGAATAAATAACTCATTTGTATTTTTATTGTCTTAAGGCAATTCAGATGCACTTTAAATGTTACTACTACATGCATCCATTTACAGTAACATAAACCAACACTTTCTAAGAACCGCAGATATAAATTCGGCTTCTCCACCACTAATGTGAGAATTACTGACAAATATCCACATTCACAATTTTGAAAATTTCCATCTTCTACAACTACACATGACAAAGACCTTGAAAGCCAAAGGTAAAGTCGTGTCTCCACTGAGTTCATGTCAAAACTATGCGTATCAAATGTACAGGTCTATGTTGATGCACCGATATAATTTAATATATAGCTTAATTTCATTATCAAATTAGAAATAAATACAAATCAATCAGATCACCCTAGGAGGTGAACTCATACTAATAGAGCTCCTAAAATTCCAGCAGAATTAAGCATCCCATAGTGCTTGGGGAACATAAGTAAAATAAAAGCAATCCTTGTCCCAGATTTGAATACTACAATTATTATCGCAAAATTATTGCAATGCTGTGATTTAACGGTAAAGCATATCTCTATTATTTTAGGAATATTTTTCCTTAAGATGTAGAGTGAAGCTACTTGCACCTACATTTAAAGGAGTTTAAGGAATTTTGTTGGTATTTAGAAAAGAAATACCAGCATGGAAAAACAATTCTGTGTGTATCCAGGGGTACAGAAGCAGCTCTGTGATTTTAAACAGCACACAAGGAATATGCAACCATGCACTCAAGGGATGTGTTATGAGACTGTGACAAACTCTGAGCAGTTAAGGATGCACATTCACTTCTCAGCTGTGCACGTGCTGACTTTTTAGAGTTTGAGCATTTAAAACTTATTATTAGCCTCCATTATTCCTAGATTTTCAGCCACTGGTTACACCTGAGGAGTTAAGCAGATGCTCCTGCCAGCCTGGCACACTGACTCCCGTGTCACCTCAGTGACAGGAAACAAACCCAGAGAAAGGCACAGGAGGAGCTGGTTTCCAGTCCCTGCTGTTCTGGTATTTCAGAGCTCCAAATCCTGCAAACTACACTTGGATTGAACAAACCACCTCAAACTTTCACATTTCTGCAGTTAAGCAACATTGGATTGTTCAGTCTTACAAAAAACTCAGCCCAAGCCACTCCTGACCAAGTATGAGACCTTTGATCCACACAGTGCATTTGGGAAGTGACCTCAGCTGGCAGCAGGGGTACAGGGGCAGCTCAAGGAGCATTTTGATTTGAACATAAAAATACAGCAGTCACAGTGCCCATATCTGATTTATATTCTCTCAGGCTGACTTCTCAGGGATGGATGGAACTCCCAGCTGGGCAGGAGCATGGAGCCCTTCGGGGAGATGCCACCACATTGCTGCCACTGGGCCCTGCCAGGAAAAACTCTGTGATTTGCAGCTCCCCCTGCACACAGTGAGGCTCTCGAGGGCCCTGCGCAGTAAATACTGCCCCGAACACAGGAGCTGCTCCTGATCTGGGGAAAATGTTGCTGGAGTAAAGAGCCACAATGCTGAGACAGCCCCAAAGTTTATCAATGGGCCCCTCTCAATGGGCCACCCCAGAGAAGAATTATTGGTGACCAGGGAAGCAGCAGAGCAACCTTCATGACCTTCCTGAAAATAGACATAAAATCACAGAGTATCCCGAGCTAGAAGGCTCCCACCAGGATTGTCCAGGAGTCCAGCACCCGGCCCTGCACAGACCCCCCAACAGCCCCACCCTGTCCATCCCTGGCAGCGCTGCCCAAACGCTCCTGGAGCTCTGGCAGCCTCGGGGCCGTGCCCATTCCCTGGGGAGCCTGGGCAGTGCCAGCACCCTCAGGGGGAAGAGCCTTTCTCTGATCTCCAGCCTGAGCCTGCCCTGAACCTGTGCTACCCCAGGATTCCCAGGATTTCAGCAGGACTGAGATACCTCTGTGTGCTCTCACGTGGGTCTGGAAACAGTTGTAATACTTGTATTTCTTCCCGCATATTCCACACTCGTAAGACCCTAGAAAACAAGAGAGAGAAGCACACATCAGCATAGGAGATCAGGAAAAACAGCCTCCCTGCACACTGCTCCATAAACTGCAGGCAGAAGAGTGCACTTTGCAGCAAAGTAATTTTTGGAAGGTTCATGGAGATAAATGCAGGAAATCACTATCCCAGACACTATTCTTCCTTTCAGCCTTATTTAAGATTCCTTGGCATATTACCCTGAGCTTAAATTTTCAGTGTATCTTTTTAACTTTGCTAACATGAAAGGGCCACTCTCAAAATAGCCTGACTTATAATTTTATAATAATGACTAATGTTTCCTATGGACAGAAATAACCTTGAATTACTTTTCAGTAAGTTCCTAGTAGCTGGGAAAAAATCCTTTTCAACTGAAAAAAAGAAGGCAATATGTTATCTCGAGGCCAGGAGTTTTCAAAATTTCTCAAGAAATGCACAATGTACAAATTTCCCTAGAAACCCGCAGAGATTTGGTAAATATCCACCCAGAGGAAACCAAATAGATACAAATAGAACTTTTGCCCTTTTTAAGGAAAAGCACATGACCACAGTAGTCCCTCTTCTCAATTTGTGTCTCTAATTCCAGAAAACACACATCTGCAAACAGTCATTTGAAATGAAACCAGAGGAACAGAGCTGGGAGAGCCATTTGTAATGATGAAGTTATGCCATGAATTTAGACTCTTCTGTTATTGAACAGGCAGACAGAAATTTCCTTAGATTTGTTATTTGAGTTGATTCAATCTCTTTTTTCCCCACTTTGCTTTGTTGCATAGGCTATAAATGCACTTTCCAGGCTCTGATTTGCAGAATGCACTGCATTTCTTAGCTGTCCACCAGAGCTGTGGAACTGGGATCCCCTTGGTGAGAGCAGCACTTGACTGAAGAGAAGGTGGGAGAAAAAAGGGCTGAATTAATTTGGTGTAAATGCAGAATTCCATTTCCATGGACCCTTCCTCACACAACCTTGAATCAATCTTTTTCTGATCATGCCAAACAGCAAAACTCAGGGAGGAGCCACAGAGGAGAACAAAAACATTCACACACATCCAGATAAACCTTCCCCAAACAGCATTTCACAGCAATACTCACCTGGAGCTACTCAAAGTGAGCTCTTGCAGGAACAAACCCAGGCTGCTGCTTGAACACACTATGCCCACAGTCTTTTTTCCCCTTCTCATGTCCCATTCTTACAGCTTGGGAAGAAAACACCCCCCTTTCAGAGTGCCAGAGCCCTGAATTCCCTGTCCATCACCGAAAGCACCACTTGGGGCTGTCTTCTGAGCTGGGGAGGCTCCTTTGCCACTGATGCTGAAAGAGTCCATTCGCCACAGTCTGATACACCAGAGTACCCATCTGAGAAAATACTCACATATTCTGGTAACTCAGGCTCTTGGCTGTGTCTGATCTACTCCAGCGCATTTTTATTTTCATAGCTCACTGTATTTTATACAGATACACATCTGTGGGACAGCCACCATCTGTGGTCACTCCACACAGGCTGCCTGAGTGAAATCCTGGATATCAGCAAGTCAGCAGTGTCTGCCAGCTCTCATTCCCCACGCTCAAGGACGGGTTATTTTCACCACCAACCTCCAAAATTCTTGTCTGAAAACTCTACCAGCTGGAGCCCCAAACCAACAGATGAGTGCACTCAGCATCACCTGGGCCCTGCAAACAGGAGCTCTGAGCACAGCTGAGGTTCAGCTGAACCAACAGCATAATGAGACTGATGCCCACCCACAGCCCAACAGTGCTGGCTGCTCACGGAGCACTGGGAAGGGTTGGAGTGAGTCCAGAGGAGGCCACTGAGTTGGGGGTGTTCACCTGGAGAGGAGAAGGCTCCAGGGAGAGCTCAGAGCCCCTTCCGGGGCCGAAAGGGGCTCCAGGAGAGCTGGAGAGGGACTGGGGACAAGGCATGGAGGGACAGGACACAGGGAATGGCTTCCCACTGCCAGAGGGTAGGGTGAGATGGGATATTGGAAAGGAATTCCTGGCTAGGAGGGTGGGGAGGCCCTGGCACAGGGTGCCCAGGGCAGCTGTGGCTGCCCCTGGATCCCTGGAAGTGCCCAGGGCCAGGCTGGATGGGGCTTGGAGCAGCCTGGGACAGTGGGAGGTGTCCCTGCCCATGGCAGAGGGTCCCTTCCAACCCCAAACATTCTGTGATTCTACAAGTTGGTGCGAACAGGTCAAACACAGCGAGGGGCTCTAGGCTGAATATTTTTCCCCATTCTTGTTGTATTTCCTACTTCCTCTGGAGGTAATCTGTGGCTCATAAATGCACTAGCTGTGCAGAAGTTCTCCAAGAGGGTCACCTGTCCAGGTAGCTGTGCAGTGCCTTCCATCTGTACTGTGAACCCGAGCAGGGGCTGCAGCCCTCATGCAGGGGCTGTGCTGGACACCCAGGGCAGGAGCTGAGGCAAGAGAGGGACCACGTGTCCCAGGCCAGGGCCTTTGTGCAGATGTCCTGAAGCTCCCAGGTCCCAAGTGGAACCCAGGGAAGGTTGGAGTCAGCTCTGAGGGAGGTACCTGCACTCACCCCCTGCCCATGGTGGGTAGAGCAGTGCCCCAGGAGCACAGGGAGTTGGGGAGGGTGTGAGGGAGGTGTGTTACAGACCTGAGGCAGAGACACAACTCAGCAGCCACGGCTGTGTGCTCTGCTCACCACAGGCCCTCACATTAGAGAAAGGAGGGGTAACTTGCCACAAAAAAAGTGCTGTTAGAGTGGGGGAAAGGTGAAGTGCAGAAAGAAGGACATCACTGTGTGTTAAGGCCTTAACACAGGCCATATGGCCCTGGACACCAGCAGCGAGGTCGTTGTCCACTCAGGGTGTGTCATGCAGGGTACAGCGGCGGTGGCAGGAGGGGAGGTGGGGAAGGTTTGGGGTTAGTTGGTGCACTCAGTTGGGCCGGGCTTTTCCTGAGCCTCGCAGCTGGAATCCGGGCAATGCACCCATTGCTTCCAGAGCTTTCTGTGCTCCCTGAGCCCTGGTTAGACTTGCACACCCTTCCATCACATACCGGACGTGTATCTCAATGCATGGTCAAAAATCCAGGTCCCTGAATATCGATTTCGTGTATATCCAACGGGAGAGCCACGTTCCACTGCTTTTCCATCTAAATTGTGCAAAAAGAAATCAGAAAAAAGCCCTTAAAGTGGATGCATTTCCAAGGAATAATGATGGCTGAAGCCTATTAAAAATTTCCAAGACCCATCTGTCCCTGTGGCTTCCTGACAAGATGTCAGAGGTCTCACAGAATTTCTTAAGGCTTCTGCAGTACTATTTTACTTCACCAGAGAGAATCCAAAGTGCTCTTGAATTTTCTATGCTGAGCAGCTCAGACACTGAGACATCAGCACCATGGCATGAACCCACGTGCATAGGACATGGACAGAGAGGCTCAGAGCAGAAGGATTCTCTCTTCATTCTGTCTCAGAAACATTTCTGATTTAATGCATTACTTGAAAAGTCCTCTCCAAAATGTTCCTTGTAAAGCACCAGATTGGGAGAGCAGATTGAGAGCTTAAGGAGTCTTGTATCAAACTTCTCCTGATCAGCTCACAAGTAACTCAGTCCTCCAGAATACAAACACTGACCCGATACTATCCCCAACAGGAGGAAACGATCCACATATGAAAATCTCCCCGTCTTTCTCCTGAATTACAACACAAGTGTCCTTTGCTTTTCCTCTCCTCTCCTCTCCAGACAGCTCCATGGTGGGACTGCTGTGCCTCTCTGCCCTGACTTCCCTGCCCTGAGAAGTGTCCATGTGCTGGGAGTCTTCAGGTGACCCCGGCCTGGGGTCAGGATGTGAATCTTGCCAGAAGGAAGAAGAGAAGAGCAGGAAATGTGGCATCTCTGAGCTGTGCAGGGCAGGAGCCCTGCCCTGGGGCCGGGGCACCCAGGGTACTGTGGTGGGCCAGGTGGGTGCAGCGGGGAGCAGGGGATCCACAACAGCTGAAGCTGGCAGGAGCCAGGTTAGAGCCAATCTCACCATTGGCTTCCTCTGCTTGGGATGCCAAAGGGGGATCCCATGGGATTGGAAGGCTTTTGTGGAAAAGAAGCTGAAAGGAAAATGGTCCAAACCCACAAACAGCACCGGCTCTTTGGCTGGGGGACTGCGGCCACTGTCCCCAACCATCCCATCTGGTACAGCTCCTTCCAGCCCCCACAGGGTGTGGGATGCTCCACACGGATGGAGGCAGAGTCTGGAGTAGTCCCAAGTGCCGGGAGAGACGGAGCTTGTGCAAGCAAACAGGAGGCAAAAGACACGAGGCCTGGTTTGATGTAAACATTGCAAGGGAATAGCAGCGACTGAGCTGGGAATCCCTGTCATAACTTGCTCCAAGTAACAACTGAAAATATAAATAGAGCAGATGTGTGACTCAGAAAAGAGATGTAAATCTCGCAATGTGCATTTCAGCCAAGCCCTGAGGCTGAGCCCTGCAGGAAAGCTGTCACTTGGATCCACGTGTGCCCTGAGCCTTCAGCACTGTGGTCCTGGCTCAGACACATCCCCTGTTTAACCCACTGTCCCCAGCACCCCCTGAACAGAGACAGGCTGGGGGTCAGGAATTCCACACAGAGGAGAGGGATTCATTCACTGCTGATTCACCACTTCATCAGCAACTGCTATAAAAAATAACCATTTTCAACACCTCCAGTCCCAGCTTCCCTGATGAAGGTGAATAAAATCCTACCAAAGCCTTGCCTGTCTGCACAGAGGAAGTGATTCAGATACAGGGCTCCCAGATCCCAGGGCAAGGAAAATTCCTGGAAGTGCTGAGGAGCAGCAGCAGAGTCACAAAGCCTTTGCTCTGGAGGCAGGAGGCACCAGCAGCATCAGCAGGTCACACTTTCAGGCTGCTCCAGTGCAGCAGCTGGAATGGCCAGTGGGGCAGCTGGAATGGCCAGTGGAGCAATGGCACATGGGGCACATTCCTGGTGTGAGGTACCCTGGTGTCTGCAGAGGTGGGCACGGTGCCTGTGTGTGATTTCCGTGGGGGCACAGAGGGGACCAGGTGCCAGAGCTCAGCAAACACAAGGAGCTACTCTCCGGGCACCACGGGCTGTGCACACAGAGCACAGGACCTAGTGGCCAAACAGGAGATATTCAGAGCCACCTGCCCAAAAACGAGGGTCATGTGAAGGGCAAACAGGGCACTTCCAACGCTCTGTTCACAAAGGAATCGGCACCAACTCCTATCACTCCAGACCGAGCTGCCTTTACAGAAGCCTAGGCTGTACAATGACCAACGCAATGTGTGTTTCATTGGAAAAGGCCCTTCCAGACAGAAGCCCTCCAGTTTATAGAGCTTCCAACCACCACTTGTAACTGGTCAATCAATCTGTCCCTCTCCCCACAGTGCCCGTACATTGTGAGTGTCCCCCTCACACCAGTCTGTCCCTGGCGCTCTCCCCAGGGACAACGCAGAATCACAGAACCATGGAATGGCCTACACTGAAGGGACCCACAGGGATAATCCAGTCCAACCCCAGCCCTGCACAGACACCCCAACAACCCCACCCTGTCCATCCCTGGCAGCGCTGTCCAAACGCTCCTGGAGCTCTGGCAGCCTCGGGGCCGTGCCCATTCCTGGGGAGCCTGGGCAGTGAACCAGCAGCATCAGCAGGTCACACTTTCAGGCTGCTCCAGTGCAGCAGCTGGAATGGCCAGTGGAGCAATGGCACACGGGGCACATTCCTGGTGTGAGGTACCCTGGTGTCTGGGCACAGTGCCCGTGTGTGATTTCCATGGGAGCCCATGGAATGATCAACCACTCAAGAGCTGCAGAGGCACAAAACCTCTGAAAATAGAGAGTATTTCTTCCAAATTGTAAAATCTTTATGTCAAAAATATTTATGGACTTCTTCGGCTTTCCCTAGACCTGCACAGACAGCACTGACCTCCCACCCTGCTGTTCTTAGTGGCTGTCCTGTGGTGGAAAAGAGGACAGGAAGAACAGTGATGCCTCTGAGACAACCACCAGCTAAGGACACCTCCCAGGTTTCTTTCCAGCAGTGTGGACAATGATTCAACAAAACCCAAGAGAAACTCCAACATCAATTCCTCTTTTCTCCCCCCCTGCAAGAGAAACCAACCCCAACTGCGATGCTGGGCAGCTCAAATCAGCTTCCTCCTGAGCACCTTAAAGGAAACCTGGTCCAACTGCTCCTCCTTCTTTTTATTAGCAACTGCCTTTGGATCTCAGAGACACTGCAGGGACCTGCTCCAGGCTGGGGACAACAGAGGCAGTGCAAGAGTGGTGCCTTGGCAGGTTCCCACAGGAAGCCCCATTCCCTGGAGCAGGAGGAGAGGACAGTTTGATGTTCACAGAAAAAAGAAAAAGCTTCTTCTCATGCCAGCAGGAGGTGGGGTGGGGACAGGAAGCACTGTTTGGAACAGGGCACACCACAGCCAGCCCAGAGTCAAAAGTATTCCCACAACTGAGGAGTGATCAGAAAAACAAACAAACAGCAACCTGTAAAACCTGCTCTTGAGCTCAGTCTCATTTACAGAAAGCATCCACATTCCTCAGGGCAGCTTTCCTCAAAAAATCCCAGCTGTTTCTCAGGCTTTCCTTTCCAAGTTCCTCATCTCTGTCAAACGCACCCCCAGCCCTGGGCTCACCAGGAGCTGCAGGTGACTGATGGGCAAGTCCCTGAACTTGCCAAAATCAGATATGGAGCTTTTTCTTTCTGATCTTGGCTGAGTCTTTAGGGGCAGCCAGCTGCAAACAGTCACAGAAGGTCAATAACCCTGAGCCAGGACCCCAAGATCCATGTTCACCCTGGATCTGGGCCTTCCAGCAGAGCTGGGTGTCAAGGCACAGCTCTCCAGAGCCTCATCCTGTCCCCACAGCCCTCAGGGAATGGTGCCTCGTGCCGTGTCTTACCAAGCGTCTGCTGGTTGCGCACGCCGCCGATGACCACGCAGATCTCCGCAGGCACATCCCCCGGCCCGTCCTTGATGTTCTTCTTGGAATCTTTGGTGTCGTCCTGCCAGATCACCTCCTCGATGTAGTCATCTGGTACCTCTGTCTTCACTTTCACCTCAGTCATCATTCCAGCCTCTTCACTGGGGGAGGACTGAGATGTCACCGAGTCGGAGCCCTCGGCTTTCGGGCTCCGCGGGCTCCTCTTCAAACACTCCCTGAGGGGGGAAAGAGGAGAGAACATGAATCCTCAATGCCCAGTGCTCGTTTTTGCATCACCAGGACCTAATTCAAGGTACTCTGGTTTATGCAGGTTATTTAAAAGAAGCATATTAATAAGTATGCGTGTCTGCCATACCTGGTAAGTAATTAAAATTTAGCCAGACAAAAGTAATAAAATTATTTGCTAGTAATGAAGATAACCTTAATCATCACGAACAACCGTGGTGCTCGTAAACACACTGGACGCCTAAAGAAGAGCACAGACCTTGCCCTGGTTGCCAGCAGGCCACGGGCACAGCTCCAGCAGTTCTGACTGCAGGTATTTTGCCAACACCAGTCCATACACACAAAGCCATATTCTCCTGTGGCACTTGGGGACGTGGGTCACTGGTGGACCTGGCACTGCTGGATCGAGTTTGACTTGATGATCTTAAAGGTCTTTTCCAACCTAAATGATTCTATGATTCCCTGACATTTTTATTTTGGAGCTATCTCCACCCTCCATTGCATCCTCTCTTTTATCCCTTCAAGCAACCTTACATCCCATGGTATTCAGAGGCTTTATTGAACATACACAGTGCTGATCAAAGGGGATCATCTGCAGGATGAGGATATTTAAGATATAGGAAGAGGATATACCACGTTATGGAGAAATACAACTATTGGGGATGACAGGGAAGGCCTGATGGAGGGGGAAAGGCAGAGGGGGTCCACTGTGCTCAGAAACAGGTTAGGAAATAGCACGTGTTTTCATCTGGGAAGGAGAAAGCTGGGAGTTTTTGGGAGAAAGCAATCTAAACAAATATTCAAAACCCATTAAGAAAAGGAAACTGGACACCTCAAAGCTGTAAAAAAACAGCAACAGGTGCTGTGGTGACAAAGGGGGTGTGAGCCCACCAGACAAGGATGCTGGAATAAGCCAGTGGAGCTCCTTTAGCACCACTCTTTATGGACTCCCAGTTCTTCATACTGGTTATTAATACACTCCAACATGCAACACGAAGATAAAATAATTGCTGGTTCAGTTTGTGCAGAAATAAGAACTAAATATATAATGGCTCAGACTACCCAGAAACAGAAACCACTGTGACATATTTAGAGTCATGAAAACACAAAGAACAGCCAAAGGTGTTTGAAAACGTTTTAGGCAGAAGTAACAAAATAAAGTGAAAAATAGGCTGACCTTATAGATGATAATTAGATCCTGCAACAGCAATGGAGAAAAAAAATCCCATTGCTTGGAACATCATAAAGTTCATCAGGACAAAGTATGAATTACGGAGTTAGAGAACCAACACCTGCAGTGGGTTCTGCCACAGGTTATGGAGCTTGCAGGATAGTGCAACTGGAGCTGAAGGTGTGGAGCTCCTGGGAGGACAGGGATGAGGGGAGCAGAGGAACAGAGAGAACAATCCTCCAGTAATTACTGCCCAACCTCCCACACAGACATGGAGTCGCTATTTCAAACTGCGTCAGGCACATCCTATTGCCAGAGATTTTATTATTCATCCCTTCATTCTCATTATGGAATGAAATGTACAATTAATAGCCCCTAAACAGAGAGAATTAGCCTTGACCTGCCTTCCCACTCATTTCCTGCCTCCTCACACATGATCCCCCCGCTGTGCTCCCAAAATCATACAGGGCTCTTACAAGTGAGAAAGATGGATTGAGACAAAGGACATGTGGTTGAAAACTGGACAGTCTTTATGGTGATATTATTGGGTGTCCCAGAGCCCATCAATCTCAGCCACAATGGCGTGGCTCAGCACCCTTACAAGTAGAAGGCAGTGAGTACAGAACACTCAGGCATCAGAAAAGAGTGGGATTGATTGCAAATCAATCAAACCCAGAAGGTGTGGAATGCGGAACACTGATAAAGGCAACGACAGGGTAGATAGGAAAATCTTCCCTTCCTCGGCATGGACTGTGGAGGAAGATCAAAGCCAGCCAGTGTAATTCCCACTGGGAGGCTGAAAGGTGGGAGCAGGCAGTGAGAGCTCAGTTATCGATGGCACGGCAACCTGGACCTGCCAGTCCCGGGCAAAACCAGGAAAATCCAGGCATGAGCCAAGTGATTTGGGATTAGAAGCTGATACAAGTGGCAGTGAGACTCCTCCTTCTGAGGAGGTTATAAAAGGGGCAAGAGTACAAAGACTTTCTGATGATGCCCAGATTTGCATCGGTCACATTCAAACACAAACCAAATCAGCAACAGGCCCCATGCTGCCAGGCAAAGCTGTTCTCCACATGCATTGCCCTTGAAGAGAGAGAGGCATTTCCACAGGACTCCTGGAATGGTTGATGTGGGACAGATTTATTCATGCTCTGGAATTAAATTTAACACCATTGTTGCTAAAAATTATGGGTGAAGGGCAAAGACTGTGAACGGGACACAGCACCAGTGGCTCCCTCTCTCCATAGCTGGCTCTGCCCAAGACAAGCCCAGGACTGTGGACGCACTCCCGTGGTGCTGCAACCACACAGAGCCATGCTCTGAGCTAAAGGACTGACCAAATTTTCAGTTCAGGTGCCTGAGATGGAATGAGGAGGTCATTTCCTCCCTGTCTGAAGCTGTGGTGAAGCCACTTCCCACTCCCCACACGCTGCAGACACAGTGAGCAGCTTCAGGTTTCAGAGGTGACCAGAAATGCTGAAGACAGTTCCAAAAAGCAGCACTGAAATGGTTCGAGACTGGGAAAAGACACTTTATGACTGTGAGACCAAACTGCTCCAATCTGTTTCTCATGCCAAAAGGAAGACTGGAAGATGATTTGATTGCAGCACATCCTCATCTTCATGGGGAGAAAATACTGTCTTGCTGTAACTTGGCAGGGAAGAGTCGAGTGCCAGCTCATTGCTGGAAGCTGGAACCAGTTGAAATGAGGCATCAAACATCAGCACAGATGGTGGCCCACTGGAACAGTTTCCCAAAGGATGTGCTCAGGGAGAACAGATCCCCCCGAGTTTCCAAACCCAGAGTTGTGTGTCTGGCTGGCCCCAGGTCCCTGGGCTCAGTACAGACGTGCACTGGCCACACTCAGTGGCCTGGAGCTGCCGGAATAGATAAATTATTAGACCAGACCAATGGACCCTCAGAACCTTTGCTCTTCATGCACACTTTGTGGATCCAGCTCTGCCAAGAAAGAAACTTTCCAGCTGGAATGTCTGCTCCTGGATGGGACCTGACCCTGCAAATATTAACTGAGAGCAATTCATTGCCCCATGTGTTCTAGCCCTGAGCAGGTACCTGATGTGCAGAAGGACACAGCCCCAAATTCTTCAGCAACTTTCTTCCACATGATTTCATGGCTCACAAGCCCTGAAAAGAGCCTGCTGTTGCCCTCAAAAACAAGTGAAACCATAAAAACAGCAGCACTGACACTCCCAGGAGCAGGGTTGAGCTCTCCAAAACCCACTTGTGCCTCAGCTGGGGATGCACAGCTCTGGAGAGGAGGGGGAGGCAGCAGTGCCTCCAATTCCACAATCCAGCTCTCCCAGCAGGAACAAGTATTACTTTCTTGTGGTCCCCTGTGAAATCCAGGTAGTGCTCTTGTGGCTAGAGCAGAACCAGGATCAGTCCAGGCTTTTGCAAAGCTCAGTTGCTGATTGGGATATAAATGTTCCCAAGGGTGCAGGGGAGAGCTGGGTTCAGGGAATGATCCAGGGGGATCAGAGCAGAGTTTGAAGCCTGGTTTGGCTTGGGAAAGAGTATGAACATCCCAGAGCCAAACAGGAACACTGGCAAACTTCAGGCAGGATGGAAAGGGGTACGTGCACAGCCCCAGCAGAACTAGTTTTCCTTGGAAGACAGAAGTCACCACAGCCTCCACCATGCACAGCATCAACCCACACATGCACTGGCCCAGGGGAGGTGACCCAGTAAAGCATCATTTCTTTCCCAGTCCTTTGGTCCTTGGATCAGCCCTTGCAAGCCCATGATGCTGCACTTGCTCAGTGTTGGGCTGAACTGCAGCACTGAGAGCCTCCACTTGGAGATGAGGATGGAGCAGCAGGAGATCCAGAATATTCTTGTTCTCCAGAAATTCCCCAAGAGACACAGGGACAGGGAACATCCTGTCTGGAGGAGGGAAGACATCAGGCCTCAGTGCTGCTGTGTCCAGGCCTGGTTCTGCCCCTCCTGTCCCATGGCAGCACTTCTGGAGCTGAGGCACAACTGCTGGAAAGGCTCAGAAAGAGGATGAGGACGGAAAGGAGGGAATTTTCAGTTCTGCAGTTCCCAAGGCTCCAAGCAGGCCTCACGGGTTTGGGTGAGGGCACAGAGAGAAAAGGACTCAAAGCTTTTGGGATGTCAGGTAAGTTCAGTATCAGTCCTGGGGGCTGGGAGCAGAAGGACGCCCCAGCGTGACCCAGGCAGCGACCACGTCCCCAGGTGCCCACACAGAGACCTGCCCCAGCTTCCAGATCCCTGCAGGCACTGCTGGGGCACTGCTGGGGACACACTGGGACCAGTGATGGTCAGAGCCTCCACTTGGTGGAGACAGCAGCGCACAGGAGCCAGGGGAGAACCTGCCAGAGTCACCTCCCACCGTGGGGTCCCCCAGCCACCCTCTCCTGGTGGCTCTGAGCTCGGTCCCCAGCCTCACACCACCACCCTTTGCATGAACAATGCAAGTTAACTGTTCTGTGTGGCCTCCCAGGGCTCAGCTGCACCTCCCTCTGCCGGCCCAACCTGCATTTAACCACCCATGGGCTGCTGATGTTCCCTGGGAAGAGGAGATTCTTCAAACACAGCACTGCTTGCACAGGACAAAACCTGCTCAGAGCCATCAGACCAGAGAGGAGCAGAGTGCACAGGCACAGCTGGCTTAAACCCTACCTCCTTTCACAGTGGGGAATCTAACCTCTTCTCCATGGCTGTGACCCTTCCTGGGAAATACTAACCTCCTCCACTGTTTCATGTCTTGTCTTTACTCCACTGTGGGCCCTGGCAATCCAAGAGGCTCTTCCCTGCCGAGGAGAGGAGGCAGAAGCCTTGGGACCACACAGTGCTCACTTGGTGCCTGGTTGCTCCTATAGGTGAGGTCCTGTTTCACTTTCCAGAACAGACTCTGTGATTTCCAACATGAAAGAGGCAAACAAACATTGCACTTGCATGTATCACCGCTCTCACTAAGTAGGCCACACAGCCAATTACTGTAATACCAGCTCTGCCATCTCACAATGCTCATTTCAACACTGCTGCCTGCTTTGATCATCAGACTTTCATCTTCCGATGACGTTACGGCCACTTTCATGTCAGACACAAGTGTGTGAAGGCAGAAGAGATTTCAGAAGGCCTTAATGAAGCCTCAGCATGGGGAACTGGAAAGACAGGGGTAAAAATGGGTTCCTGGACCCATCTGGGCACAGCTTCCTTGGCCCTACACCTGTGAAGGCCTCAGGCTTTAGCAGAGCTCGATGATGCAGCACAACAGTATGGGCCAGGACAGTTCTGGGTGTGAAGCCTCACCAGCACCACTGCAAGGAGCAACCCAAGGGCAATGCCAGGAGCTCTTCCCAAGGGAAGGACAGAAGAGAAAGGCTGGGTGCTCACAGTCCCCTCTGCACAGTAACACCACCCCCAGATCCAGCAGCCCCTTCCAGCAGATCTGCTGAGGCAGGAGGAGAGGAGAAGGGGTGAAGGCTGGAGGCTGCAGTGTGGAGCTGTTCTGCTCTCTGCAGGGTCTGCCTGGCTGTGATGAGCATAACAGCAATGAGTGAAACCAAACGGGGCCTGTCAGCTGCTGCAGCCACAAGAAACTGGCGCTGGCAGTTTGCTGTTTCTGATCTGGAGTAGCATCCTCATAAATAATGAAAGTGACTAAAAGCTACTTAAAAAACATGCACTCCTCCCTTCTGAAAGAATGAGAAAAAAAACCCAATTATAAAAGGACATTTCTTCCAGCTAGGAATAATTTGTCATGTAATTCTCTGAAGACAGCAACAGAAACATGCATGCTCCGTGCTCCCTTTGAGTCATCTGTGATTGCATATGTACTCAGATGGCTTCTAATGAGGCTATTTTTACAGCACACATCCTCCTGAGTTTTTGGGGAGGGGTAGAGTGAGATCAGTGAAATATCAGTCCTCAACATCAGCTCCTCAAAAAGAGAGGAAAAGGAAACACATGTGGAGGAGGATGTACCACTCTGAACCAACACCTACAAACAGCTCTCCCGCCCCAGCAGCGAATGTGGAACATCTTTTGGTTTCTTCTAAACAACACTCAAGCTGGAAAACCAGAGATCATTAGTGCCTTGATGATATTGGTGATGGCCAAGTTGCACAGGGCTCTGCACAGCCTGGTCTGGTGGAGGGTGTCCCTGCTCATGGCAGGGCATGGAGCAGGGTGGGCCTTCAAGGTTCCTCCCAACCCATTCTGTGATTCCTGGTGACACCCCTTGGCAGAGGACGGGGAGCGCCCAGTTTGAGCAAAACTGAAACACACTTTGAGCAGTCCTTGGAAGGCTCTTCTGGTCTGCAGCACCAAAGAAGCTCAGAGAGGACTCACAAACACTCACGGGGGCCAATCAACAGGCAGCTTTGCAGAGCCCAGCAGGACACCAGCATCAGTGGGATGTCCCAACTGGTCTTCTGGAAACCAACGTGCAGCTGGCTCATCCCAGGCTAAATCAAAAGGCCTCAGCTGTCAGAAAGCAAAGGAAGCAAAAAATGGAGGAGGCTGAAACTGGGCTCAATTTACAGACGTCTGCCATGGTTTTACAAGAACCAGAAGGTTCCTGTCAGGACTGGAGCTATGGGAAGTGGAATAGACAGAACAGATGTAAATGAACTCTCATTTTACACGGAGATGATGAAAGCAGAGACAAGAAAGAAAAGGATGTAAGTTGCAAATCTGCTTGTCTGATAAATTAGCTGTGGTGACCTTCCCACCCTCTCCATGACTCTCATCAGCTCCCTGGGGCAGCCCAGGGGGGTGGGCCCCGTGCCTTACACCAGGAGGAGGTGGAAAAGATCAGGAAGCAGAGGAACTGCCTGGTGTCCTTCACTAGGGACATCTGCAGACATCACCAGGCAAGATTTTCAAGTGCACAGTTAAAAGAGAGAAAAGCAGGAGCTGTTTTCCCAATGTTACAATTGAGCTCTTTGCTCCTCAGCTCCAGTCCCAGCTTCAGATGTTTCCTCACTCCCTGAAGGGCAGAGACACCACCCCAAGCTCCTGTGTCAGTGTCCAGAGCTGCTCCACTCCAAGGGACTCAATCCCCACCCCTGCCACAGCTCACAAAGCCTCTGCCCAAGCCCCTCTGCAGCCTGAGCCTGCATCCTTCAGAGAGGATGTCCTGGTGCTCATGTGTGAAGTGCTGGAACCACCACCTCATCTTGGGTTCCTCCTCTGAGGGATTATTTTCCGGACAGGCATTGTACTTCCAGTGTGGATTGCTGCCTCATTGGGCATTTGCTGGAAAAGAGATTCTCTTACCGGGAGTCTCCCCTCCACAGGAGAAAACCCCCTCTGCTGTCTCTCGAATGAAGCAAACACTTCCTTAAGGTTCGTTGTGTGCACATTGAAATATCCCTTCTGACCCGTGGCTCTTTCCATTTGGGAGCCTGTCCACATTCCAGAGCACGGATACCCAAGCAGGATACCCAAGTGTGCCACCAGTGCTCTTGGTGAAACACATGATGGCCTGAACCCCAAATTTTCACTTGGTCACAGAGGGGTTCATGGTCATCCATTTTCCACCAGAAGGATTCAGTTCTCTTCACAGCTTACCACAATGCCACTGTGAACTCCCAAAGTTGCATTTAACATCTGAAAGGTTACAGGAAAAACCTGTTCACTGATGTCCTGAGATTATTTTGGGGAATGGGAACTCCCTCCTCCATCAGCAGGAGAGCACAAGTGTGGCAGTAGCTGCTATTCAGGTTTTCCTGGAAAAAATTCACTCAATAAATACCAATGTTATTAAGGAGTTCATAAATTTAAAGGACGTGAAGGTTTTGTAGAAGAGAGATGCCTCAGGGAAGTTCACCCCCTGCCTCTCAGGGCAGCCAGCTCTTAAAAACAGAGGTAACAGCTTTCAAAAACCCCAGAATACATAATGCAGCATTCGGTGGTGTGTGTGGTGTCAGTGCTAAAATCTAGGGAAAACAAACAAAACAGAATGCTTGATTTTTCCAGCTATCTGGGTCTAGTAAAACACACAACCTTTCCTGACAGCAAACTCTGCTTCAGGAAGTCCAAGAGGAATTTAATCGTGCGTTCATTCCTCAAGAGACACTCGGCAGCTCCGAATCCTTCAGAGAAGGTAAACTCCAGGACCAAATCAGGCTGCCTCTCCTCTGGAAATTAAACATTAAAATACAAACCAGAACAATAGTCAAGAGCCACAAAGAATTCCTAAGGTATTAGCAAAACAAATTCCCTTCAGTCCTTATTAGGAATATCTTGAGGATGGTTTGAAAAGGAAAGTCTAACCAAATAAAAAAAAAATTTGGCTTATCCAACAAAAAACAACCGCGCACTCTTTGCCAAAAGCAAAAGAATTCAGTCAGATAAAAAATGCAACACACAAATGATGCAGGTTAAAAACTGAATTTAAGATGATAATGGAATAGCTGCCAGCGTCTTTAAATTTTCAAGCGTGGAAATGTCAACAGAGACAAAGAAATTCAGGGAAAAACAAAGAGAATAGATTAAGGGTTTATTTATATCAGTGAAAGAGGTCTGTGTTGCTTGACTAAGAAATGACTGAGGGGGTGAGAACTGAAGTGGCCAAAGGTCCCCACCACACCACGAGGAGGGGGTGACCCAAGGATTTCCTGGTAGCTCAGCTTTCCCAAAGGCTTTAGGGCTGCCATGTCTCAGTACTTTATGGCTCCAGAAACGGATGTTTCTCCACCTCACACCATCCAAAGCTCTCCAGGATTCCGGCATTTGGCAAACTGGTGTGGTTTACACAGAAAATATTCCTGTCCCTCAGAGCTGGGATGTGTCTGGGTGCTGGCATCTCCTTGTACGTGGAGACTTGACCTCCTTTTGGGTTTCAAGGAAACCTGCCCGGGTTCCCCACAGCTCCTGTGCTGGTTGTGGTACAGAACTGAACTATCCACTGCTCTTAAACTGGCCAGAAGGGGCTTTTGGGGGGTTTTGTGCTGGTTGGTTGGTTTGTTTCTTTTTGAAGATGGCTGGTGAGAGCCCTTCAGCAAGCACCAAGGCTTATTAAATTCCTTGCCTAATTAGTAAGTGTGTTTTCTCTTTTTCTGATGCAGGGAAGTCAGAAGCTTCTTCACACTCTGGGACTGAAAATCCCACAGGCTGCCTCTTATAGAAAGGGGACACAATTCAAATAATTTTGCTTCCTGGCAATACCCAGTCCTAGGCCTGTCCCTCCACAGGCTGTAGAGACCTCTCCCAAGCTTCAGAGGACCACAGCCTCAGAAATTGTCCTTCCCCAGTGCTGGGGACCTGGTGAGCTGGAAGAGGAGCCTGAAGAGTTGGTGCCATTCCAGGGCAAACCCTCCCTTGGGTGACAGGAGCTGCTGGGGAGGACGTGCCCACAAAGGACAGAGCAAGGAATGTGGAGAGGAGAGGGGAAGGTGCCACCAGGGAGGCTGGAGAAAGGTGAACTGAGAAGGAGCAAAGGGGGTGCAACCACTTCTCAACAGCTTCTCCCAGGGAATGGGCACAGCCCCAAGAGCTCCAGGAGCATTTGGACACTGCTCCCAGGGATGCCCAGGATAGGGTTGTTGGGTGTCTGCAGGGCCAGGGGTTGGACTTGATGATCCCTGTGGGTCCCTTCCAGCTCAGGGGATTCCATGATTCCATGAAAGCCACACCTTCTATGGCACAGACTGAAACACTCAGACGCCTGAGGCACCTCGACTTGGTCCGAAGTATGCATGAAAACCACACCATGTCAGAGCTGGGAAACCTGCAGGCCCAGCCCAGAGCACCCCTGGGAACTCCTGCTCTGCTCCCACCCAGAGCCCTTCTGCTGGACCTGCACCTCCCCGAGCCCCTTCTGGAGCTGCAGCCCAGTGCTGTTAACTCTGCACTGAGAGCCCTCCCTGCCCGGGCCGGCAGCTCCCTTCAGGCCCGGATTTCCCCCGTTCTGGGAGCAGAGCTTCTCCACAGCTACATCTGTGCTGCGAGCGGGCTCCTGGCTGGTGACAGCCCTGGTGCAGACGGGGCTGAGCTTCCAGCTGGCTCCGTTCCCTCCGCAAACAGATGCAGCTCCTATATCAGGGGCTGATTTATTCAGCAGGAGTCTCGCACATTAAGTGTAGTTAAGTCTGAAAACAAATCTAATGACTTTAAAATAAATAGCCAACAGAGGACTTGAAACTGAAATTCCTCCTTCCTCTGACACCCGCCATATAAACAATAATAATTATATAAAACCGTGTCTAACACATGACTACACAAGGCTCTGGTGACCAAGAAAAGCACACGCTGCTTGTCAGACATAATTGCACATTTGGTTTTTCAATTATTTCTTGTCAGGATCCAGAGCCCACCATCTGAACGCTGACATTAATTATTGGGAAGTAGTTAGTGCTCCAATAGTCTTATGGAGACTCCCAGTGCTCACCCCGAGGCCCACAGCTCCCAGTGCTGCTCCCACACTGCCCTCTCATCCCACCAACCCTCTGCGACTGTCACACTCACACCTCACAGGGACACCCAGCCTGGGCCACCGTGTGCAGAAGGGGCTTCAGAAGAAGCTTCAAGCAAGTTTCCTGTGGACATCAGCACAAAACTGATCCCTGCCACATGCTCATCCACAGGATGGGGTCAGACCATGTCCAACAGAAGACACGGACCTGTTAGAATGAGTCCAGAGAGCTGCTCCCAGGGCTGGAGCCCCTCTGCTCTGGAGCCAGGCTGGGAGAGCTGAGGGTGCTCACCTGGAGAGGAGAAGGCTCCAGGGAGAGCTCAGAGCCCCTTCCAGGGCCTAAAGGGGCTCCAGGAGAGCTGGAGAGGGACTGGGGACAAGGCATGGAGGGACAGGACACAGGGAATGGCTTCCACTGCCAGAGGGCAGGGCTGGATGGGATATTGGGAAGGAATTGTTCCCTGGGAGGGTGGGCAGGCCCTGGCACAGGGTGCCCAGAGCAGCTGTGGCTGCCCCTGGATCCCTGGCAGTGCCCAAGGCCAGGCTGGACATTGGGGCTTGGAGCAGCCTGGGTCAGTGGAAGGTGTCCCTGCCATGGCAGGAGGGTGGGCTTTAAGGTCCCTTCCAACCCAAGGCAGTGTGTGATCCTGTGAATCCAGCCCATGTCACCCTGTCACCGTGCTCCAGCCAAGTCCCCTCCCAGCCCCTCACAGCACCCAGCTCTTGGTGTCTCACTCCCATCATGTCGCTGCCCATCATGCAGGAAAACATCCTGCCTTTTATTGGCTTTTAATTTGCTGCTTTTTAATTTTGTTGACTGTCTCTTTTTTCCTTGCAAAAGGAAGAAAGAAGCCTCTGATCTTCCTTTTCTGGAGTGTTCAAAAACACGCACAGCTTTGTCAGGTTGTCTCTTAGTTGTCATCTTCCCCAAGGCAAGCAGCCATCTCTCTCCTGGCTGTCTTCAAGGAAGGGGGTTTTGCTGTGCTCCTAGGAATTCTCTTCACCTTTTAAAATCTCCCACTACTGAGCACTCACTGAGGTGCAGGAACCACTCAGGAGTTAATGGGGGAGGAGAACAGCGAGGGCTCTCTGCCACCATGAGCTGCCAGCTGCCCACCCTGACCCCCATTCTTGCAAAGGCAGCACCAGGCCCCCGGAGCTGGGGGTGGTGGGACCACAAACCCCTGGGCCTTCAGAGCTTTCATTGTTTGCTTGAAACACAATAAAATCAATTCACTGCAGTAAAAATAGGATTGACCCAATACCACAGTCATCACCTTAGACCGAGCCTACTATTGTGAAAAAAAAATTGCAGGAAGATAAAGTCCAGGCAACTTTACTTTGATTATATTATATTAATTACATTATACTATATTATATTATATTATTTTTGCTTATATTTTTTACTGATATAAATTAATTGTTAAAAGCTTCCTCGATGGTTTGCAATTAGTGAGGGTTTCAAGCAGCAATGACCTCGAAAAACATCCATCTTGTGTCTCCATCTGCTGATGACCTCACAGATTCAGCCCAAGCCACATTTCTGCCTTCAATCACTGACAGAGCTTTCTTGAAATATTACATTTTGATTCTGTTTTATTATTTTTAAATGGACTTGGCCATTCTCCTTTCTCTGACCACCTTTTGTTCAGTCAGGTAGATGATAAAGTGGGTTTTGTTTCCACTTTTCTATGAGAAAAAAAGCGATGACCAGCCTCACACTCCTCTGGATATACAAAGGAACAGGGAAGAGAGAGGGAAGTTCTCCCACGCCACCAGGAGCTCCAGCCCTGCCCTGGGAAGGGCCATCGCTCACTCCTGGGAGAACGTTCAGCCCCAGGGGCACCCCAGGCAGGTGAGATGGACACCCCAAAGATGCGATGGATGCTCCAAAGGTGAGATGGACATCCCGAAGGTGGGATGGACACCCCAAAGGTGAGATGGACGCCTCTGTCGTCTCCTTCTGAAGGACAGAATGGTCTGCACAGCCCAAGGTTTCCATCCAAGAGCCTCATGCTGGGGGCACTCAGCTGGAACGCCCCACACCACATAAAGCACCTCTGCTTTCAGCCCCCGAGGCCAGGACGAGGTCAGACTCCTCCATCCATCTTTCCAGCTAAATCCAAAAAGGGCTGCATGGCCACTGGGCCCTGAGAGCTCCCACCCATCCCTCCTGTGCAGCCGCCCTTGGCCACCCGGTCTGCAGGCTGGAGAGCAGCTCTGAGCAAAGCTGCACCCCCCCACCACGTCCCGCCCGGCACAAACCCTGCCCTACCTGCTGGAAGAGCTCCTCCGCCCGCTGCTGTTGCTCTCGTCGGCCTAAGAGATCAAAACAAAGAAGCTGTTTAGGTTCAGAAAGACGAGGCTGCTCTGCAGCCCTTCCTGGCCCGGCTGCTCCTGGGGCCCTCCAGGAGCTCCCCCCGCGCCCCGTGCTCGGCTCCGGGGCTCCTGCGGGGCTCCTGCGGGGTTCCCGTGGGGCTCCTGCGGGGCTCCTGCGGGGGTCCCGTGGGGCTCCTGCGGGGCTCCTGCGGGGCTCTGAACCCCGCGACGCCGGGGCTGGGGCAGGCGTTGAGCCCCCGCCCCACCACGGGGCTCTTCCCGAGCCCATTCCCTCTGGCCGCCCTCGCGCAACCCAAGGCTCAAGCAACGATCCCTCAGATGCAACACCAGGCGATTGGCGGGTGGGAAATCGGGAATGGCCAAATTCCAGGCGGTGTCCAGGCGGGAAGGGCCCCGCCCTGGGCTTGGGGCAGGCCCAGCACCTCCCCTCGTTAGCCCTGTGCCCTGATTAGCCCCTGCAGGCCTTGGGAGGGCCCGGGGTCTCCTCTCGCCTCCTTCCCCGGCTCGCTGATGAGAGCCTTCCTTGGAAAGACAATATTATTCCAATCCCAGAAATTTTATTTCTGAATTTGTGCAAATACAAGTTAAAAGATATTAGCTGCATTTCACATTTTGTGCAAATGGCAGAAACAGGCAATTCATGTGCAGCAGGATGGGGGCCAGCCAACGATTTCGATAAAATAAACCCTTTTTTAATTTAAATGCTAATGCACTGAATTAAAATTTAATAACTGAGGAAATTGAAAAGCCGAGCAGGAATATTGGAAATAAATCCAAGCAGAAACAGCTGAAATTAAAAATTCTAGAGAGTGGGAGGATAGCAGCTAAGCTGTCTTATATGATTACATTTTTTTTTTTTTTTT
>VZRO01004510.1:212009-254341 GCA_013397915.1 Daphoenositta chrysoptera
ACAGCAGTTATCAATCCCCACAGCAGTTATCTAGCCCCACAGTTTTCCAGCCCCACAGCAGATTTCCAGCCCCACAGCAGTTATCCAGCCCCACAGCAGATTTCCAGCCCCACAGCAGTTCTCCTGCTCGCTGCCATGAGGGCACGGGCACCCTTGGGCAGTGCCTGGGCAGCACAGGAGGCTCCCAGCCCTGGCACAGCCTCCTGCAGTAATTCCCCACCCGTGCTCCCTGCCAGCGCTCGCTTTTGCGCTCGCAGGCGCGGCGAGCGGCAGCCCCACGATCGGCCTCTGGTGAGTAATTGCAGAGGTAATAAAAGAGAGAAAACCCTATCAGGCCGCAGCTACGCAGCCACTGTGCTGCAATAAGAAGTGGACACACTCTGGAGTCTCCTGGGATGCCCCAAAATTTGTAGGGTTCAGAAAAAGGACATTCAGAAGGTAAAACCCCACAGTGCCCGTGAGGCTCTTAAATGTGACCTCCAGGCTTCCCCGCAGCCTCTAATGGGCCAACTCTGCACTCTGCACAAATTATTGCGAGTATCAAAAATATCTTTACAACAGAGCTTTTATTCCCATATATTTGAAGCTGCTTTCCCCTTTTGTTTCTTCTCTAAACCGGTTAAAATGAGCATTAAGGGATATAATTATGTTGTTAGCTTAATTGCCTACTTAAAGCAGAATCTACAGGGGTTTAATGCAAGATTTGAAAAGGGGGGGAAAAAGGAAATTGGGATATTAATGGATACAATTTTTAAAATGAACCTCTTCTGGGGAAAAGTGAGTTTGGGGCATGGGACAGAGTGTGAGGGGGGAGGAGGTGGAGTCAGCCCCCACCGGTTTCTATCATAAGGTTTTGTCAGAATGCAAATTGTTGGCCCATTCCTTCTCCGGCAGTCTAATTTTGGAGAATTTGACCTAATTAATCATTAACCACCACACACAAAAAAAGTACCCCTCCTTCAGTTTGAAACCTTCATGCTATTCTTGGAGTGACACACTTAAGGCCAGGATAGGGGTTGGCATCTGGAACGTGCCCGATGCTGAAGGACCCGTCCAGCTGGGAGAACTCTTGCTCCCAAATCACCCAGCGGACAACCAACCATTCCCCAGGCAGGGGAGCACAGGATGGCAGAAAACAATTGGTGCCCAACCCTTATCCTGGTAGCTGCTGCCTGGAAAAGCCACTGGTGTCCGTATGCTGAGGCGCAGGGATGCTCATCCTCCCCGCGAGCCAGCCCCGTGCCACGGCGCCTGCACCACCCTGCTTTTGGATTGTTCAGAAACATCGACTTCTATGCCAGAAAACAAGTACAGGGCAAAGCCTGCAGAGCAGAGAGGGCAGAGCAGGGCACTTGCAGAGGCTGGAGCACCAGCCCATGCTGTCACTGTTCACACCACCTCCCTGCTGTTCCCAAGGGCACTGCGTGGCTCTGGATGTGCAGAGACTGAAGGCATCAGCCAAAGTCTGTTCGGTGCCCTAAATGCCTCTAATTCCCACAATTTATCCAATTTTCCCAGAGTCACCGTGGCTGGTGCTGTCTCTGATGTCCCAGCAAGTGAGATGCTGCTCCTTGAGCACCTTTGGTCTCCCCTAACTAAACCCCAGAGACTGAACCTCCGCAGCATTAGCGCCTGTCAGACCTAGAATTAAGTCGGTGCCACCTTCCCTTCCCTGGTTCCGCTGCTCTGTATCATGTCCAGCTCCAACCAGAGCTACATCCCACCCTTGGAACCTCCAGTGTGACTCACAAACTTGGTTTCTGCGGGTTTTTGATGACCTTCCCCCTGTCCGGTGTTCACCACGGAGCTGGGGTGTGCAAGGACACAAAATTTAGGGGAAACCTCCACTATCACCTCTTTACAAGGTTTCAATGCCTGTATGAGCCAGCAAGGGAAAACACTCACGAAAACCAAATAAATCCAGGTGGGAAACACCATTCTGCTCCTGCAGACATGGAGAAAAGTTCATCCACAGCGCTTGCCCAGAGATACCCATAGAGCAAAACCCAGCACCACCAGGGTCCTGTTTCTCCAGGAAGAGAAACAAAATGCTGATGACAAAAGAGATGCTTCCCCCCAAAACGAGAGCCCTCCCAGGGTCCTCTCCCCTACCTGCCTCCTAAAAGCTGATTTAAATAAAATTTTGAAATCTCTAAGAAAACTTTTTCTGTATTTATTATATTATACAAATATTAAATATCCAGTGTGCTATTTAAAATATATATTATATTGTATTATATATATTATATATTATATATATTATGCATCATATATTATACATTATACATTATATACTATATGTTATATATTATACATACTATTATATATATTTTATTATATATGTCATATATGTATGTATTATATATACATCACATAAAATAAAAATATTTATATTAAATAGATATATTTGAAATCTTTAAGAGAACCAGTTCCTGTGATAAGCAGCTGTTTCCCTCCAGCCCTTTGCCAGCCCTGCACAGAGACCTTTGCTGGTATTTTGGAGGCTGCTGGTGTTTGATGTGTCCACACAAGGGAACATCTCACAATCCCGGATAAATTATTGGTGTACTTGAAAAAAATCAGAGAATTAATGTATTTCAGGGTCTCCTTGGAAACATCGAGGAAATGTGCATTGTTACAAAGTTGGATGTTATTAGCAGGAATATGTATAGCACAAATTAAGGACTTCAGAGGAGAAGCCACCTTGGATCGTTTGATTAATACAGTAAGTACTTCCTATACCAGCATAAGTGGATTTCAAACAACTTGAACTCAACATAATTAGATAGACTAATAAAGCACCAGAATTAAGGCATTAGGTTGAAAGGAAAAACGTGAAAGAATCTGGAAATGAGCAGATAAAGTGAGAGAAAGTAAACAAGGGGAGGCATCAACCGCCAGCTCATAAATCCTGGGGAGTCTGAGGGACCATGGTCAGCACCACCAGATAATTCCAGGATTAAAAGCCCATCCCGGAAACAGAACCTTATGCAGGGCTCACATTAAAACCACACTGAATAAATAACACTGTTGCAAAATCAGAAAGTCAGAAACTGCCCAAAAAGTTGGGTGGAATATACCCCGTGTGACATGCCACCAGCCCTGAGGTGCCACCAGCCCTGAGGTGCCTCCAGCCTTGAGATGCCACCAGCCCTGAGGTGCCACCAGCCTGCCCCATGCTCTAACACACCCCTGAGGTGGTGAACACACATCACTCCTTCCATGAGACTCTCAATGCATCCAGCATTCCATCTGATTCAGATAAAAATTAAAATAAGGGGGAAAGAGAAATAAAATTTCCAGCAACCAGATTGACTTGGCTGGGCTCTGTCAGGCCCTCAGATTTTTTTACTTAGAATCAGAATTTTTAGAATATTTTCTCGAAATTAGAACTATTTTCTTTATGTTTCTGGCTGGGTTTTTTCCCCTCCCGTATTTGTCCTTCTCTTGCTCCCTGGGTCTGGGCAGGGATGCTCTGCTCAGCCCCTTGGCCGACACCTCCCGAGGCTCAGTTGAGCACTCGCATCTCAGGTCCTTCCCGAGGTGAGTAACTCAGCTGGATCAGGGCGTTTTTCCTCAGTGCCACATCCCTGAAATACTAAAAGTTCTCCCAGTTTCCCGCTTGACACCCAGCCATGGTTTTCCTCCTTCCCTGAAGCAAGGAGTTCGGTGATGGTGCCAGCCCCAAACCCATGGGATGTTTAACCACATTTAGGAGGGGAGGTCTCCAACTCACAACAATTCCTAAAGATCAGGAAAATCTTTTAGATTAGTAGGTAGAAAACCCCCTCTATGGGCTCAGAAAAGCCGGGTTCCTCCCCATCCCCATCAATTTTTGGGCTCACGGTGGGCAAACCCTCCTTCCCCTGAGCCCATTCATCAGCCAGGGCAGTGGGAGTTTTTGCTGCGGCTTCTGCAAACAAATTTCCCCCTTAGGCAGACACCTGGCTTGGAAAATTTCAGTCCAAACACTTCAAAAAGTATTGGCAGAGTTAGAAAGAGGAGGCAGAGGCTGGTTGGAGTTGGGCAATCCTCACCGGCAGTGCCACTGCCAGCTCCGCCCCACTGAGGTACAGGCCAAAATGAAAATAAATTTAAAAAACAGGAAAAAAAATAGGACAAAAAAAATCTGAATGAGTCATTGTTCGTCAGAGGAGAGGAGGAATCGGGATTTTTTTTGTTTGTTTGGGAGGGGGTGGTGCAATGGAGATACTGAAGGAAGAAAGGTTGTTCTGTTTTGCTTTGTTTTACAGAAATATCACAGGAAAACTCTTGTTGGGAGATGAAGTCACGCTGTTAATGACGAGCAAAATGGCTCTGAGCTCCTGCCCTGCTCCGGAGAGGGAATGCACCGGGAGTTTGATTATACACAAAAATAGAGCGGGGCCTCCCACCACGGCCAGCCCGGGGCCCTCTGCAGCCTCACCGAGCAGGAACCCAGGGCTGGGGCAGGAACCCAGGGCTGGAGAGGGAACCCAGGGCTGGGGCAGGAACCCAGGGCTGGAGAGGGAACCCAGGGCTGCAGAGGGAACCCAGGGCTGGAGAGGGAACCCAGGGCTGCAGAGGGAACCCAGGGCTGGGGCAGGAACCCAGGGCTGCAGAGGGAACCCAGGGCTGGAGCAACCCCAGCACCAGAGCAGGAACCCAGCACTGGGCCAGACCCCTGCACCCATCTCCTGCCTCCTGCCATGCCTCCTGCCAGGTGCATGCAGACAGAGCCAAACTGGGGCTGCCCAGGTGAGTGGGTAATCGCAGCTGAGGTGCTGAGGATGGCACAATCAACTTCAAATGGGCCTTTACGCTGCTGTTCATAGAAATTTTTATCCTTTTTTTTTGATGGAATGAAGAAGAAATAACATCAATGAATCATGGCCATATCACCTTCTTTGTGGCCTTGAGGAGTCACAATAACTCCCACTCATTTGCTTTTCAAACGGAGCCAGGAAATAAATATAAAGCATCACTAAGCCATGTCCTCCTCAGGACTGGACAGAAAGCAAAGGCTTTGGGGCAATGAGGAAGTTGGGAAGAATTTTAACAAGCAGCCCCAGTAAAACCCATGCCCCAGCAGGCTCCACTCCCAGGCAGCCACCACGCAGGTGCTGCTCAAATCCCATCCCAGGGCCAGCACATTTGAATTTTGGGAAAGCTTTTAATATCTCAAGCTCCTAAAGACTTGCACTCACAGAAGAAAAAAGTTAAAGAAACACTTAGGAACCCTTTTAGGGCTTTTTTGGGTAGCTCCTATTAAAGTTTCAGCAAATACACTAAAATAAGTGTCCGGGAGCTTTGGCCCCGTGGAATATCCAGGTATCGAGCCACCCACACGTGGGTTCCCTGACTGACACCAGAGACAGTGGTGCAGGGCTGCTCGAGGGAGAAACCCTGCTCTGCCTGATGGGGGAGAAGAGGGCCCTGTCCCTGCCCCTGCCCTTGTCCCCATCCTGGTCCAGGCCAGCTTTGGGGACCCCTGAGCATGCCAAAAGTGGATCTTCTTACAACAGCTCTTGCCAGCACCCCAGGAATGCCAATGTCATGAATTGTGTCCTTCCTTATAACAAGAGAATTAAACACAAAACACTAACATTGCGTTTCTTGACCTACACAAGGAGAACTCCCCATGGCAGATGATGCTGTAAAAGTCTGCGGAACCAGCACCACTCATATTATGTTAAATTTCCTCTTCCATTGGCACCAATAACCTGCATTTTAAGGTGACCTTCCAACAGTTTTTGAAACATTTTGAATCAAAATGGCACCAAATGGCATCAACATTTTTTCCTTTCTTTTTTTTTTTTTTTAAAGAAACATTTCCATGGCGCATCATGGGCTTGATTTTGTTCTGGGGTTTTTTTTGTTTTCAAGGGGAATTAATCCATGGAGCCTCCCTCCCAAAGCAGGAATAGTTAAGCCCGTGCTAATAGAAGTGCAAATCAAGACTGGGCCAAGCAACATAATTGCTTTCCAGACGGGTGAATGTGTTGCTGATGGAGCAGCCCATCTGCTGAGAAAACGAGTGCAGTAACTGCTCCAATTTTTTTTTTCCAAAGCAAAGGTGCAGCAACAAACCACAAAATAGGTTTTGCTTCCAGCAGCCAGCACCTCCGAGCCATTTTTATAATCCTTGTTTTTCTTAGATTATCCCAGTGTGGTTTTCCCCCGTTTCCTTGTTGAGCACTATTTAACCAGCACTAAAGTCTGCAATCATTAAACCACGCAACACGGAGCTGGTTGGGCAGCCAGGAAAGGCCAGGAGCAGCAGCCAGGCATTGCTGGAATAACTGGGATGTTGGCAAATCGATAAAAATAAAAGGGCCTTTGGGGTGCAACCTGAAGGCGCTGCTGGGCGGGTGCCCCAGGGGTTGGGGCCAGTCCAGCAACGTGACAGGTCCTGCATGGGGAGGTGGCTGAGCTGCCCTGGGTCCCCACCTCAGGTCCCTGCACCCTCCAAAAGCATCAAGAGAACATAGATATGTAAGAAATAAATAATTATAAGCACCTTTTAGCAACAACCCATTTATTTAATAAATAAAAGAACATCTGCTTTGAAGCCTGGGGCTCTGAGCTGGGGTTTCTCTCCCTGGTGAGAAGTAGACAAGGAGCAAAGCCTGGCTTTAAATGAAATCACAGAATCACCAGGTTGGAAGACACCTTCAGGATCACCAAGTCCAGCCTATGCCCTAACACCTCAACTAAACCATGGCACTGAGTACCACATCCAGTCTTTTTTTTAAACACATCCAGGGGTGGTGACTCCACCACCTCCCCAGGCAGATGATTCCAGAACTTTATCACTCTTTCAGTAAAAAACTGTTTCCTAACATCCAACCTAAATTTCCCTTGGCAAAATCCTACAAGTTAAGGCATCCAGGCCTTCCCCTCCATCCACCTGCTGCTGTGCCACCCCTCGTGCCACCACTCGAGGCTCAGCTCCCCAGTTTCTCCAATCCTGCCACTTTCAGACTCCATGAGTCTGCACTGAGGACCAGGGCCCACTCTGCAGGTTTGGGGAGGAAGGTCAGAGCCAAGGCGCTGGTGCTGCCCCAGTGCTGTTCCCTGTGCTGGGATGAGCCCCAGGACATGGTCCCTCGCTCAGGATCAGCTCTGTGCTCGCTCAGGCATTTTCTGAGCCCAGCCAGGAGGAGTCCCAGGCAATCATTAACCAGCACCCACCTGCCTTGCCAAAATCAGGTGAAAGAACAGCCCTAAGGAACCTGCACTGCTCACCAGCCCGGAGAGGCTCTGATGGAGTGATAAAGGGCCCATTCCCATGGAAAAACCCAAGCACAAACATTGCCTGTTNAACCATGGCACTGAGTACCACATCCAGTCTTTTTTTTAAACACATCCAGGGGTGGTGACTCCACCACCTCCCCAGGCAGATGATTCCAGAACTTTATCACTCTTTCAGTAAAAAACTGTTTCCTAACATCCAACCTAAATTTCCCTTGGCAAAATCCTACAAGTTAAGGCATCCAGGCCTTCCCCTCCATCCACCTGCTGCTGTGCCACCCCTCGTGCCACCACTCGAGGCTCAGCTCCCCAGTTTCTCCAATCCTGCCACTTTCAGACTCCATGAGTCTGCACTGAGGACCAGGGCCCACTCTGCAGGTTTGGGGAGGAAGGTCAGAGCCAAGGCGCTGGTGCTGCCCCAGTGCTGTTCCCTGTGCTGGGATGAGCCCCAGGACATGGTCCCTCGCTCAGGATCAGCTCTGTGCTCGCTCAGGCATTTTCTGAGCCCAGCCAGGAGGAGTCCCAGGCAATCATTAACCAGCACCCACCTGCCTTGCCAAAATCAGGTGAAAGAACAGCCCTAAGGAACCTGCACCGCTCACCAGCCCGGAGAGGCTCTGATGGAGTGATAAAGGGCCCATTCCCATGGAAAAACCCAAGCACAAACATTGCCTGTTCCTGAATTTCAGAGATGTGCTGGAAGCACGAGCTGAGCACTGCCACAGCCGTCACCCTGCCCTGGTGACTGTCCCTGAGCCGTGGCTCACCCACGGGAACCAGAGCATTCCCCATCCATGGTTTGCTGGGCACCAGCCCAGCTCACAGAGCACCAAGATGCATCTCCCCTTTTATTAGGGATTCACTGATCAACTCGTCCTTCCTCTGCATTGGCATCTGCACCCCACAACTCCAGGACTGGAAGGTCAGAAACCCCTTGTCATTTACTAAAAAAAATAAGTCCACAGAATCCCAGACGGGTTTGGGTTGGAAGGGACCTTAAAGCCCACCCAGTGCCACCCCTGCCATGGCAGGGACACCTCCCACTGTCCCAGGCTGCTCCAAGCCCCAATGTCCAGCCTGGCCTTGGGCACTGCCAGGGATCCAGGGGCAGCCACAGCTGCTCTGGGCACCCTGTGCCAGGGCCTGCCCACCCTCCCAGGGAACAATTCCTTCCCAATATCCCATCCATCCCTGCCCTCTGGCAGTGGAAGCCATTCCCTGTGTCCTGTTCCTCCATCCCTTGTCCCCAGTCCCTCTCCAGCTCTCCTGGAGCCCCTTTAGGCCCTGGAAGGGGCTCTGAGCTCTCCCTGGAGCCTTCTCCTCTCCAGGTGAGCACCCCCAGCTCTCCCAGCCTGACTCCAGAGCAGAGGGGCTCCAGCCCTGGACTCTGGTATCTCATTTTTAGAACTTTCCATCATCGCTCTGCATGCCACACAGAAACCAGTTTTGAAATGCAGTAGAAAATACAATCACCATGAAATCACCAATTTTGTTGTCTTGCTTTCAGTGGAACAAAGCCCAAAATGGAGGCTTTGCAATTTCTCAAATACAGAATTTCAGTTCCCAAGAGATTATTAATTTTTGTTATTAAAAATAAAAATGCATCAGAGTTTTTTGTAACTAAAATATTGAACATCCAAACTAAGTCAAAAGTTAAACATGCCACTGCCAAACTTCTGCAAGGCTCAAGTGCTATTTAAAGAAAAGAGTTCATAAACCAAACAAAACTCCAAACAACCTACGGGCCATGATAACCAACATCCAACAGCAAGACTTCTTTTGCTATGTGTAAATTTCTAATTATAACCACACACAAAAAAATTCCTTCCAAATCCAGTCAGAATCTTTCCCACCTTGTCCCTGGAGACCAAATTTACCCAATCCCGTTTTTAAGAATTGTTTCCATATGTTAATTATTTCCTGTAAAAGATTAACTCCCTTCTCTTTTGTGTTACTGTAAAATCCATGTGAAGGCCTCAAGTTCAGCCTCAGCTGAGCACCAAATTATGGGACTTTTCCGTGCTTCAGGCCCAAAATACATGCTCAGAAAGCAAAAAATAAACTTGAGCAAACTCTTCCCCAGCCAGGGCTGTCCCCATCAGCCATCACACGATGGAGCCAGTGTCTGTTTCAATGTTCAGCGGGGACACAGAGGAACATTAAAGCGTTCACTGATGCCCACAAAGAAGAGATGTGAGAACCTTCCTACAAAAAGCAAATAAAGTCTCTTTGATTTAGTTCCAACTGCAGGCCCAGGCCATTCAGGTGGTTTCTGGAGGAGTCATCTCATTCCCCACCTCTTCCCCCTTGTCCTTCACTCCATGGAAGCTGCTCTCCAAAGCCAAGCACTCCCTCCAAGCTGCTGCTGCTCCTTAAACGTGTCCTCCAGGACCCTGACCAAGAGTGTTCCTCACCCAACCAACTGGGTACTCATGTCTTTCTTTAATTTCCTTTTTTTGGTGGTCTTTTATCTCCATCCTGAAGGGCCAAAATGACCCCAAGCCCTCCTGCCTGCTGAGAGAGGGGGACTGCAGAGGGGGATTGCTGCATTCTGCTCCCAGCAGTGGGGAAGGCTCAGCTGCCTCCAGCCCCATAAACTCGAAGCGATCCATAAGAGTGTTTGCTTTGTCAATATGAAAGTGCAGCATAAAGCCTTCAGGCACCAGTTAAATCTCGACATCGCTGTATTTATAGTTATGAATAATAAGAGCTTTTCCCCAGCACTACAGCAGCAAGGCATAATTCAACAGAAATTCAATTTTTAAAGGATGATGAATTGTGATACACTGAGATTTTTATGCTCCTATGACTATTAAGAAGTCCATGATATTCATTTTAGTAAAGTAAAAATTGAATAGGGCGAAGTATTGTTCACGACTCGGGTAAGAGCACCAGTCCCAGCATCTGTGCTGATCTCCATCACGGCTGGAAGGGATGGGCCAGCTCAGATCCCTTCTGGGCTGCTTCCTCGCTGGTGTCATTCCTTCCACGTCTGGGAATCCCTGAGCACCAGCACCTTCCTGAGCACCTCCCATGAGAGGCCCCCAGTCCTCTCCTGCGTCACACCGCACCACGCTGATGTTGCAACTCTCCTTTTCCTGAATTCTTTTGCCTTTCTCCCTCTGATTCATCCAAAAAACACCCAAAGCCTGGTTTTAAAGCCTTCTCCAAGCTCCTCATCACCTATCCTATCTCCCTGGCAATGTCTCAAGGAGCCCGACAGTAACTCCCACACAGGCTGTGCTGCTGGACAGGGACCTGAGCTCTGCCCTGCTGCTCTTGGAGAGCCACACCCAAGTTTTGCCCAGTGAGGATTTTGTGTTTGCTCCCTCTGGGTGCCCGAAGTGCCTCTTCTCAAACCAAGCACTGCTTTTCCCCTGCAGCCCCAAACGCCCCCCTTTGGTTCTGTCTCTCCAGCCCTCGAGTCAATGATCTTCTCCTTTAAAGCATCACCAGAATCCACTCCTGAGACTTTGTACCCTGAGCACAGAGGGACAGAGGGGACACCTGGCAGCAGCAGAGGCGATGCCCTGACTGTGGCAGTGCTGTCCTCAGCTGAAAGGCAGAGAGAGGCAGAGGAATTCTGAAGTGAGCAATTACAGCCCATTCTGTGCGTGAGGATGCTTCTGCTTAATTTGATCAGCTGGGGTCTGGCTTTTCCCCTAAACTACAGGGGTTTCTCTCTAATAAAAACCTTATACCCGAGCTCTATTAACCGCAGAGGCTTTCAGCATCCAAATAAAGATGTTTTAAATTTCTGATGCTCTTACCATCACTGATCTCTAGCAGCAGGCTCCAGATCTACAGCACTGTGTGTGATTTTAAAGGGGCTGATTCACCACCAAGTTTCATTTTACCCATAAAGGCAACAAAGGATTTCAGCCCAATGCAAGGAAAACAAATGCTTATTCACAGACCCTCACACGCACTGGTTCCCATACGCATGGCAGATATAACCACCCACCTCTCACAGAGAAACGTGGGGAAAGGTTTCAAATTAATTTTTCTGCAGGTGTGAACACCAATACAAACCTGGAGGAAAATGGTGCAGCAAGAAATTCAACCTGGATGTCTTTATAAAGGAAAGAAGAGAGAAAACCAGTCTTGTCAAACAGACTTTGAGTTACTTCCTGATAACATTTATGGGTTTGGTTGAGAAAGATAACTGCTTTAGCATATGAGACTTAGATTTATGCACGGCTTACTATTGCACAAGATGTTGAGTCAAAAAAATAAATTAAAAAAAAAAACAAAAAAAAAACCCTAAACCAGAAATCAATGTAAACACATACTAAGTGGATCAAAACCCAGCTATCTGATAAATTTTGAAAACCACCTGTAATGAGAGAATCTTCATTTCTTCCAAGAGAAAGCAGTCCCTGAAAGGATTCAATATCTATCACTGATTTACAAGCAGCCAGAAAATCATTCCCAGTCATGTTTGTAGAGAACATAAAATTAAAAATTAGTTGCACATAATTAAAGAGGACAGGTCACTAATACAATGCCATCTGGATCAATGGGTGTGCTGGATTCATTTAAACAAGATGCAGTTTTAAGCAGCCAAACTGTGCAAGTAGGAAATAGCCAAAGCCCAAATCAAGAAGCAGCAGAAGGACATTAACCTGTAAAAAGGGCTGGAAGACACTTGTTTGGAGACCAAAGGGAATCTTGCTGCCCCAAGAGGCCATGGAGGAGGCCAGGGCTGTTCCCTGAGGATGACGAGGCTGTTCACTGCACTGACACCACCAGTAACATCTTTATTTTGTGCTGTTTCCATTTTATGTGCAACAAACTCAACCAAGATGGGAAAGGAAGAGGCACAACACCCATCCAACTGCTCGCATCCTAGAGCAGGAACGTGAAATGTGTCCATCCCTCCTCGCAGGCTGTGGCAGGGCCTGGATGATGAGGAGCCTTCCCAGCCCGGACAGGGGGACAGAGCATTGTCTGGACTCACTGATGCTGCTCAGACACCGAAGGCAGCCCTGTTTTCCCTCCATCCTGCCTGGCCTGGATGACTGCAGTCCAAACGCCTGTTTATTTTTGCTGAATTAGTCAGATAGGTTCCTGTCAGAAACAAAGCTCATTCTCCAGCAAATCTGATCAGATCTAACAAAAATCTGCATAGCTGGGACCCAGAGATCCTGACTTACAGCTGCAAAACCCAAGGAAAGAAACAAGGAATGACGTAGCAATTATTTTCTTCCCACTTCATGTCTTATAAACCCCTTTTCCTCCTTGGCTGCCCAATTTATTTTTGATGACTGCTCTCAACGGCAGCTCCAGAAATCAAACACTTAACCTCTGCAAGTTGCTCCCCTTAATGAATACACAGCAGTTTGCTATTCATTACAGCCAGAAGGAAAAGCCAAATCTGTTTGTGCTGCATTAGCCAGCACGGCTGTTAAACCCAGCATGGACAGTAGCCATGGCGACCTCCTCGGCAAGGAATACTGGACTTTTCCAAAGGCTATTGTCAGTGCTAAAAACATGAAATAGAAGCAACTTTTTATTATTATTGTTAGTATTATTTATTGCTAGTTTGGAAGAAAATTCGCCATCAGTGAAAGATGGCATCCTGGCAGCACTAAAGGAGGAGTTTACCCACAGACTGAGGATAAAATACTCGAGGTGTTGAGGGTTTGAGCTCCGACCTGGAAATAGCCACCTTTATAATGACACAACAATTGATCTCCTGGCACACCAAAACCCCTGGCACTCTGCTAAGGCCACTGGCTGATGCTTCACTGCTTATCTCTGCACACAAAAACCCGCTCAGGTCCACCAGGACAAAGCCATCCTAAAGCTGACATGGTGATGTCTTTCTGTCTCTAAAGAGGACAAGGACAAGGCAAAGGACCAGAGCTTCCATGGCAAGGGGGCTCCAGAGGCTCAAGTAAACCTCCCTCAGTCACTGGAACTTCTCAAAGCTATGAGAAACACCAACCAAAATGGCTAAAGCATCCTGCTGTCTCCCAAACACCAGCTAGTATTGACAATTTCCATGTGAGCTGATGAAGTAACTTCTCTTCATTTCTTGAGCTGGAAAATCTAAGAGAGATCATATATATCATATATCATATAACCTGCCCAGAGCCACAGAAGAGGATTTTGTGAGAACCAGACACTTATCTCTTGAATTTCAGTCTTGCATTTTATTCACAGAATCATTCCTTTGTTTTGGAGAGAATATCTAAGTGCTAAGGGTCATCCCCAGACTCTTCTGGATAGTCAAAACATCAAAAAGCAGATAGACACTACCTGGCCAGTGAAAGGAACAATGTTAAGGGCTCTCCAAACCACTTATTGCCACTGCAATTATGATTAAAGGAAAACAGGGCCACTTGATTGCTTTTCAAAGCTAAGAAGGTTATTCCAGGATGGAGGGATGCAGGTGGCAAGCTCCCACTATCCAGAGAGTGTTTATACACATGGACACACGTGTGACTACAACAAATAACCAGGGACTGCTCCTTGGGGTCTGTTGAGGGTTTTGTCCCAGGAAACGCTGCAGTTCCCGGCAGCGCTCCCATGGGCAGGGGACACGGTGGGACACTGATCCCCTGCAAGCAGAAACACAAACTCAACAGCAAACCCTCCATCAGAAAGCTGCCACAGCTGCCTGCTCCCGCCGAAGGGGATTTGGCAAAAATACACCAACACCCGAGACCCAAAAACCTCTTCTGGCCTCTCTTTGCCAACCATCCAGAGCCCTTGCAAAAATGAAAAGCAGCTGGTCCACTCCTGTTTAAGAGTGTCCACATGAGGAATGCTGAGCAGGCTCAGACCACAGGTCCACAGAAGGGTTAGCAAAGTGTATAAACCAGGAAAAGCCTAAGTGCAACATCTCCAGGATGATCTCCCATCCTCCCCTGAGCCACTGAGGGGCTTCACACAAGAGAGGTGGTGTCATTGTGCTTGGCTGCACTTGGTGAAAATTTCTTCCATGAATTTATCCAGTTGCTGCTTTTTTACTGTTCTATAAAGAGAAAACATAAGACCAGGCTCTCACACCAGCCAGGGTAGAAGACACTGGAAGCATTCCCACCAAACCCATTCCAAATGCTGACAATCACACACAAAAACAGAGGAGCTACTGGGAGGCAGCTTGGAGAGAGCACAGCACCAGGTTCACAGAATCACAGAATCATTAATGCTGGGAAAGACCTCCAAGATCATCAAGTCCAACCTTCAAGCAAACACCACCATTCCCACTAAACCCTATCACAAGGGGGATCATGGAGCAGAGCCAGCACGACGCCCTTCTGAGCACACCAATGATAAATCCTGCCCAACACCTGAACCCAGGCCCCTGGCTGGGGGATTTCTCAGTTTTGGGGTTTGCCCCTAAGAGGGGCATGTGTTTTAAAAGACAAACCCAAAACGTTGAGGCGCCCTTGACTGTTCCCAGATCCTCAGGACGTGTGGGAAGGTGGGCTGAGCAATGTTTCTGAACCAAATGTTCAGCTCCCAGACACTATTCCCAGCTGGCTGGGAGCCACCAGCACAGGCCAAGGCCAAGGCGTGGAGCAGCCTCAGCCCTGGAGTGTGCTGTTAAGTACTACAACTTCCAGCAGCCTCCAAAATCCAAAAATTAGGATTTCTTCATTTCAAGTCTTAAATTATCAATACAAACTTAATGACAAGAAACTTTCTGCCCTTTTTTTATTTACTATTATTTTTTAAGGCCCAATGTGATAGCACTGCACTGAGCAAAATGTTTGCTGACCAGCTTATGGCCTGATTGTCTGAGAGAAGAGCTGAGCAGGCCAACAGGGGAGCAGGGTTTCACCCATCATCCAGCATTTGGACACTTCAGAAACAGTGCCAAAGAATTTAACACTGGACATTTATTATTTTAAAGTAGCTGGCGGTGCGATTTGCAAAATCTATTTCAAAATCTGTTTCTCTTAGAAATATTTTCATGATTTAATAAAATTAAAAGGAAAACTGGGTATAAGTTTAAGTATTGCTTTCACATTGCAGCATCCAAAATTTTATTGTGCTGCAGTGTGGAGGAGAACCAGAAAATTAAAAGTAGAAGTGATCTCACCCTGGTTTCATTTGTGAAAGAGACACAAGTGAGAAGTTTATAGGAGGGATGTGTTGCATCATTTGGTTTTAGGAACCTCTGTCTCTGCCAGTAAGGTAAGGAAGGAGTCCAGAGCACTTCAGTGTTGGCTTTTCCGCAAATAAACCTGCATCTCTGCTTTTAAAGGGTGGGTGATGGCCAGCCACGACTGCCCCATGCCCCGCATTCCCAGCTGCTCCCTGCAGCCCAGGGAGGGCTCTGAGTGCCCGGGAAGGGCCCAGGGTCGGGCAGCTCAGGGGCACCGAGCGCTGCCCGGGCTCGGCCCAGCGGGGTTTGGTGGCCACCAGTGTTAGAATGCAGGGCCCGGTGCCAGTGGGGCCAAGCCTTTCACAACGCCAGGGAGTTTTATGAAACTTCTCTCCAGAATTTATGCCCACTCATTATCTATTACAAAATATGTTTCTGTATCTAAAGAGAAGCCTCTTAGGGGCAGAGACAGCGGAAAAAGCTATGGAGGCCAAGCACATGTGATTCCTTCTCTATTCACCATGGACTCTGGTTTGGGTTGGGAGGGACCTTAAAGCCCATCCAGTGCCACCCCTGCCATGGGCAGGGACACCTCCCACTCCCACTGTCCCAGGCTGCTCCAAGCCCCAATGTCCAGCCTGGCCTTGGACACTGCCAGGGATCCAGGGGCAGCCACAGCTGCTCTGGGCACCCTGTGCCAGGGCCTGCCCACCCTCCCAGGGAACAATTCCTTCCCAAAATCCCATCTAGCCCTGCCCTTTGGCAGTTTAAAAATATTCCCCCGTGTTCTGTCACTGTCTGCCCACGTGAAAAGTCCCTCTCCCTCCTTCTCACAAGCCCCCTTTAGGCCCTGGAAGGGGCTCTGAGCTCTCCCTGGAGCCTTCTCCTCTCCAGGTGAGCACCCCCAGCTCTCCCAGCCTGGCTCCAGGGCAGAGAGGCCCCAGCCCTGGAGCAGCTCTGTGGCCTCCTCTGGACTGGCTCCAGCAGCTCCAGGTCTTGTGCTGAGAACCCCAGAGCTGGAGGCAGAATCATTCTATGATTCTATGAAAAAATCCCACAGCAAGAAGCATTTAAACCCTTGTGTGTAGGCACCTGTGCTAATCCACATCGGATAAACACCTTTTCCAAACCCAGAACCCTCTCCAACAGCTCCTGAGCAAAATCAGATCCACAGACATTGGCAGTATCTTGTGAGGAACACAGATTTACTGCTCCTTGTTCACCTCAAAGTCCTGTGCACCTTCCTGCACGTCCCAGCATCACCAAACCTACAGCAGGGACTCGGAGCAGCCAGGGAAATGCAGGGGGTGACAAACAATCAATTCTTCCTGGAGCAGGAGGGGAATTATTTATTTCACAGTTGCTTTGTACCTGAAGAGAAGTCTTGGCACCGCATCTTAACTACACCTTGAATGCTCCTACAAGGCACTGGAGGTGCTCTGGGGGATCATGCAGCGTTAATATAAATATATTAAGAAAATAAATGAGGAGCTGCTGCTGCGAGCTGCAGTAACATCTCATGCAGTCCATTACAGACTGCTAAATTCAGGGAAAATCTTGAATTTTCATCAGAAACAACCAAAAGGTCAGTCTTTCTTATGGGATTTCAGCCATTTGAGTGCCCTTTTGAGCTACAATCTTGAAATTAGGAATAATTCATTCATTACAGACTGCTGATTACAGGAGGGGGGAAGGAAACAGAAATTTGACATTTCTTTCCAGTTCACCAAAAGGTCAGTCTACTGATTTACAAAATTTATATTAATTTTAACTCTGAGTCTGTCACATTGGGCACGAAGCATCCAATTTAGAGAAATTAAGGTCATTTAAGGTCTCCAGTTGCATTTATCATTTAGAATGCAAAAACTTATCAAAGGCATAGGCAAAGCTGAGGGAGGCAATGGGCAAAGTCACCCAAGCTGGGAACAGCTGCCCACTTTAATACACTAAAATGCATTTCAGTTTAAAAAGAACCCAGATTTTAAGTCTCTTCTTGCCACATGTTGCCAAACACCAACTGCCATTGCTTCACAAGACAGAAACAAACCAAAATTTGGGGTGGAACCATCTCTCATGGCAAATCCATCAGGTCACACTGGACTTGACTGGGCTCACACTGTCACCAGGCACGAAGGCCAGTAGGTCCCCTTGCCACCACCAGCCAGCTCACATCCTGGAAATCCTCCACTCAGAGCTTAAAAGCACCGAGAGATGAGGATGAGGAGAAGAAGGAAGAAGAGGAGGAGGAGGAGCAGCAGCACGGAAGTCATCTCCGCGAGTGGCTGGAGCAGAGGAAGCAATGCTTCAGAACTGACTCAAAGGTCATGGGGAGGAGGGTGGGAGGTGTCTCCCATGAAATTGGGAAATGTTGCCAGGCTGCAGAGTGGGATCCAGCCTGGGAAGGCCCTGCTGGGGCTCCCCAGCCCTCGGGACAGTCCCGGCACAAAGCTCAGCCACCCAGCACTGCCATGGCAGAACCAGATAAAAGCCAAGGTCAAGAGACCCCTCCCAAAAACCCCAAACCCTGTGAGCGCCTTGCTGAGCTTGAGGAGTGCTGTTACGTGTGAATAAGTCACTAAGGAGACTCACAGCACTGCAGAGCCCACCCTGTGCACTGGCAGGGCCCTACGGAAGGGGTAGGAGCTCCCAGGGAAGTTCTGCTCAGCAGCCCTGCATGCCAAGGCATGGAAAAGCATCCCGATGTTTGTAAGGAGCAGCGAGACCGAGCAGTCCCAACGCCTGTGTGCCTGCCCTGATCAGCAGCCCAGCCCCGGCCCTCAGCGGAGCCGTCCTGGCCGGGGAACGGCTCCCAGGTCAGGATAAAGCTCCAGCCAAGGCCAAGCCCTCAGCTGCTCTAAACCAGCCCCATTCCCACCAGCCGGCACCGCTGCCCTCCATTCTTTTTTTAATGGAAACTTCACCCTTATTTTTGAATTTTTTATAAAGACACACTGATAAAAAATTGGAAGGAGGTCTGTTCAGGCAGGAGGGTGCTCCGGCTGTCGCGAACAGGACCTGTGGGCATCAGGCTCTGCTGCCGCACACTGACTTTTTTATGCAGCAGCCTGACAGGATCTTTTTCTTCAGGCATGAAAAATAAAGGAAACCATCTTGACATTGTGGTAATTTTGTGCTCCAGCTATAACCCCTGCCCATCAAACCTTTGTCCACTCTACCCGTGTTAATGCTGTAAGGAGATTTGCAGTTTCGAGCTTCTTAAACACAGAAAGTTGGATTTGACCACTTTCCCTTCGGAAAAAAAGCAGTTCAGTGTTTAGTTCTGTCTTAAAAATTGGCCTTGGTACAAGATTTTAAAATAAATTGCTTCTTTCTAAACTATTTGCAAATACTAGTTCCTCTTTGTATTTCATTTCTGCAGGGAAAAAAATCTAAATCCAATTCTCAATCAGACATTTGCCTTTTTTTTCTCCTTTTTAATTTAGTAACTTGTGAATTCATGCATTGACCCAGCTGAACAAAGGGCAAAGACTGTTAAATTCCAGAGCCCAGGAGATATTTGGTTACTCATTCAAGGCTTTCTACAGAGTTTAAAAATAAATAAAAATGAGCCTTAGCAAGGAGGAGTGGCAGATTTGGAAATGACACTTTTAAATTAACAACCGAAAAGGGGAGAAAGGTAAACTGGGAAGAGATTAGCTGCTTGCTGTGCTGTGAGGGAAAGATGGAGAGTGGGTTGGAACTCATTAGCCCAATTACATAATAGATTGTTTTGGCCAAATTCATAGGCAATAAAAGCAGCAAGAGAAATGAACATTAGGTACCAGCAAAGATGGAGGAGGTGGGGGAAAGAACAAGAAAAGGCTTTTTATGATTTTATTTGTGAAGCTTCTTTCAAAGGTTCCATTTCAGCAGGGAAGCACCAAGCAGAGGCAAGAATTTGGTAAATAACCAAAATAAGGCTGGGGGTGCCCAACGCCAACGCCGCAGTGCCGGGGAGGGAGTGCTGGAACACCAACCAAGGGAGAAAACAAACTTGAAATTTCCCCACCTTCCCTTCCTCCTGCCCCTGAAAAATCACATTTCATTGAATTCAAAAGCATTCTGAAATTTTACTAGTTTGGGAAAGATTGAATAAGCATGTAATTAAATTAATTACAGAATCACTGCTCTGCATCCTACTGCAGGAATAGCAGTGAATCAACCAAATGGATTCAAAATCACTTCCTAAATGCTTTCCAGTCAAATAAAACTTCAAGTGCAGCTTCAAACCACTCACGGCACAGTCCACAAAAGCCCAACCTCTCCATCAGTTTCTTTCAGCCATATGGGGACATGCTCCTAAAGAGCACAACCCGAGCTGGAGGATTTCCCTTCCCAAATAAACAGCAGCTGGATAAACGGAGCTGGATGCCTCCTGTCCTGCCTTCATCTCCTGCCCCACTGGGCCCTGTTCAGCTGCTGTCCAGGCCAGTTCCCATGGATAGCCAGCACACCCTGCACAGGATCACAGAATCAACGAGGTTGGAAAAGATCTCCAAGACCAAGTCCAACCTTTGATTGATCTCCACCTTGTCAACCAGACCAACTTCTTCTTCCGGCTTCTCATTTATCACCCCTGAGCACAAGGAGATGGGAAAAATCCCTTTGCATGTTCATGGCTAAAGGATGCACTACAAAGTACATGCACTAACTGAGGATGGGAGCCAGGCTGCATTCCCTACCCTATGGAGACACTGCCCCAAAACTCCCTCAAGTGGTGCCAAAGATGGGAAAAGCCAAGCAGGGAATACCTGTGGAGCTGCACCCATGGAACACATGCTCAGGCAGCAGGACACCAACACCACCTCCTGCTCGCCCAGAGAGAAATGCTTATTAAAAAATCCAAATAAGAACTCCGGGACCCACACTATTTTCAACAAGCTGATGGTCTCTTTGTCCACACAAAATCTCACCAGGTCCCCCCAGGCCTGATGTGATCACACAGGATCCTCATCTTCAAGCAGAGTGACCAGATCTGAAGGCCAGCTCGAGTGGGTTGGTGTATGCAGGGTTGAGCAGGAGCAAAGATACGGGCAGGGGTTTCTCCAGACTCTTGGCACTGCAGGGGGATCTGTATTATCCCCCCAAAAAACGCTTCATGTGATGAAGTACCTGCAGCATGTGCAGCCACACGTGCTGCGTGATTGAGATCTGGTCATGGCCAGCCCAGAAGCCACCAAGAGCTCAGTGATGGGACGGGCTCCAACTCCTCACCCGACCTTCCCTGAGCCCAGACACAGCTGCAGGAGCAGCAGGACCTCCAGCACCACCCTGGACACGCACAGAGTTGTTGCTGTCCCAGCTGGCAGTGACACGGGGCACCCAGTGGGTTCTGAGCAGCTCCCGTGCCCTGACACTGTGCACGGAGACCTCAACCCCCCAAGGCATTTCTCATTACTGCATTAAAAGGTGTGAAACGCTTCCTTCCCACACACACTTGGCCATCTTCAGCGGCTGGGAGCCAAACCTCTCCTTGGCAGAACTGAAGCAAACGGCCATCCAAACCGCCCCGGGAAGGGATGGTCTAGGGCTCTTTGGGGCTTATGATCCCCTGGCTCGTCCCTCCTCTGCCCCCTCACACCCACACACATCCACCACATCTGCCCATGAGCACATCAGCAAAGATCTTTGCAACACAGCCGAGTTTCAGAGCAAATTGCCTAAACTGAGCCCTGAAAAACTGCCAAGACCAGCTGGGACTGAACAAAACCTCCCAGAGAAGGCAAAGATGGAACGGGTGAGGATCCCCTGTGCTGCCCACGCTCTGAGGAGGGGCTGGGAGGTGCAACCCCTCCTGGGGACCTTCTCACAGCTCTGCAGGTGCAGATGTGCAGCACCAAGGACCATCAGTAGGAGAATGGGCAGAAACCACTAAAATCAAGCAAACCACTCAAATCAGAGTATAATTATAAAAAAAAATCCAACACATCCACGCTTTGTGTTAGGAAGGGGTCGAAAACAAATATTTTAATATAGCATGTCCTAGAACAGAATTCTCCATTTGGCTTCATCCTAAGGGGAAGTTCCACCTGCTTCTTGGAAAGCAAGGACTCCAATGGCCACTGCATGGTTCCAGGTGCAAGGCAGAAGCTCCCAGGCATAAAATACAGTTATTGAGATAAAAATTCAGGGGAGGCCTGGCAGCAGCTGGAAGGGTGAGTGCACTGCTCAGGGGTGTTTTTGTCCCAGGGCTCACAGCCATGACGGGAGCCAGAGGTAGGGCACGGCAGGGGGGGCGTGGCACTGCTCCAGGGCTCAGAACCCAGCTCCTGCTCCTGTCCATGGCTCTGGCAACCCTGGGAATGGTTTATTCTTCAACTACTTGTAACCAGGCTGGACGCTGTGACTCGACAGAGCTCAGCTCCACCAGAGCTGACCTCAGCCAGCAGTGCTGAGGAGCTGATGCTACCCAAGCCACAGAGCAACTGCTATCAGTCGTGCCAGAAAGCAGGGTCAGACCCTGATGTGACCACAGAGGGATGACAGCTCCAGATTTGGTGCTGAGCTTGAATCAAGCCATGCCTTAAAGCACGTGGGGGAACAGAGCTGAGCCCTGAACGGAGCTGACCCTGCAGCAACGTTCTCTACCCAGGTCACAGCAGCCCCACGAGCTGCCCTACTGCAGGTTCCACCATGTCCACATGAGCTGCTGACCATACTGCAGGGAGCGAGCTGCTGAAGGAAACTTCTCCCTTCACATCCACACCGTTGCTGAACTTCAGTCCTCTGGTTTTAATGCCACAATCCTTATCCCCTTACACCACAACAGCGGTGAGCCCCTGAGTGGTCTGATGGTCCTGTGTGCTGCCTTCTCCTCACACCCATCCTCTTTCTGTTTCCTGCCCCCCACTCACTGCTCCCCTCCACAAGCCAAGTTACTCACCAACCTGGCACCAAGCCCTGCTTTTTTTTTTTTTTTAATGCGCCTTTCCAAGGTTAGGGACATAAATCAATACCCAGAAGGCTCCAGCAAACACTAGCCCTTGAAATCGGCAGCAGATGACCACAGACAGAAGGCAGAGGACCAGCACTTTGGTCTTTTGGCAACAGCATGTTCTTGGCCTGGCTCCCTTTCCCATCTTTCAGGCTCTGCTCACCACCCACTCCTCCCTTCCCCAGGATGACTCGCAGTGTCGTTAACATCCAACAAACGAGGGCTGAGGGAGTTGACACCTCCAGTTACTCAGTAACGCTGCCGGCAAACTCGAGACTGTAACGTGCTGCTCTGCCTCCAGACTGCGCTTGGAAAATCCTCCTCATAAAAAGCTCACAGCTATTTTTAAAGGAAATCCTGGATGCCTCTGAAGGCAAAGGCAGCAGGCAGCCACAAAGGTACGCCAAGCCAAGGAGTCCCTGGGCTGGCTCTGGTAGTCTGACACCACTCGAGCGGTGCTCCTGCGGCCGCGGCCAAGCGGGGAGCGAGGCGGCAGCGCCGGCCAAAGCCACGGTGCTGCCGCTGGGTGCCAAAAGACACAAGAGCGTGGCCAGGAGCATGGCAGGAGGATCTCGGGGGATGCAGCAGCCGCTGGTGGCGGTCAGCGCTCCCTGGCAGGCACAGCACGGCGCTGGCGGCTGCTACGGCCCCGCGCACGTCACGTCCAGCAGCACACCTGGGTGCGGGTGTTGGTCGTGCACTTGCTTTCGTCAGAGGTGATGCAACTTGGTCAACCAGTGAAAACTCACTGGAGTGAGAATTTTACTGAAAATTGCATTACTCAGCCTGTAAGGCTCCAAACGATCCTTTCAAGGAAGAACCACTGAAGAAAAAGGATTAATTTCTCGAAGTTCAAAGGACAGAATTTATTTGTGGAAATAACATTTCACTACAAATCCCGCAACTGAGACAGATCAAAACCAGCAACACCACAAACTAAATCTTAAGGACAGGACTGTTGGAAAATCTCTCTCCAACAAAACAAGAGTGACAGAACAATTCACGGAGGGCACCTTAGGGAACATCTTGGTCTCATCCACCACTACTCCTGCAGGCAGCAAGTCTACACAACTACCTCTCTGCCAGGACCTGAGCTCCAGGGACACATCTTCCCAGAGCAAGGGCTCCTGAGTGCAATGAGTCCCAACATCCCATTCCCACCTGCCAGGATCCCAAAGGCTCATTAAGAGACTCCTTTCAGCCACCCCTTTCCTTTCCCCTTCACTGACATTTGGGCTCATGCCACCCAACCGCAGTGCGTGGGGAGAGGGAAGCTGGGATTTGAGAGCAGCTCCAGCACAAGCACAGCCCAGTGCAGTAACATCTCATCAGCAAACCCTTCCCTCTGCCAGGATCTCTTGCTTTCATCTCCTCTTTGTCTGGGCTGGTGGCTCCAGGACTCCAGAGCCCTCCTTTTCTTTTCCAGTACAAGATGCAACTTCCTTCGCTGCCAATGACATCCACTGATGGACAAAAGCTTCTCCTCAAGATCTACATTACTTTTGCACAAGTATCTCCCACATATTGGTTTTGGACTTTAATTTAACTTTTCTCCCCTTGAATCAAATTACCATTTTCCTCGGATCATAATTTGGTCGGATGAAATATAAAGTTGGAGGATATCAGATTTGAGGGGAGAGGAAATCAGAGCACAACAACAGACATGGTGTGCTCGTCTTGCTTTATTTCCCATTCAGCCCCACAGACACCCTGCTCTCATTAGCACTTAATGCAGGTGAAAATAAAGGGGTTTCATATTAAAACAGCATGGGCACATGGAAAACATCCACCTGGACCTGTTGGAACTTGCCCAATATCACTCCCAAGCTCTTTCTCTATACAAGGAGCTTTTTCACTCCTATGACTATAACTCCTTATCTGGGCTAATAACATTCAATATGAAACCTCTCAAATCCCATTTGAAAACTTAAGTATTCAAGAATTAGGACATTTCTCCGCTCCACCAGAAATGTAACAGCTTAAAGAAGACCATCCTGCTGCCATCACGGAACAGGCTAACCAGGTCTGCTGGTTCCACCTGAGCCCCAAGATATGAATCCAGGGGCTGCTGCTCTCCCACCCCACGAGCTCGTTTATGCCAAGGAAGGGTCTTGCTACTTCACTGCCTGCAAAGAAAGGAAGAGTAGTGCAGGAACAACCAGGAGGCCCTCTCTGGGATAAGGACGCGGAGTGTGGGCTGAGCAGAGAGTGGCACCAACACTGGGCACAGCTGGACACCTCATTCAAGCCAATAGAGTTGGCAGCCACCAGCTAAACACACAGGCAGGGCTGCGGGTCTGAAACGCTCTGCACAACTGTGTGATGCTTCAAGGGACAAGTCCTAATCTAGGAACAATGGATCTGGTCACATTCCCGACCAGGCGGATTCCAGCTCCCAGCGAGGATGTGACACCAGGCACGCGGCGCTCGCTGACGCAGAAACCCGGTCCGTTGGCGAGGCACTGCCCGTGCAACCACAGCTCCCTGGGAGCAGCCCTGGAGCCACACGCTGCAGCCGCTGGGATCGCTGCTGATTTCCTCCCAAACTTGCTGAAATCCACGCTGTGGTGGCGGCTGGGTGACGAGTAGGGATTCAGACTCCAGAAATGTCTGTGACCAGACAGCGATGAGGCACGTTGGTGGAACCAAGAGGAAGTGTCCACTGCTGGGAAAACCTCCCTGCCCCGGGCTGTGACAACTGATCTGGCGTGGGAACACATGGAATCCATCCTTACAAACACCAAAACCAGAGCAAAACAAGATCTCCTGGCACTGCTGATCCTACTCTCCAAACCAGGATATGCAGGCGGAGAGGAGCCCATCTACCCCTGTATCAGCCACCAGAAGAACCCCCAATTTCCTCAGCCTGTAAAAGTCAACCCATTTTTCTAAAGGAAACGTTAACCACAGTGGGATATCAAGATACAAGACTGCTTTTAATTACATATACAAAGGAATCCGTAACACTCCAGCTCTCTGCAAGGGCAGCTTGCTGAGAAAAGCAACTCTGATCAAAGCAGGAAAATCTAAATCGGGTGAGCTGAGCGAGAAACTGCATAAATTGTCCCCAGGTTTTCATGCACAAGACTCGTGAACTTCCAGCCAGAATGTGTTTCAGTTGTGGCATTATCTTTCCTGATTCAGTGCCTGCTGAACTTAGAGAGGGAGAGATTTGTCCCTCTGTGCTCAGCACTCATGAAGCCACACCTCGAGTCCTGTGTCCAGTTCGGGGCTCCTCACAAGAAGGACCTTGAGGGGCTGGAGCAAGTCCAGGGAAAGGAACAGAGCGGGGAAGGGTCTGGAGCCCCAGGAGCAGCTGAGGGAGCTGGGAAAGGGGCTCAGCCGGGAGTAAAGGAGGCTCAGGGGGGCCCTTGTGGCTCTGCACAACTCCCTGACAGGAGGGGGCAGCCGGGGGTGTCGGGCTCTGCTCCCAGGGAACAGGGACAGGAGGAGAGGGAACGGCCTCAGGCTGGGCCAGGGGAGGCTCAAGGTGGACATCAGCAAAGGAATTTTTCCACAGAAAGAGTTGTCAAGCATAGGAATGGGCAGCCTAGGGAGACAGTGGAGTTCCCATCCCTGGAGGTGTTCAAGAAATGACTTGACATGGCACTCAGTGCTCTGCTCTGGTTGACAAAGTCGTGACTAGTCAAAGGTTGGACTTCATCTGAGAGGTCTTCTTCTGCAACCTGAGAGCCATGAAGGTCATCAGAAGAAGCTGCAGGCCTGGCTGTGGCTCGGGGTCACTCCCACACTTCACAGGTGAGTGCAGCAACAGGGCATTTTTGTTGTGCAACATGAAGACTTCAAAGCTTCTGGCAAGCTGCACAAACCTTGGTTTAAAACCAGCATCCCCACAACAGGAAGGTGCCCAAGTGTCCTGCAGCTCCCTTTGCTGATCACAGAGCTCCCAGCACGGGACACAAGCTGGGTCCTGGGCACGGGAGGTGCCAAGCACCCGCTGGAGGCACGGCCCCAGCCAGAGGCATCCCACAGCTCATTTACAAACATGCTGTTCCCAGATCTCCTGCTCCACTCCCTGGCATTGTCTTCAGTGGACAAGTTTCCTCTGCTAGCTTCTGTCTGCTCTGAATGTATCTAAAGAACTCTTTGAAGTCAAAATATTCTTAGCAATTAGATCTTCTCTATTTCTTTTTGCCTTCCTAATTATCCTTTTAACTGCCTTCTGCTTATTTTAATAGATCTTCCTATCCTCCTCCTTACCAGACTGTTTATACTTTCTAAAAGCCTACTGCTTACTGCTCCTAATACTGTTTACATCTTCACTCAGCCACCTCAGCTCAGTTGCTGCTTTTTTTGCCTGATTTCAGAGTCAACCAGGGGAAATTTCCTCTCTGATCTCTGCAGCAGTTTGTAAATACCTCCCATTTTGTCTACAAGAGGTTTTCTACAATAGGTCCCCTTTTCTACAACAGGTTTCCTCTTGGGAGAGGGAACAGAGTCTCCTCTAGTCCACAAGTGCTTCCATAAAAATCCATATTCTTCTCTATTGCTCTAAGCACTCTTCTCTCTGCTGCTCTGCCTATTGCTTTTGCATTAGGAATATAAAGCAGATTATTTAATGACTGAGTCCCATGTGTTCCCTAACTACCTTATTCATTATCATTTCCTGCCTCAAAAAGTAAACATATATCCTTTTGTGCTCAATGTTACAGGAGATTACCTACGAATTTCTTTAGTTATATCTCTACTAGGGGGGAAAAAGGCACCTGGAAGTACTTTGGCTTCATGCAAGGGCTTACACCAGGGTGTGGGTGATGGTCTGGAGGGTTTGGAGCATCCCGTAGGGTTTGGAAGTGAGAATAATTTAGGGTCCATTTGGTGGGAGCTAGAGAGTAAATTAAAGGGAAGCTGACTCAATATTTCCTCTGTTCCTTATAATCCTTTCCCAGCCATCTGCTCTCAGACACTGGGAATCAGGACACCAAAACAGAGACAGAAAGTGGGATCTTTTGTGGAGCCACAGAATGGCCATTCTTTACACCATAGCACAGCTCTGCCCCGGCTAACTGCTCGAAAACCCTGAAACATTTATTGCACAGACACAGAGAACAAGCAACAGCACCCAGCATGGTACACCCACAGCTCCCCTTGGTAGTTTGTTTTAACAGCCAATCTGCTCTGCTGCTCAAAATTTCCACCTCTTACTCTTAAAAATATTTTTGTGTCTTCATTTTGTCATCTCAGTGTTTGGATCCAGCTTCCAGGTATTGTTTCTCACTACACACTTTGCTAAAACCAAGGGCTCTGCTACCTGCTTTTTTAATTTTCTGCTTTTTAAGCCCATGGAGAACTGGCTCAGTGAAGATAAAAATCAACAAGTGAGATTTTTGTTTTGGCAGAGAGTTTCCCAAAATATGGTGCACATCCCCAAATGGTTGAGAACAAACACTAATGAGTATTTCCTTTGCCTCCTCAAATTGCGTTGCTCCACTCACATGTTCTGTGTCTTCTCCAACTTTTCAACATCTCTTAAGGAGATGAGGGAACTGAAAATGGGGACAATGTATTAAAGCACAAGCAACAGAAGAGCTGTTCTCACACAACCGTGGTTTGCATCCCCCACTCCCACAGACCCCGTGTCACTGCTCACCCTGCAGCATTTGTCCCTTTCTCACCCCAAAGCCTAGTTTGGCATTTCTGCTCCCCTCTGGTCTCCCCATCCCAAAAGCAGATGCAGCCCCATCCCTCCAGATGCACAATCCCACGATTCATGCCAAAGCTCACCTGATGGGGACTACTCCATAACACAAATCCCTGTGGGATCCCTCCTTCCCTCCCCACCACCACTGCCAATGCCTGTGGTCATGCAAGCCTCTGCACCCTGATTCCCAGCAGTTTGTGCTGCCACAGGGCCTTTTGGGGCACGGCACCAAATCAGACGTTTTGCCAGCTCAGGACACCACACTCCCTCCACCCCTTCTGCTGGAGAACAAATCCAGTCTGACATTCGCATCAGCCCCTTCCACACTGGTCAGGCTAAGACAGTGCAACAGCAGCGCCCACCAAATCCTCTGGAATATTCTCACTTTATCCAAATCTTACAGGAGGAAGGAAAGACAGAAGGCCAAGGGGCAGACCCGGCAGGAGTGCCCAGGGAACAGCACCCCAGGGACCAGCTGGAAATGCCCGCCCTGCTCAGCCTCCAGCTGAGGCTGGCCCTGGCAGCTCCTGTGCACATGGGCTGAGAGTGGATCATTCCTCCTCCTTACAAATAGGGAACAGCAATATTTATTAAACATGTCTAGTTTTTCTGCTTTATTATGCATTTTACCTCTCCTCAGCCGTGATAAGTCTACACAAACCATTATTAGAATTTCTTTTGTTCCTAATACAAATACTTTCTTACTGTTCCTTGCGCTGACAGTCACAGATTTTTTCCCCTTGTGTTTTTAACTTCCTTTATCCATTTTCTGCACTTGATAACTTCTAACTCAAGGATAACTGTCATCTCTTCCTCTTAATATTCCTTTCTTTCCTTTTAGTCTGTTTTAATTCTCACCAGCATGGCGCTGCCCTGCTCACGGGAGCTCAGCCTGCAAGGGAGGGAGGGGACGCGGGACAGGGGCCTCAGGGTCCTGCCCTACACCAGCTGCACCCTACATGGAGACCAATTTTAAGCCCAGACTATGGCTCTCACTTCATGGCAGAGACCACACTTCGCTAAAAAGCGCCTGCAGATGACACAGAGGACAACAGAGACTGAAAAAGTGAAACTCGGGACATTTTTGTGAAATCCCACTAGGTCCCACCCATAACCAGGCTGCAAGGTGGGAGCTGAGGAGGGCTTGAGCCAAAGGGAGCCCCTCTGAAAAAGCCAGACACCATCAAAACCAAAGTGAAAACAGATGCCAGCATATAAAAACCTATTTAAACTAAAGCCTGAGAAAATCAAAGTTACGGGAACATCCAGTGTAAGTGAAGCATTTTCCATTGATGAGGTCATAAATGTACTGCATCCCTGAAAAGCTGCATAAAATTTCAGGTAGGAAACAAAAGACTCAAAGCACTGCAATCCATATCCAAATTACATAGGAAGGATGGAGCTGTGCTGACAGAGAAGCAAAGTGCAGCCCAATAAGTGAAACAAGATTATTGTGCCAGGAGGTAGAAGAAAACCCCAATGGGCTGGAAGCCCATCCCAGAGAGGCAGAGCATGGAGAGATGCTCACAATGCCAGGACACACCAGAGAGGCTGCAGGTCTCTGCCAAGGCACAAAATACAATTTCAGTCACAGGAGAATTCAGATAATCCCACAGAGACCTGCAAACGTGAAAGCCAGTTTGGTGCAGAAATGATGCTCAAGGTCCCACACAGGACTTCTGTCCCCATGCTGTGTCCTCAGCCACGGCACATCAGGGAATCCCAGGCTGGTTTGGGTTGGGAGGGCCCCTAAAGCCCATCCAGTGCCACCCCTGCCATGGCAGGGACCCCTCCCACTGTCCCAGACTGCTCCAAGCCCCAATGTCCAGCCTGGCCTTGGGCACTGCCAGGGATCCAGAGGCAGCCACAGCTGCTCTGGGCACCCTGTGCCAGGGCCTGCCCACCCTCCCAGGGAACAATTCCTTCCCAATATCCCATCCATCCCTGTCCTCTGGCAGTGGGAAGCCACTCCCTGTGTCCTGTCCCTCCATCCCTTGTAAACAGCCTCTCTCCATGTTTCTTGCAGGCACCCTGGAAGGCCACAATGAGGTCACCCCAAAGCCTTCTCCTTTCCAGGCTGAACAATCCCAATTCTCAGCTTTTCCTCACAGGAGGAACCATTCTGTGATTCTATAAATTGGTTAGGAGTGTTAATGGAGCAGCTAAAAGGCCTTGCAGGTGAGGTGGAAAACTTGGAGATGATTATCACCTACCAAAGAGGGTTTGTTAAACAAATAATCACAGTTTAACAGCAGAGTGAAGTAAGGCCATTAGAAATAAAAAGACACCCTCAGAAAGAAATCCAGATTAGGAGAATATAAACTCAAGGATGCTACTCTTTAAACCATAAAAAAGCCAATCCAGAAAAAGATTTTGAGAAACAGGTCACTGAAGGAAAAAAAAATTAATAATCAAACACACAAGCACCAGGAATCTTCCAGATTCTGGTATAAATCAAGCACTGAAGAAAGATAAAACCACAGTATAAAAATTCAACTTCTTTGCACCAGTGCTCATTTGTGACAGGGCTCTGCACCTCCCCTCCTGGACTCTTCCTTCACGAGGAATGAGCTGAGCATCCACCTCAAACTGTGGGGTCGCCAGGAAAAGCTGCAGACCTCAAAATTAACAGCAAAAAAATGAAAATCTACAGGGCCAAACAGCATCCACCCAAAAGTCTGAAAGGCGTCAAGCTATTAAAACCACCCAGTATCACCAAAATCACTGTTATCCACCTATGAACCAGCCAGCACTGAATGGGACCCCACTGTTTCAAAAGAGCTCCAAAGAAGTGCAGAACTTCATTTTTGTGGCAGAAAAATTACTATAAACAGCAAATTGAAAAAAAAAAAAAAAAACCAAAAAAAACCAGAGCAATTAAAAGTCAGTGTTCCCATGGAATAAAAAAGAACACCAGGGGTCACTCGGGTCTCTGCAGCCATAAATCCCTGGGGTCTGAGCACTGCTGGCAAGAGCCAGTCCAGGTAGAACAGGGCGTGGTGCATCTGGACTTCCAAAAGCTTCCAAAAGAGTTTTGCTCTGCTAAAGCTCTTGTGGCAAGAGCACTCACAGCACTTTCATATGCACAGGATGAAGTGAGAAGTCACCTCATTGATTAACCACTGATTAAGAGACGGAAAATAAAGGGCAGGAATAGTTCGTTATCACAGTGGGGTCCCGCAGACATCTGCTCCGGGGTGGGGTTTGGGAAGGGAACGGAGCGCAGGGAAAGCAGCCCCGCGCACATGGAGGTGCCTAAAGGAGCATTAGCAGTCACCGAGGCAAGGCAGGAGGCACAGGGACACCTCTCCAGCAGCTGAGTGCCTCTGATGGAACCGGAGACTCGCTACGGGTGTGGGGACAGAAATGTGCCCACGCATAAAGCTGCACCCACAGCCCCCAGTGATCCACCTGGGGACAGACTGCACAACAAAACAAGGAAGCAGAGAAGGGCAAGAAGGGTGATCCAGCCAGACAAACTCCTATGGCATGGACAGGGTGTCCAGAACAGTCACAAAGAGCAGCATCTCAGCAGAAGGGACACGCAGGATTTGCTTCCCAAAGCACAAAGCTAAACCCTAAAAATAAACCCCACAAGCAAGAGAAAGCAAATATTTTTCAGTCCCCTATTTGCCTAAATAAATTGCAGACACTGCAATTATCCAAATGATTGCCTTGGCGGTGGGTAATGCCAGCCTACAGAAAATCCACATCCCAAGGGGCTGCAGCACATCCTGGGACAAGATCCGAGGAGCCTCCGAAGGGTGAGCACGGCACTGGGGTGAGAAAGAAACACCTGAACCAGTGGAAAGCACAGCTATTACAGCAAATCATGTGTACTATAGCTGGAGCTACACAGGAGCCGGGTATGGGACAGCTGGCAAGGCTGCCGGCTCACAAGGAAACCCCAAAATCAGCCTGCACCATCCTTTTCTTCTTCTGATCAATGGAGTTGGCCACCCCACACCACCTGGTGATGGAGACCTGGGGATCAGAGCTGCTGACGGCCTTTGAAAAGGCATCCCCTGTAATGGGGAGGGCACAGAAACACCCAGGGAGGGCAGGAGACACCAAGGACCTCAACCTGGGAGAGCCGAGAGCTCCTGCAAAGGGACTGAGCTGAGAGCAAAACTGAAATACAGACATAGGGAAACACAGCAGCAAAGGAAAATACAGGAGGACAGACTTGTAGGGGTGTCCAAGGGGGAAAAATGGTTCTGATCCAACATCTCACCCTGCCCATGTAGAATTATTAATCGTCCTTGCACAGAAATTAGGAATGGAGCCAGTGTGTTTGCCCAGCCCTCAGCTCTTCCACCCAACACTGGGTCACCTTTGACATCCCGAAATAATCTCCGGGACAAAAGAACAGTCCCAAATTCTTCGAGTTTACAGCCTGAAGCTTGGAAAAATGTAACAAAAATAATTGGACAAAAAGTTGAAAACGTATGATGTCCCAAAAAAAAAGTTTCTACAGTTTGCTTCTGAAAAATTTCCTACTGCTTTTTTGGGTTTGTGGGATCATTAAAATAGCTGAGCTGGGAACGTCATGACTTGGTTGGTTTGGCTAATAAAGAGTACCTTCTGGGCTGGAACAGTGGGGATGTTTATGGGGAAAAAAAGGCTTCTTGTGAAGAAAATGGAGTCAACTATTGATATGCAAAATAGACCAAATGATTATTTATATAACAAACTATTCTAACTCGATCAAACTTTAAATACTAAAAAAACCCCAACCCAACACTTTGGCAGGAAAGGGACTAAAAGTAGTATTCCTGGTGCCAGAATATTGCTAAATGAGAGCTTGTATTAATGGATTTGTACTTCTTGTGTGCGGGCCCTCCTGCCATAGAGACAGCTCAGGTAGAAGGATGAGGTGTTTTGGAAAAAACATTGGCCAAACACTTGAAAATTACATCAATCCAGAGGAGACAGATAATTTTTTTTGCTATTTTTGGGTGGGAGGAAGGAAGAGCCTTGAAAAATGTAAATATTCAAATGCAATTTTTCCTCCAGAATGCTATTTTGCTCCTGATATTCTCCTAACAAAGAAAACTCGTCCAGTCCTGCAGAGGAGAAGGGACAGGCTGGAGCCCAGGAATTAGGGAATGTTTCACTGACTTCAGTCAAAGCTGCTTGTAGGGAAATTTAACCACAAGCCTAAATCCCCACAGGACTCGTCCCTAAGTGAATTCCAAAGCAGAACAAAAATTAAAGATTGAAGATTAAAAATAAAAAAAAAATTTAAAAAACCCCAAACCACATCTCCTATGAGGCAAAGTCAAGACAGAAATGGAAAATTCCTTGCTGGCAAGGATGCTAATTGCATACCTTGTGCTAGGAGCTGAATATCATAAATTTCTACATATATATTTAATTAGGTTAATTTGCAAACCGTAGACATATGTCTGGTTAAAGCAGACAGGAACATTTCATTTTATACATTTTCAATCTCACATAATGAACTCCAATCACAAGCAGTGTTTATGCTGCAGGAGGACGGCCAAGGAGCTCCCTGTCAAAGGAGGGAAGCACAAACATTTCCCACTCACACAAACAAACAGCCACAACGTGGGACTTATCTCCTCCACCTTATCAGGAACCCAAAGCCAACACAGCATTCTCAGCAAATCTACTTTTTGGCAACTAAACCAAATCAGATTACATAGCAAAAAAAAACCCCTAAAAATTTAAATACATGCAAGATTTCAGGAAAAGGGACCTCGACTTTGAGGTTTTTTTCTTATTTACAAAGGGCACCACTGTTCTCACTGAGGATCATGGAGAATATCCTGAGCTGGATGGAATCCACAGGATCACTGATCCAGCTCCCGGCCCTGCCCAGACACCCCAACACCCCCCCTGTCCATCCCTGGCAGCGCTGTCCAAACGCTCCTGGAGCTCTGGCAGCCTCGGGGCCGTGCCCATTCCCTGGGGAGCCTGGGCAGTGCCAGCACCCTCTTGGGGAAGAACCTTCTCCTGACATCCAATAAATGCTCCATGGACTCTGCCTTCATCCCTCTGGCATCTGCCAGCACTCCTGGAAGGAGGCGTTAGGACCACAGGGGATACACTGTGGATCTGCCTCGGGATGTATTGAACGCTCTCTCTGGATACTTCGACACTTTTTATTCCACGCCCAGTGCCCTCCCCGGCTCCTGGCACAGCGGGTCCCCGCCCAGGCTGTCTCTCTGGCATGTCCCAACAAACCCCACGGAGCACAAATGCCAATTCAAGCTGCTGTTATCACCAAGCAGCCAAATATAAAGGCCTCTGAAATAAAGACACATAAGATGGTAAAAATATCCCTCCCTTGGAGGTAATATGCAGAAACCCCAGACGTATTAACCACAAACAGACGATGCCCTGAAGCCAAGTCAAAACACACCCCAGGGCAACCTTCCTGGTGGTCAATTATTAATTCCTTCCCTGGTGAAGTCTATCTCCAGCCCCGCCAGCCCCCACCAGCAACGCCAGGGCCACCAAATGCCAGGTCCCAGCCCGTCCCCTGGTGTCACTGCCACTGTCCCTCAACATCTTCAACAGCATCCCCTGACCGCAAAGAGAAATCCTGCTGATTCCCAAGGGGATTTTCAGATCCCCTCTGCCACCAGCCTGATCCAAATCCAGCCGTCCCTCCCTACAGAGGTTTCCAAAATGCATGCACAAATTCAAAAAGGTATTGTGTTCCCAGCCAATAATTATCCTGCGTTCTTACAACTCTCTCTTCCCACCCTCAAAATCACAAATATCTCACAAACGCCAGCGAAAGCTCAGGATTTGCAGCCCACAGACTGAGGTGCATCAGACCTCAAGTGACAGATTTACACCCAGAAAAGCAGGAGCTATTCTTGGGTTCCGAGCCAGAGCCCTGCTGGGGCTGCCTGCACACTGTTCTCTGGGATGCTCCCAGCCCAGCCTCCCAACTACATCCACCAGCCTGCAGACTTAACATCAGAAATTGTACAAATCTGCTCAAATCGGGTTTCATTCATTCCTTCTCTCCTCGTGTAGCCAAGTAAATAACAGTAGTAAAACCAAAAATCTCTCACCAAAATATAGACAACTCGATTTCAAGCGTGCACCCCAAAGGCTCTGCAGCACCCCAAGCCCTGCCAAGGCCCCTGAGCACGCTCTGCTCCCAGGGGGAACAACCCACGTCACTCCAGGTTTTCCTTCAGGTTCCCCTCCCGGCTCTCCCACACCAGCAGTGCTGCTGGCTTTGGTTGCAGTTTTGAAAACTGAGGTTTAATACTTCTAAAAATAGGTCTAAAGCAATTAAATACTTGCACTAAAATTGTTCTCAACATACTGGAAGCAGTAAATGACGGCCGTTCAATGTAAGCACACCCAACTTCTGAAAAGTGACTTCTGCTGCTATTTTCAGGCAGGAAAGGATACCTACACCCACTCAGACCAAAAAATTACTTCCATAAAATTACTGCTACCCGTGTGTATCTAGTAAAATGAAATCACAACAAATATTAAATCCTGGAGAGCCTGGAGACACAGTGGTGCCATTGGGATGTGACCACATTTGGCCCATCCAGCCTGGCTCAACCCACTGCCAGTGGAAAGGTCTGACAAACACGACCACTCTCACTTCTATCAGCTGCTGAGATATCAAACCCCTTGTGGTAACATCCCTGATTTCTAAACCAGGGCAGAAACCACCACGGAGCTCCTGTGTTCCTGGCCCAAGCACAGCATGGACCCAACAGTCCTCACAGCATCCCAGACCTCACTGTGCACCCAGGAGTGTCTCAGGCACATCCGTATGCACAAACGTGTAGGCACAGGTACTGATCCCTCAAATCCGTGTGGCAACTCCTCGACAGCTCCAGCAGCTCCTCTCTGCTCCACTCTGACATTCATGTTTCCCTTTGTCAGCCCCTTAGCAGGGCAGGCAAATTCTCCAGTCTCCACTTCTCCCCTTCCAGCCTTATTTTCCACATTACACCAGCCAAATAGAGATGTGAAATAAGCAGGAGTGTTGGAAGTCACAAGCAAGGAAAGCCTTGCCTATATAATTAAATCTTTGCAGGTACAGTACAGCAGCTAAACCTTTCTAAGCACGCACGGGAGCGCCTGGGTAATACAGGTGAGGGAAATAAAGGGAGAGGAGAGAGACTCCCAAGGAAAGCTGTTCCAGCAGAGGGATCGGTGCAGTGACATTGATCCCACCACTGAAAAGCACAAGGCATGGCCACCCTCGGCCCTCCCCATGAGGACAGGGCTATGCCAGGCTGACCCAAAGCCCTGCAATTTCACCCCAAAAGAGCTACATGGCCTCCAGCTTCTCCAGAGGCAGCACAACGCCATCAGCCAGGAGTCCCATCAGCTGGCAGGAGCCTGAAACTCTGCGTGACCTCGGCCAAGAGTCACCCGGGGCACACCCACACCCATGGAGGCACAAGCAGGGGGTTCAGCTGGTTTGACCCCATCAAGGGGAGGCAGAAGGTGCCCTGTGCCCCCCACGCTGGCCCTGCTCCCCCGGCTGCCCCGGGCAGTGTCCCAGCTGGAGCAAGAGCTGGCACAAGCCCCCACAGCCTGGTCAGTGAACCAGAGCTAACTGCCACTCAACTGCCAAAAAACTGGAAAACACACGGCACAAGAGCTCTTCTCCATGGGTGCAGAGGAGGGTTAATTGAGGGGATGGATTCTGATCCACCTGTGCCACTGCCACACTGCCCATGCCCTCCGTGTTGGGTCCTTCCCCAAAGGCACTGCTCAGCATACAAAGCTTCTATGCAGTTGCATTTTCAGTGAGCACCGGGGAGAACTTTCTTTATTTAATCTCTTTTTTCTGCCACTGCTCGCTTTGGGAGACTCCAACAAGTGAAACCCAAGTAACTCAGAGAGCCACCATGCACCTCCATGTGCATTTACACACTCAGTAGTGCTGGAGTACAAACCCCACACTACAGGAGATCACCCGTGTCCATCCTTTGGGGTCTGACCAGCACTGGCACATTGCAGCGTCAGCAAAGCAGTTTCAGTGTGGGAAGAGCCTTCACTGCTGAGCCCAGCTCAGAGGATGACCAACACTGACACTGAGCATCACTCCCCACCACCAGCAATGAGAGCCCTCTGCAGGAGACGGCAGAAAAGGTCCAGGGATGCGTGGATCCCATGGACTCCAGGTCTGAATATCAAACATCAACCACGGGACCACTCTGGCTCTAACTACAAACACCAAGCAGTGGGTGCATGGCAGTTCTGGTGTCTCCAGCACGCTCATGTCTTGGGAAGAGACCTCCTCTGCAGAAAGGGCATCTCCTCAGCCTTTCCCCTCTTCCACAGGGGACGTGACTGTGCAGCAATGCCTCCCACATCCCACGGATCACCTGAACACACAGCAGCCACAGTCACACCCCAGCTTCCCCACAGTCCCCAGGGACAGCAGGCATCAAACCCTACTCCATCCAGAGACGCCCTCACCAATGCAGCCACAGATTTTGGGGACAAACAGCTGTTGCTAGGCCACCATGAACTCAACCTGCTCCTTATTACTTCTGATTATTAAATTTTGCATCCTCTTGGTTATGCTCCCAAGCGAAAAGCTCTCCCTCCACATGTGTTGTATATTATATGTTATATATTACGTATTACACAGATTAATGTTTCTCCACTTCCTTTCTGTTACAACTTTACCATGCTCCCACTGTCACCAGAGCTAACCAAGGTCACCAGGAGCTGCTCCTACAGGGCCCTTTCCCCACACACCACGTGCTGCTGCCTTCCCCAGTCCCTTTTCCCACTCCTGGTGCCATGGTTTAAAAATTCAGCTCTCACATGATGAGGCAGAGCCACTGTGACAAGTTGCACCAGAGCCCTGATGAAAGACACATTGCAAATGGTTATTTTTCATATACTATCCATGGTAAACAGCAGCATTCATTTCTATTCCCTTGCTCCAGACAAATCAATGATTGTTAATGCAAAGTCAACACGTCCAGATGTAGTTTGCATACTAGTTAACCACTAAATTGGCATCACATAGTACAAAATAATCAAGAGACATTCAAGGAACCAAACAAAAGCAAAAAGGAGGCAGATGACTAGCAATTAATCCATAAAAGACCTTTAAAAATGAGAAACTTCTTCCCCAGAAAACACGGTGTGGCCAAAATGATTCCGTAAATGTAAAATTCCAAATGTGCACAATGGTGGATGCACAGAAATGTAGAAATTAAAAGAAATAAATATCTTCTGGGGCCATTTCCCCATGTCCCTTACCAAATACACCCACAGCCTCCAGCAGCACAGGCAGCCCCTGCCCAGGCTCTTCCTCTCACCGCACTTGGTACATTTTGTACAAATAGTGCCTGATCTGGCAAACCTCTGACAAAATTCACATTTTGGGGTGGCTCCCCACGACTGCAAGACCACTCTTGTCTCTTTCACAGCTCCCAGCACAGCACTAATCACCTACAAACACCCAAGTACGAACTGGTGCAAGCACAGCGCCCAGTGTGGCACCCACAGGTTCTGGGGGATGCAGTAAACCCTTGGGATGTGCCACACAATTCCTGCACACCCTTATCCCATAGCAGCCCCTGGGCTGGCTGGCACACTCCCTGGGCCATTCCCCAAATCTGAGCCATGCCCAAGACGCTCAGGCTGAGGATGCTCAAGTGGACACCACTGGTGGCTCCATGGGCAGTGCCAGGGACCTGACAGTGCCAACCACCCGGAGCCAGCGTGGCCCCACAGGGACCTGAGCTGTGCCATGGGGAGCTGTGCCATGGGCACCGCAGGAGCAGCATCCAGGACCTCGTACCAAGTCCTGCCATGTCATGGTGGGAAGGTCAAAATCCTTTAACAGGCACAGCATCCAAAGAATTTTTGATCCACAGAATATCCTGAGCAGGAAGGGACCCACCAGGATCATCAATCCAACCCCAGCTCTGCCCAGACCCCCCAACAGCCCCACCCTGTCCATCCCTGGCAGCGCTGCCCAAACGCTCCTGGAGCTCTGGCAGCCTCGGGGCCGTGCCCATTCCCTGGGGAGCCTGGGCAGTGCCAGCACCCTCTTGGGGAAGAGCCTTCCCTGATACCCAGCCTGACCTCCCCTGGCACCATGGGCACAAATCCTGACTCTGTATCAGCATGACCCGTGGAGCAGGTTTCAACCCTCTCCCCACCCTCCAAAAAAAAAAATTAAATTAATCTAATTTTTAGAACACTAATTCCACTCTAATTTCACTCCTGCACTTGCATAATTGCGAACTTGACTGTGCATCACCGGGGCCACGTGACTGCACCCGTGAACTGAACTATTCCCAGCGTTGCATTATGGCAGTGATATATATTTAAATTATCCTGGAGTCATGCAATAACCTCCCAAGGTTTTATATGGCATTTGTATAAATATTATCTACTACTTTAATAATATTATGTCTGTTTTCATTCTGGGATGAAAATATGTCACTGAAAATGAGGTCCTGGAAATTTTTCTTTTTTAAAAAATACATTTCAGTTATGTCACAAGAAATCTGTTGGTATCACTCAGCTGAGCTCCCTCCCTCCCCTTCTCCTTCCAGGCTGCCAACAGCAATTTTGAAAAGGATAAAATATTGATCAACTTTCCAGAAGAAAAAAAAAAAAAAAAGAAAGGAAAAAAAAAATCCCCCTGAAGGCAGACTGCAATGAAAAATTATGAAATCTTTTCCAGGCAGGAGCAGGTTTGTGCTGGAAGGACAGGCAGGAAGGTGAGATTCAGACCCAGCAGAACCCCCAGCAGCGGGAGGTGATGCTGGAAAGCTGCTGATCGCAGGGAGCTGAGGGTGGGAAAGGTTGCAGTTCCCACACCTCCGGCACCACAGCATCCCCCAGCGCGGGGAGGACACGGCATCGCCCCCAGCGCTGCACTGAACACGCACGGCTCCCCCAGCAGCCACTCAGAACCCGCACAACAGCCAAAACCAGCTCCAAACCAGGGCCTCCCCAGCCCCAGCTCCTCTGGTTCCGGAGAAACTTAAAAAGGTGTCATCGCCAAATGTTGGCCCTGTGACCCCAGAACTGCGGCTCAGTCATTATTGCTAATTAAAATGCACCACCCAGCAATGTGTCCCCCCCAAATCCCAAATCCACGGGGTTGCTCCCCACATCTCCGGGTGTGTAGTAGGGCAAAGGAAAAGCAGCATCAAAAGATGATTCACACGAGAAAAAAAAAGGATGAAACCTTAAAATAAAATCAAAATTACAGCCAAAGAGTTTCTTTGGGTATAATCACATCACAGTGAAAGTTCTGGGGGGCAGCTCAAGGAAGGGAGTTCTTGGAGGGTAAGAATATGGAAAAGGCACCACACTACAGCTTCCTGGATGAAACCATGAATAAAATCTTCTCCGGGATTGTTTAATCCAATTTCGAGCATTGTGTGTAATTTTTCCCCAGATGTGCCACCCGGCTCTAACTGCACCACTGCTGGGCTGGCACCGGCCTCTCGCTCCATTATTTGCTAAAAAAGGGATTCAGGAAGAGGGCGGGTCCCTTTTGGGGGGGCTGGGGGCAAATAAATGCAAAAATAAAAACATGGAGTTGACCTTTCGGAGTATTTGTTCCTCCACCCAAGAGTTATCCTGCTTTGCAAATTTTTTCCATTTCCCCCCCCACCTTTGAAAAACTCAAAATATTAAACAAATTAAGGGGAGAAAAGTGAAAACAGCCCCCAAACCCTGAATTCACCAGCCACTTCTTTCTGATTTCCAGCAAATATCAAGCTACAGGGAATGGAAAATCAGAACCCAAAAAAAATTAAAAACCACAAAAAAACCCCAAAACTTTTCAGGGGTTTGAGATTCAAACTTAAAAATTCATTCTGGCTTGAAATTTAATTTTATTTTGTGCAGCGCCCGGATTTCAGCATTTGCTGGTGGGTACCTGGCAGCTCCAGAAACTCACTTTGGAGTTTTAAAATTAAAAATGCTTTTTTCCAAAAAGAAAAAAAAAAAACACCAAAAAAAAAAACCAAACTGCTGCAGCTGTGGAGCCAGCCATCTTGCTATTTTGTCCCCATTTTAGAGAGGATACTGTGTCAAGGTTGGTAAAACTCTATGTTGACCTAATCTTTCCCTTCCTCTCCCTCCCCCACTTTTGGGTGGAAAGGCCATGTAGCTCTCCTAGATTGCTTTTTTCTTGAAACAATGCATGTTTCAGTGCTCTTTTGTTATTTATTTTTAAAAAGATCAATACCAAGACCCCAGTATTCAAGGGCAACCCTACAATAATAAACCAGTGTGTGCACAGTCCAGAATTCACAGGCATTCTGTAGCAGCAAAATAATAGGGACAGAACAGCATTTAAAACAAACAAAAAAAGACCCACAATTAGAAAAAAAAGCCCACCAAAAATAATTATGAAAAAAAAATATTTTCAATTCAAAGTCCAGCAAGGCTTTAACAGTCAAAGAGAAAAAGGATTCTGAAATTGTGAAAAATATCATGGCTGAGCCCTTTAAAGGCACTTCAGTTTGTAAAAAAAATGAAAATCACTAAATCTGCAATTATTTTTTCACAATATTGTTAATTATGCATATCCACAATATCATGGCGGACCTTATAATAAACCTGTGTAAATATTAGATTTATGTGAGCCACAGAACCTGGAGTTATTACAGTGTGTTTCAAAAAAGAAGGGGGGAAAAAACCTAAAAACCATCGTATGGAAATTTTTTTCTTTACAAAAGAAGTAGGAAATTAAATGCTGGAAACTATGTTTTAATTATGCCAGGAGAAACCATCCAAAAAGCCAAGAAATTCTAAAACAAAACTGACATTCGAGTCTTAATTTTGCTTGTCCTCGTGTTTTCCTGGACTGTGTTTAGAACCTCATTGTTTAAGAGCAGTTTTGCATGAAATCCAAAATCACCAAAAAAAAAAAAAAAAAAAAATTTAAAAAAAAAATTTGGGTGTGTCCACAGCAAATTTTCTGGGTTCTTCATTTTCCTACAAAACTCCTCATTTCAAACAAAATAACTTTAAGCACTGCAGCAAAAAGGGAAAAAAAATAAACCCTGAGTTTTGGCAGAGCTTGCTGCACAAGTTCAAAATTACAATGAAGCCCAATTCCTAATTGCTCCGGAACAGCAATTCTCCCACTTTCCCAAACTAATCCCTCCCTGCAGCTCACCCGGGGGGGCCCACCAAAAACTTGAATCACTTTCGTTTCCCAGCACTTCGCTGCTCCCAGGCTCCGTTTTTCTCCAGAAAATGGGGGTGGAGGGGAGAAAAACCTGAATTCATTCAAATTCCTGTTTAATTTTCATTTCCAGGAGCTGGGCTTTGGCTCCAAAGGGACACACACGAAATTTGCGGGGCGCTGCGGGAGCTGTCGGAGGAAACCCAACTTGGGGGATCCGGCCCCAACTTTCTAGGAAAAAAATTAGAAATAGCAGAATATTTCCTTCTTTTTTTTTTTCAATTTTAATTTCCTTTTT
>VZRO01004510.1:263832-389589 GCA_013397915.1 Daphoenositta chrysoptera
AAGGCCAGGCTGGACACTGGGGCTGGGAGCAGCCTGGGACAGTGGGAGGTGTCCCTGCCCATGGCAGGAGGGTAGAACAAGATGTCTTTAAGGTCCCTTCCCACTGAAACCATTCCATGATTATATGATTCTGTCATCTTCTGGATGCTGAGTTTGGCATCCCTTGGATCTGGGCCCAGGGCACCTGAGGGATGGGGCCTTTCCCACCTCTGCTGTGAGTGATCTGGACAGGCCGGATTGATGGGATGAGACCAATTGCAGGAGGTTCAAGAAGGCAAAGTGCCGGGTTCTGCACCTGGATCATAACAACCCCAGTGCAAGGCTCCAGGCTGGGCCAGAGGGGCCTTTCCTCCTTTTCCACTTGCTGGCAAAACTGGAAGCCCTTTGAGGCCCATAGCATCTTATTTGCTGTGTGTGCCAAGGCTGGCAAGGAAACCTTGCTCCCAAGGGGACCTCCTGATACTGTGGAAATGCAAATAAATAAGTAAGACAGGAGTAAAGTTTTAACTCACAAGGAGTTTTGTGGCTGGCTGTGGGTGCAGGATCCACCTTCACTCATTTTGCAGCATTGTGGTGGGACAGTGACACAGCTATGGGCTTACAATACACTTCCAAGCACTTTGCAAGCTCCAGGGGCTGCTGTGTCATGCCACATCTGTGTAGGAACACAATCCCATCCCCTGGAAGGGCTCTGTGCCCTGTCACTGTCCCACCTGGGTGCTGACCTGTCCTCTCCTGGGGGTTGGAGCTCAGGGACGAGGCTGCTGTCCATGGCTGCAGCATCCTGGGGGTGAGTACAGGGTGGAAAACCTCCCCCCAAGCTCAGGTGATGAGGGGACCTGTCCACAGAGGTGGCGGAACACAGCTGTGGCATCACTGGGAGCGGTACCATCCTACTTGGAGACAAACCCTGCATTCCACCCTTGTGAGCTGATCCCGTTCTCTCCTCCATCGCTGCTCGCAAGGATAAATGTGTCAGGGGCTGCCAGGGGTCCAGCTCTCCTCATAATGGTGGTTATACAAATAATCTCGGGTTTAGATTAAAAATAATCATGGTTTTGACTACTTTTCCCCTAGTGTTCTGCAGCAGCAGGGCCATGAGCCAGCTACTGTCCCCAGATAAGATCTACACAGAGTAAGGGAGTGCAATTGGCCATCATTTTTAAAGACATTCTTTTTAAACACTGTGAGCACAGTGACAGAGGAGATGCTGGGGACAAGGGCAATGTGTGGCCTGGGTCAGCCCCATGCCCAAAGCGGGGGAAATGGGGGATTTCAGCAAGCCCTCGCAGTATGCAATGGACCATTTGCTGCAGTGCCCTAAAGCCCTCAGAGCAAAAAGTCTCTTGTAGACTCTCTAAATTTGAGCTTCCTCCAATGCCCCAAGGAGTTTATGAGCTGCTTGACCAAGATAATGACACTCTGACATTTTTGGTTCCTCTCAGTGACACCGTTATTAATTTTACCATCTAATTTTATCATATTTATCATCTTTTTCAAGTAGCAGCAGGGACCACAATTAGGGTTCTTTTTCTTGTTGATAATAACAGCTCTTAGTACCTATAACTCATCAGCCAGATTTTTCTTTAATGCCGTTGGCTTCCCTTATCTCTTTCCTACCACTCAGAAATGTTAAATTATCTTGATTACTAGTTTTTTCCCTTTTTCCCCCCTATTCTTTATACACTGCTTCTTTTTCTAATTGCTGCTTTCATTTTCACCTAGAGAGATCTCAAAATCAAACACCATTCTTTAAAAATTATGGCACAAATAGAACTTTTTAGACAGGTTGGGAACTCTTAGTGGGAACTTTTTATTTTTCACTCATTTATGTACATGTTTATTTTTCTTCACAGCGAGTTTCCCTCACCTCTTTATTCAGCCTCACAGAGCCAGGGAGAAGCACCAGGTATATATTACTGGTTGGGACTGTCTTTTATTATCCCATAATTAATGTAATCAGGTCATGATCACCGGTCTCCAGGCAACCACCGATTTCTAGTTCAGTGATCAATTCATCTTTATCCATCATAATAAGATCTAAAATAGAATTACCTCACGTTAGGTACCATCTCTTTTGTGCTAGAAAATTATCATAGATAATTTTTAGAGATGCCACTGATGTTTTATTGCTGCCTGCAGGAGGTCTCCAGCGTTCACCTCCCACAGCAATGTCCTGCAGAAAAGGAGTTTCTTTGGGCAGTGCCCCCAGCTCGGGGTTTGGTGGCACAAAGAGCCTCTCCCCACCTGTCAGCTGCCACCCTGCAGTAAAGAAGTGCAGTAAACAGAGATAATTGCCACTGCACCTCTGTTCATGGGATGGTTGGGGATGGAAGGGACCAGAAAGCTCATCTCATGGGCAGGGACACCTTCCACTGTCCCAGGCTGCTCCAAGCCCTGTCCAGCCTGGCCTTGGGCACTGCCAGGGATCCAGGGGCAGCCACAGCTGCTCTGGGCACCCTGTGCCAGGGCCTGCCCACCCTCCCAGGGAACAATTCCTTCTCAATATCCATCCATCCCGGCCCTCTGGCAGTGGGAAGCCATTCCCTGTGTCCTGTGTGGACAAGGACACAGGAACCCTGAGTTCATTTTGACTCTCCAGATTGCAGAAGGTTCCTCCCAAGGCTGGTGGAGACCAACCTGCAGAGTTGTCATGAACTGTCACCCCCTGGTACCCCTAACTATATGCAGAATGCCCTGGCAGCCCTGGGGCAGGGGCTGGACATTGTGGTGGGTCCCTTGTCCCTCCCAGGGGCAGAGGGTGAGGCAGGGTCTCCTCAAGCCTTGTGCTGCCCCAGTGCCCCACCTTCCACTGGAAACACTAAAAACCAGCCTCTTGTGTGGGGCTCTGCAAGGAAATGTTCTCAGACTGCCTGAGGAGAGGGAGAGAAAGCTAGCTGGATGGCAAATAATTAGAATAATTATTTGAAAATCAATAACTGTCTGAAACAGCAATCAATTAACCTGGAGACATTTCAAAATGAGATCTATACTGACTGGGCAACTGAAGCCCAAATAATGACTTGGAATTTGCCCTGAATAACCTTAAATTATCTTTCGCCTTAGGTCCACTGCAGTCGGCAGCCACCCCTGAATCACCCACAGCCCTGGTCCCTGAGGTGGCCAGCTCTGGGATGAAGGGAGCTTCCTCTTCCTCAGGGCTGTCCCAGGTCTGTCACTGCACACCAGAGATTGAAGACACCCCTACAAGGAGAGAAGCACTTATTGCAGGGTGAGGATTTGCCTCCTTGTTCAACGGAAGAAACCCTGGGAAGAGATTTTAGGGCATCTGTCTTTGAAGCCCCAAAACAGGGGCAGGCTGGATCATGTTTACTGCAAAACAGAGTTGTTTGGGGGGCTCCCGGAGGCAGATCACTTCCCACAGAGCCCTGGAGAAGCATCTGGTTTATTTTTGAACTGTAGCAGCTTTCTAGGAAGGGATGAATATCACTGGGGGCTGTTTCCTCAGTTTAAAAAAAAAAAAATTAAAGATTTCACAAGTGTGACTTTCTGTGGACTGCCTGCAAGAAAACTGTAAGCCCAGCCTTTAAAATGTTCAGCAAAGCCTTTTCCAAAGCTCTCCCCTGTACCTGACTGGCCACTAAAAGCAGTGAAAAGGCAGAAGCAGCCCAGCAACCTCAGGCAGGGGCGGTGTTGGGACGCCCCTTGTGCTGCTGAAAGTCGTTTTCCACTTTGCTCAGTCCCTCGGGAGTTCCTGCCTGTGGGAAGGGCAGGTTGTGTCAGGCTCAGCAGCAGACACAGCTCCCCACAGCTCCCTGCTGGGACAGCCCCAGCTGCCACCTCGTGTGACACCCTCCAGCCTGGGCCCTCTGTGCTGCCCTCCAGGGGAAGTGATCCCTGCTCCTGCTTTGTGCTGAGTTCCTGAATGCTTTAGGGTCGGGTGTTGGATGTTTAAAGCACGGAAGGGGGAAGAGGGGCAGGTAGGTGCCTACCTGCTCTGCCTCCCACTGCCAGGAGCCCCCACGCTCCTCACCCTTCCACATCCAGCTGGGCCTTTTCTTTTTCTTTTGACTCCAGCAAAGAAAACATGGGGATGGACCAAAAGGAATGTTGCAGAGAGTATAATGTCCCCTCTAATCCAGTAAGCTAAATAAAATGAAGAGTTTTAACCATTTTTTTGTGTGGATAGTCTCTGGTTAGTCCCTCAGCGTGTCCTCATCGCATGAATTATGGTGCAATAATTCACACTGAGCTGTGTGGATGGCCCTCAGCTCCCAGCCTTGTGCCTGACACTGCTCCAGGCATGAATTATTGTCCTATAATTCACACCTTGTCATATCTTATTGCCGGAACATCCCCGAAATGACAAAGCTGGAGTCATTAAGGAGAAATTCAGTCAAAACTTGGCGAAGGCAGTTGATGGCAGGAAGGACCATGTACTTAAGGCTGATGAGGAGCAGCTGAGGGAGCTGGGGGGGCTCAGCCTGGAGAAAAGGAGGCTCAGGGGGAACTTCTGGCTCTGCACAACTCCCTGACAGGATGGTGTCTTCCAATGTGACTCTCAAATAGCAGGATATTCCTTGGACTTCACTGCCTTCCTTGGGAGTGCAGAGGGACATTTGGTGGGACAGGCTCCAGACTGTGCTGAGGCCTAAATCTCGCCTGGTTTCATATTAAACCCAGAGGGGAAGTGACTGTGCCAACCTGCTGGCACCGAGCTCCAGAGGTAGAACATTGCACACAGCACAGGTCCAAATCCACCAGCTTGCCCAGGTTCTCATTTCTCAGGACACTGATGCTGCACTGAGTTAAAAGAGCAGCTGAAGAAGGTCAGGACAGCCTGTCTAGGCTGGCATCCAGGCACAGGGCAGGAGCAGGGAGGAGTTTGAACAAGTGTATCACAAATTACATGGCAAAGGCAGCAGCCAGTTGGCTGAGCCCCCCAGGGAGGCCACTTTGGACTCACTCTGATATCAGTGAAGATATCAGCAAAATGCCTCGGGCAGTGGGGATGGCTCGTGTTAGGATGTCCCAGGGGATGACACCCTGGACCACAGTGACCCTCTGAGCCATCTCTTTGCCAACTGTTCGTGCAGCAGAAGGCAGCAAGCTCAGATGGAGCCACATCCCAGAGAAGTCGGCAGCCCCACCAGCTGGCACTGTGCTGCATCCAGCTGGCTCCCAGGCTGCATCCAGCTGGCAGAGGCAAGAGCATAGAGCCCTGGAAAGGTGAAGCCAGCCAGGGAAACCCAGGCCCCCTGTCGCCCTGGCAGCTCTGGCAGTGTTTGTGCTGGCACATGGATTCAGCTCGGTGCTTCCTGTGTGAATGCAGCACCTCCAAGGTGTCAGTGCACCCAGTGTTTGCTGGCAGCTGGGAATAAACATGCATAACTATTAGTTATCCAGTAATTAATGGACTAATAACCAGCTAAACCAGCTTGTTCTTTAGTAGGTGAGTCTTTCCTGTCATCCTGGATTATTATAATGATCACAGTCACTCTGTATGTTCCTGCAAAGTCACTCACCCAGAAGGGACCATAGGGACAGCCTGCAACTGTCCTGCTGCTTCTGTCACCCCAGTGCTGCCAAATCTGGTGGCAAAATACCATAAACTGCCATGAAACTGAGTGTTGGAGTGTGTGTGTGAACTCCAGGTAGCTTCCAGGACAGTTCCCTGTCCCAGCCTTGGATCAGACCTCCACACCTGCCTCAGATGTGAGATGTGCCAGAGACAGGAGCAAAGAGCTTGGAGCAAGTGAAACGAGTTCAGCCCGACAACCCCAAGTGCAGCACGCAGCCAGCTGAGTTTTCTGACCACAAGGAGCACTTTAGCTTGTTCAAATCCCCTTTGGGATGTTCTCTGGGCTTGTCACTGCAGGAAAACAGCCTCTTTCCTCCCAGATCATTGACGTAGCTTATTACTGAATACTCGTCTGTTTGCAGATGTTCTATATTTTCCTGACATGAAGTTTCTTAACATCCCTTTTAAATTGTCTTTATGCTCACAATGTTGATGCATAATCTCTTTTTTCCTTGAGAAGTTCCTGTAAGTGCCTCGTGCAGTGATGAGATGAAAGCTTTCTTTGTGTTCCTGCCAATCCAGTTTGTATGCCTCTGTTTGTCACCTGCAGATAAAAGCTCAGGGATGTTGTTTAGAGCCAGGCTATGAAGCAGAGACTCAACTGGAGGCAAGGACAGGAGGAGAATTTTAGCAAAGCAACCACCTAATTCTTGACAATGCCAGCACCAGCCATTGTGAAGCTTTGCCCAAACAGGAATCCCTTCCTAAAGCCTCTTAGGGTGCTTACATGAGTACATTTGACTTCAAAGAGGGTACACACAAGGCCAGCTCAGCTGACAAGAGGGAACTCATTAAGCTGCAGTAATTTGGCAGGTCTGTGTTTACTTCTGCTGGAGCATCACATTTTGTGAACCATTTTTTTCTAACCCAAAAGGTTTTGAACTGTGTTGAGCTGATGAAACCCAGTCACATAAACCATTGCGTGGCTCAAAAAAACCACTCTGAGAGATGAAAGTCTGTGAACAGATCCTTTCATTAAACAGGGGACCAAGTTTCCTTTGGTTTTAGCCAATTAGAAACTGGTTTTAGCTGAAGCGAAGTTGTGCCTTTTCATGACAGACTCAGCTGTGTGGGCACACCAATGTTAGTTTATATCCCAAGTCACCCATGAGGGGGACACAGCTGGAGCTTTGTTCCCTTGAGGGTTCCTCTGAACCCCTCTCCACCTCCACACACCACAGCCCACCACTGGAAGCTGCTCTGAGTCCCTCCCTGCCTTCTTCCCTCTGATCTTTGGGGTTGTTATGGTTGTATCTGGTTTGCTGGGAGAATGCTTAACGTGCTCCCAGGCAGAACCTCCAAGCCTTTAAATCCTATGGACTGTTCCAGGGTAAGTGAGTTCACTGATGGCACAGCTGTAGGAATATGGAACTGGAAGGAACCTTCTCCACCTGGGCCTGTAAAGGTTTGTTTGTCTGCTCAATAATTTCTTTTCTCCTCCTGATGGATCACCTTGGTGGCCACCAAACATTGTCACAATGCTCAGCCCATGTTTGCTCTCCCTCCTCTCCATCCCTGCCCCTTTCCTGCTGCGCTGGGTTGGGTGGGATGCAGAGTGAGGATTGAGGAGCTCTTTGCAGTGGGTGAAGAGTCACAGAACCAGAGTCACTGAGGTTGGAAAGGACCTCCAATATAGGGGTTTGGGGGCTTTTCCAAGGTAGGAAAATTGGATTATTTTCCTCTTCTCTCCTAATGCAAATGTGGCCAGATTGATTTCCCTCCAACTTTCCATAGGGCAGATTCATTCCAAGAGGAGAATTTTGGGAAAAGGTACAAGTTTGTGAAGACAGAATGTTCTTATGGAGGCTGAAATAGTCACTTTAGCTGGAACATTCGTGGCACATGGCCACAAAGGCAGGGTTTGAAATTGGGGTAGGGAATATCCCTGGATGGAATCCCAGAGGAAGGAGGATGGCAATCAAGGCAGGGGATTCATGGGCAGATCAGCTCTGGAAATGCAGCACAGAGGGGAGACCTCACAGCATGGTGACAAACAGAATGATGCGTGAGGGCTGAAGGGGAAGAGCCAGGGTCCCAGCAGGGCTCCACGCTGGGTGTTTGTCCTGTGCCATGTGTCCACTGCAAGCCCAAGTGGTGCAGTCTGGGCTCCAGAGTGGGAGTGGTGATGTCCCCATGCCCCAACAATGAACACAGGAGAAGTGATGATTCAGAGCAGATGCAGACCCAGATTTGCTCCAGGTGCTGGGGTGGATGATGTTCATGATTGGCTGATGTTGTTCCAGATCTTCTAATGAGGGTCTGACATTTTTATTTTCTTTGAGCTTTCTGCAGCAAGGTCAATAAAGAACCATTGGAAATCAATTTAAACAATGGTGCAAGAGCAGATAACTCTGAACTCCCATATATTTAAAGTAGCTGCCATGTCCATAGTGAAGAACAGACTGAGTTACTCAGCTCATCTGTGTCAGCTGCTGTAACTGCCCCCGTATGGAAATGTGCTCTTTGCATTCATTTGTGCTGAGAACTCGTTGAGATTAATATAGGCCAGCTCTGTCTCATTTCAGTTTTCCTTTGAATTACCCTGAAGATCTGTTTATTTACAGCTGTCTGAGTGTTTGAATGCAGTCACTTGGTGTCTCTGCAAACACCGCAGGGTTGGACACTGCACTGACAGACCAAAAACTGAGAGCAGAAGTGAGAAGGGACCCCAGGCATGGGATGCCCAAGCTGTGAGGAAGCCCTGGCTGGGCAAGCAGGAGATATTCCAGTTCCCAAAGGTCTGCCAAAGGGCAGCAGAGCTTCTTTGGAGGTGGCAGGAAGGTGCCTGATTGCTGCTTGTTTAGCCCCAAAGTTTGTATGTCAGGAGAGGCTGTGGTTTGGGCTGGAAGGGACTTTAAAGCAACCTTAAATCTCATCCTTTTCCACTCCCTGCCATGGGCAGGGACACCTTCCACTATCCCAGGGTGCTCCAATCTCCATCCAACCTGGACTTGGACACTGCCAGGGATCCAGGGGCAGCCACAGCTGCTCTGGGCACCCTGTGGAGCGGTATTGGCTGGACAGCACATCCCATCTCCTTCCTGCTGGGAACACAGAGCTGGCCAGGACCTCAGCCATGTCTCCAGGAGCACTCAGCAGCTCAGGATGCTGCTTGAGGCCCCTCTCCTGCGTGCCCCTGGCTGTGTGTGGGCCAGAGCTGCAGGCAGAGGGAGCAGAATAGACTCTCCACAGTGCCAGTGCATGGGCAGATCCACAGGTTTGCTGCAGGTAACCTGGTTTTTGGGACTTCCCAATGCGTGCTGGGGTTTTCCAGCAGGGTGGGGTTCACTTCTGCCACTAAATTGTTCCCCCAAGGCAGAGGGTGCGTGTGAAACCCTGGAGATTTCAGGCTGTCAGACATTCGAGTTCTCCCGTGGGGGTTGATGTGCTCAGCTTGAGCTGGCCCCAATCTTGGGCTGTACCTGTGCACTGAGGGATCTGCCTGGGGTCTGTCTGCCACAAACCCTCTATGCCTTCAATCTGGACAAGCTGAGGCTCTTCCCAGGCCGGTTTTGGGAGCCCTCCCTGAGTATGAGCACCAGCTCCCTGTGCTGAGGCACATGTGGATCATGGCCATGGGTAAGGAGCTTCATGAAGGGTCATTGTCCTCACTGGCAAGGTCAGCTGGGACCAGAGCACGGGACATCATTCAGCTGCCATGGAGCTGTGGGGGCTGCAGACGTGGGCTGAGTTTTTGGTTTGGGCTGCTGGAGCACAGGAACTGTCTTTTTGGCTTGGTGGGGACAACCCCAGGTTTCCCTGCACACCTCGAGGGTATTCCCCTGGTCAGAGAAGCATCAGGTCTGACCTCCCACGCCGTGAGCCTGCTCTGAGGGGATGAACTCACAGTTTTCTGTGTGTTTTACTGAGCTGAGTGGTTCCCACCCTGCAAGAAGGGGCACAAGCCAGAGCCCTTTCTGTGCTGCGAGCCGGGAAATACAGACAGGAGCACGGAATGTGAAAGACTTGGATTGGGAAGTTCTGCCAGTCTGAATAAAACTGGATTTCAGGTTTCACGCCTTATCATCTGGATTTGCATCTGGCAATTCCAGGAGCCACTGCCAAGCACCAGAGCTTTGCAGATGCACCCAGGTAGGCCTGCTCCTTCTCCTGCTTGAGTTTCATCAGAGAGGCTCTGTGCACTGTATCCATCCTCTGCCCATCAGATAGGGGCACGAGGTACTCAGCTAATGCAAATGTACAGTAAATCAATAACACGCCACTGCTAATACACCTTAATTAAAGCACAACAGGCTGCAGCTCCTCTGCAATCACAGGGAAGGAGAACTGGCTGGTGTGGCGTCAGGAGAAGGCAGCTCAGAGACTTGGGGATCAAAGAAAACCTGTCCTAGGAGTGGACAGGGGAGTGGGAGGGATCTGAGTGAGGAATGGTGGAATTCCAAGGGAAAGGCAGAGCTGGAGAACAGCACGAGCTGCGCTGCTGTAGCATGTGCAGAGACCAGAAGCATCCCATGGGATGATGGGGTGGGAGAACACTGGGGAAAGTGGTGCCTGTGGAAGGGAGGTGAAATGGGTGGTGACTCTCAGCTGCTGCAGCTGAGACCTGGAAGGACTTAACAAATCTCCCTTCACAAGGTTTCAGTAAAACAAATACAAATGGTGAATGAGACACTCCCAATCCAACACCAAAGGGAAGTCAGGAGCTGAAGGGATGGGTCGGAGCACGTGGCCCAAGGCTCTGCATCCCCCAGGGCTGGGGCAGGGCAGGGCTGTGCTGTGCTGTGGTGCAGCTGTGCCCTATGGACACTGACCCAAGTCCTGGCCCAGGGCTCCTGCAGGCCAGGGGGTCCCTGCTGGGACGGGGACTCCTTCCCATTCCCACAGCCCTGCCCTCGAGCCAGACAGGGACCCAGCCACCACCAGAACAGCCCCATTTTGGGGAGGTTTGCACGTGGCCACACAGTCCCAAAGTGAAGGGCCTCGGGGTGAGCTGCTCGTCTGCATGCTTTGATCCAGGCCTCCTGGTGATGCCGTGGCAGAGAACACTTTGCTCAGATCTGTTAATTGAAATGTAATTGAAACTAGTTGACTGGGAGCTCTCCAAGGGCTTAAGGACTGGAGGAATGACAGTCCACTGAGGAGATCTCTGCACTGCAAGGCAGCAATCCAGGCTCACCAGGGCCTGGGCTTGGGTTTAAAATAGCTACCAATTCTCTGAAAGCAGGCACGGCAAGGATGTTTGTGGACTGTGCTTCTCTTGGAAGAGAAACAAGCAATGGACAGCGATGGGATTTGAAGAGAAGGAGAGAGAGAGGAGTTGTCTGGATTTTTCCTCTGCTTTGGAGGGAACGATGGGAGAGCAAAGTGCTGCCTGGGTGAGGAACCAGGAGTCAGAGCTGTGGAATGGTCTGAAAGCAGGGAGAGAGAAGATGGGAAGGTGGAGATGGGTTTGCAGGGTGACATGGTTGCAGGAAAGGGGGAATAAATTTGGCTTGCATCCCGAAGAGACACAAGAGCCCAGTGACCATTCATTCAGGGAGTCAGTTCCACCAGAAATATCCCACTGTTTGGGAATTTTTGGCAACTCTTATTGGTCCAGACTGGTGGTGTTGGAACCATCAGACCTGAGGCTGATGAGGAGCTCTCTGTGGTTCTCTGTGGGCTGTGGATTCAGCCTTGGAGGTGATGTCTCACCATGCAGCCCTGGCTCCCTCCCTCCCTATCAGCATCTCCCCTTCCCCCGTGTGGGACTCATTTCCCAGCACATCTCCGAGCTCTGGGAATCCCTGGCAGATTACAGCTGGCTCAGTGCTCAGGGAAGGTTACCTGCAACTGATACCCCACCCCTGACATGGCTGAGGGAAGGAAGTCCCCTTGTCCCTAGCTGCTGGCTGAAATGCTACCCCCTGTTCCACCTACTGCGTGAAATCCCAAGTAAATAACTCAAAGGAGCAGGATTACCCTGAAATTTGTTTCCATCCTCTCACTGTGATTTGGTTGTCTGTGGGCATTAACTCCACAATGTAATAAGCAAAGCCTCTGAAATACCTTCATGAGAATTAGGGTTCTATAAATTAACTGATTACTGATAAAGCCTAATTATAAATTAGGTCTTATTATCAGAAGCTTCTGAACGACTCTGAACGAATTAAAGCTGTAGGAGCAGGAATATTTCAGTTAACTCTGTGAACTCTGATAAAAGTCTGAAGAGGGGCTGTGCTCTGCCCTACTCCCAGGGAGCTTCTACAAAAGCACAGCCTGACACAGCCCCTGCCCCTGTGAGTCTGTTCTTTGCTTCTTTCCCTTTGCCCAAGGAGTGAGGAGATCCCTTCCCCAGGGGGAAAATCACTTCTCATCCGGTTCAGTAACACCCAGTCCCACTGCTACGGGCAAGGGTGCCCAAGGGATGAAGCCTGGGAGGCAGTGAGTGGAAGGGCTCAGAAATAGCTTTGCTCTCTTTCCGTGGAAGAAAATTCTAATTCTCACCAGCCACTCTATAACCCTCATCCTGCAAATCCTCACTGTGACCTCGGTGCACTGTGGACACAAACACCTGTCCAAGACTCATCCACCATTCCAGCTCCTCTGCCCATGGAAGAACCTGAAAACTATGGGTTACATCTTTTGGGCTGATAAAAAAGTTGAGTACTGTTTTGGATTTTAATGCTGTTTCCCAGCCTTTGAATGATTCTCATTCTCTCCCACCTGTCCAACATGCCAGCAAATTTTTGATAGAGGAATAGGAAACACTCCCAATAGGATATGATTTCCAGTTGTGGGGTCACCAGTTGCAGGCTGATGACCATGTTGCAAAGACCCATGGCTCTGGAAACAATCCACTTTTCCCACTCTGGGAAGACTCCACTTTCCCCACTCCAGAGTGGTGGTTCCCTAAAGGAAAAGGAATTCTGGCTGTGAGTCAAGGTAGAATCAATCACATGTCTGAGAGAAGCTCAACTTCAGCACTGCCCTGATTCGCTCTGCAGCTGAGCACCTGAGCAGTGATCCCAGTGGGAATCCTACATGATGTGATGGTCTCCTTCTAGGAAAAAGGCAATGACTGGGAACCAGACTCTTCTCAGTGCAGTTTGTGGTCTCCTGGGGAGTTTTGTTGCCTGGGGTGGGTCATGTCCTTCAGCTGTGGGAAGCAGATTTCGTGTGTCCTGGTGTCCCTGTGTCCCTGTGGAGAGCAGGGCATTGCTTTGTCCCCACGGCCACCACTCTCCACACCCACAGCTCCCCACGGTTCTGCTGGAACTCCGGGGTGGCAGTTCCCACTCCTGATGCTGTGGCAGGACTCAATCCAGCAGAGCAGGAAAATGTGCAATTCCCTTGGGAAGGGCACGTTCCCAAGCAGGTGATCCCTGGATACCAGCTGGAGAGCAGGATCCAGTGCCTGTGAGAAAGAACATGGAGAAAATAACACCCATCTGCTCTTCCAGCATGGAAAACTCATCCTTTGGCTTTTTAAGGAGAAGTTCCATGTAAAGTTATTTTCACTCCTCCACAGCACAGCACACAGATGGAATGGGATTGTTTTCATGATGGCAAGGATTTGCTTCTTCTATTTGCTAGTGTAACCAAACATTTAATTATAAAAGCTCCTGAAATTAAGTAGATGCAAAAATTAAGATGAATATGCTCATTTTTGCCAATTCTGTGAAATGCTTTTCCTCTGCAAGACTCATTCCATTACAACATACTGTAGCAGAAAGTTAACACTCACATAATGACCTTAAAACCTGCTTTGAATGCAGAAACAGGTCATTGCTGCTCACTCTCTTAAGAAAAGTTATAAACCCCTAAAAATTGAGTCTGCAATGGAAACACTGTAATTATAGAGCATAACATGTGACACCATCATTCTGTGCTCAGTGTAAAGTGTCTTCGATTATAGAGCACTTACAGGAGACTCAGCTGCCTCAAGGTCACTGAGGGTGTCCCCTTCCTTATTTCCCTCTGCTCTGAAACATTGGACTTCCCGTGGAAGTATCCAAGGCCAGGCTGGGCGGGGCTTGGAGCACCCTGGGATAGTGGAAGGTATCCCTGCCCATGGCAGCGGGTGGGATGAGATGAGCTTTAAGGTCCCTTTCCACCCAAACCAGTCTGGGATTCTGTGATTTGTAGGGGAACAAAAATTCCTGCTTAGGAGGATTCAGGTGGGTGCCACCCCAGGGAGCTGAACTGGTCCTGTTGAATCAATTCAGCCAAGGCAAAAGCATTTTTAGTGTCGTTGCAGTGACCTGTTTCAAATGGGCTTGAGCTTCTTCGTGCTTGTCTCAGGCAGCCTGGCAGAGGCCTGGCTGACAGAGAAAAGGGAGAACTGCTCCTTTCTCAGGTGGAACCGAGTCACATCAATGTGGCACCTTAAATGGGCACGAGCCCAAGCACAGGGAAACCCCAAAGGGGGAATTCTCCTCCTGCTCCATGGAGAGCAGAACAGAACAGCCAAGGGCATCTCCTTGTGCTGAAGCCCAGGTCTGTGGTGGGGGGAAATGCATTCCACAGATTTCAGTGTTCTATCTCCTCACATTCCACGGGGGACTTGGGGGTGAGGGCCTGACCTTGGGAGCCTGTGCCTCCCCACTGAGCACCCCCACACACAACACTCAGACATTGTGTGGGTCCAGTGACACACAGACAGCAATGCAGGGCCAAGGAGAGCTGCCTGGAACAGCTCAGCTCCAACAACCTCATCTCTCTGGAAAAATTCCAAGGAAACCTGATGGGCAGCATCAAACAGCTGCCTTTGTGATCTAGGTGTTAAACTGGGACAAGGCCTCCTCAGTGCCCCAGAACTGTGATGCTGTGGCTGATCATGGAGAAAGGAGAGGGGTGTGTTGGCCACAGCTGCACTGTGCCCTGGAGAAGATGTGGGAGTCATGGAACATGGGGGTCAGCAAGCTTGGAAAAGCTGTAGGGACACCACCAGGCTGTGGGTCAGGGTGTCCCAGGGGAGCTTGGCCACCTTTGTAGCTCACACACGATGTGCTGGTGTCACCTGTGTGACCACAGGCAGGCCAAACGAGTCAGGGAGTGCCCCCTGAAACATTGCACCCTGAAACATTGCATCAGCAAGGGGGGACACTGGTGGGCCTGGGACACCCCTCAGAGTTGACAACGCATCCACCCCCCAGCAATGGAAATTGTATTCGTGATGTCACATCCCCTCCTCCTGCACTGGTACCTGGAGAAGGGTCAAGCCTCTCTAGACCCCTCAGAAGGTACATTTGAGCCTCCTGTGCTTAATGTTTGTCTTTAACATATTCAGAGGTCATCAGACTCCAGCTGAGAGCTCCAAAGAGCTGCTGGGCTGTGCCAGCGTGAGGATGGGTGTCTGCCAGGCTGCCATGGGAGCCTCTAGCTCTTCAGTCCTCCCTGGATCTGGGAACCCAGAGCAGGTTTTGGCAGTCCAAGAAGCCCACCCCAGCAGAGCCGCCTGGTGTTCCTCCCTTTGCAGCTCTTCCCAGGAGCTGCTGGAGGAAAATGTCACCAGTTGGCTGGAAAACCCTCCAGAGGCCATGGCACAGGGAACCCTGGCCCTTGCTTTGAAATTCCCTCGTTAAATAATGAATTTCCTGGCAGCACTATCTCAGAAAGGCTTAGCATGAGGGTGTCAAAAAGTGACCTTCTGTGACAAACCAGATGGAAAATGCCACAAGAATTAGATCAATCAGTCTCCTTAATTTGCTACTGAAGAATACAACATTTCCAGCAGGATGGAGAGGGTGCCAGGCCACCTCTTTTCACCTGGATCTTCAATTGACACCTTCCCATGCGTGGTCAATACACCCCTCATTCTGCAGTGTTATTCCGCAGTGATTTGGATCGATTCATCCTGTGTGGAATCACCATTTCTTCCCACAGCCCAGCTCCTGGCATGAGGAGGAAGGCCTGTGTTGTGCTCTAATCCACCAGGGTACATTTACACGCCATAAATCTGTTACATTTCCCCCATATTTGTAGTAAAATAATGCTGGATCTTGGCACCTGGGCTGCCAGGTATCAGAGCTCCTTCGTGCTGTCACTGTAGGGAAACACAACCCCAACAATGCACCATTAGCACTACAAAGTGACACAGCTGTAGCTGTAGCTGTGCTAATGCTCTGCACTCTATGATAATTACAAATGCTTTTCATACAGACACTTCTTTTTTTAAGAGAGAGAGAGAGAAACCTGAACACGCTCTGAGCTGGCAGCACTGCACAAAAACCTTCTGCTCCAGGGGCTGAGAATCAGGAATCCCAGACTGGTTTGGGTGGGAAGGGACCTTAAACTTATCCCATCCCACCCCTTGCCATGGGCAGGGACACCTTCCACTAGCCCAGGTTGCTCCAGTCCCCGTCCAACCTGGTCTATTTGTTATAATATTGAACAAAACCAGTAAAACATTTCACAGTTTCAGCCCTACCACCTGCACATGAGCCCGTCTGACCCTCACTCTGTCACACACTCAGCTGTGTCAGCCATGGTTTATAAATAAGGAATTAATAAAATACACACAGAAAGTCTCCAGTTGGCTGTTCTCCTTTGCAGGCACCCAAGCCAAACCTGCATTTGAATAGCAAAATGGCACTTGGAGAGCACAAGTGGGCACTGAGCCCCTCAGTGCTAGTGCTTGGCAAGGCATGCAGATGGTTTTTTTCCTGTCCTTTAGTATGGCAGGATAATATTAAGCAACATCTGTTAGATACAAACATTTTAACATCATATTTCAGCATCCCAAAACAAGACTGAGGAGATTTCTTATACTCTGATGTGAACTTTTAATCCTTGTCGATGTTCAGGCGGGGGTACTGGGCTAACATCAGTTATTTCTGAGTGAGCCTGGCATAGTCCTGTGCAAAGCAAGGGTTCCACCACAGACTGAACACCTAGAAAATCAACAAATGTTAGTCTATGTGGTTTCATAGGAATTAGATGCTGTCAAACAATTCTGATTTGCCTTTGTTCTGGAACTGGCAGTGGGTTTGGGAAGCAGCAAAAGTTTGCAATGCCCCTGACCCAGGCAGCAAATTGAGTGACTGGGATAACAGGTATGGATGTGAAGCCAAGTGAGGCTGATCCATCCAAAGGCAAAAAGGACATCCTGGAAAACACTGGGGCCTAAAATGGATTAAAGACCACTGTGGGCAAGTGAAAAAATGTGAGCTGCCAGTGCACCAAGAGTTAATGCTCTGTTAACACAGAGATGGGCAAGGGAAGATTTCTTCCCTCCACATGGAAATGCTCACATCAAGCCTGGATTAGGAGATGCCAGCCTAACCTTGTGCTTGTAAAAGGGAACAGGAACAGGAGAAGGTTCAGAAAAGAGCTGCAAAAATAATTTGAGGTCAGGAGAAATTGCCCTAAAGTGAATGATTTTGAAAAGCACAATCTGTTTAGATTGTGGAAGGGAAGAGCGAGAGGTGGCTTGAGTAGCCTGTAAGTACCTGCACAGGGAGAAAATACTAGGTGCTAAAGGGCTCTTTGATGTAATGGAGAAAGACATAATAAGAACTGATGGATGGGAGCCGAAGCTGGAGAAATTCAGACTAAATGACCCCCAAGATTTTAACAATGGAGGTGATGAAACCCTGGCACAAAGTCCTGAGGGAAGTGAGTGTCCTCTGTCTCCTAAGAGCTTCTGTTCAGGCCAGGCTTCTCTTTTGGAGGACACCAAACATCCAGGATTTGCCTTTTTGCAGGGGTAAAGCCCTTCCTTAGAGTGAGGAATCACAGAATTGCAGAGTCACAGAATCACAGTCACAGAATCAGAGAATTACAGAGTCAGAATCACATTCACAGACACAGAATCACTTCATAGAATCACAGAGTCACAGGAGGGTTTGTGTTGGAAAGGCCCACAGTGGGTCACTGGTGCCTCCTTCCTGCTCCAGCAGGGCCATCCCAGAGCTCAGGGTGCAGGATTGTGAGCACACAGCTCCGGAATATCCCCAGGGAGGGACACTCAATTGCCCCTCTGGTCTCTGTTCAGGGCTGGGAACTCCCCACGGCAGAGTTCTGCCTCCTGTTCAGGGGGAATTGCTGGGATCAGTCCCTGCCCGTTCCTTTGGTGCCACTGCTGGACCCCTGGAGCAGAGCCTGGGCCCTACTCAGAGCCCTCCCTGCTCAAAGGGACACCCAGGGGCACAGAGTGACACACAGGGACACCGAGGGCTGAGGACCCCCCTCAGCTGGGGCTCCTCTCGAGGCTGAACAACCCCAACTCCCTCACCTACACCAGAGTGGAACTCCATTAGTAACAGCAAAGTAACTGCCAGCAGCTGAGGTGAGACACTCAGGAGGTCTAAGGGTCAACGAGGTGAAGAAGTTCACTGTGTCAATAAGCAGCAATTCCTGTGGATGGAAATTTCATGGAGGTGTGGGAAGAAAAGGTGTGGTGGCCGTGTTGTGCTCCATGGGCAGGGACAGCCCCACGATGGTGACAGTCAGCAAGGCCTCAGCAGTGTTTGTTGGTCCCTCAGGGCTGAAAACGCAAAAATAAAAGTAGACTCCGGTTCCCCCCGTGGTGATTGGTGACTGCTACAAAGGGCTGAGGGGCTGAGACTCCATTTTCAGGCAGCAAAAGTGCTGCTGCTTCCGAGTGCAGGGAAGAGGAGAAGCAACTTTTGATTTAGTGTGGAGCAGTCCAGGAGCCCTGGTTCAAGGGGAACCATCAAAACCCATCCCCACAGAAGAGTGACCATAATAGACTGAAGTTCAATACTCAACAGGAGAGGGGGGAAAAAAGCAGAAACCACTCTGATAAAGTTTAAAGGGAAACTACAAAAAAAAAAAAAAAGAGGAGACTAGTTAAAAGGGATTTGAAAGGGAATGGCTAGAAGGGTAAAATGATTGAAAGTGGTTGGGATACTTTTGAAATAAACTGTATCAGAAGCTCTGGAACATTATTAGAAAACTTTAAATGGGCACAAGTCATTCTGGACATGGTTATAAAGAAGCATAAAAGAAGCAACTCGAACTCAAAGGATAACTCTGGCAAGTTAATGTAAACCCATATTAAAAAGGGCCAAAATTGTGCTTGAGAAAGAACTTGCTAAAGACATTAAAAGTAATGATAACCTTTTTTTCTCAAATACTAGGAGGTAACTGTGCCGTGGTACAGCTCATGGAAGATCAGGATTCAGTGGGAGAACTGTGAAAGGGCACGGCAGGAAATTTAAATAAACAGAGGAATTTAGCCATGTTCCCACATGGGGAATTTTCATTACCAGGGATAAGTATGAGGAACTGTTTTATATTTTAGGCTTGAAATTAAAAACTGAATAATAAAAATTCATCAAGACCAGATGGTATTTTCCAAAGAGCGGCAAAGGAATGAAAAAATGAAATTCCAGTATATTAACTGTACTGGGAAATCTGTCACTTCACCTATGCAGGAGAAATTAGAAGCTTGAGAATTTCTTGCCGATTTATTAAAAAGAGTTGAAGGAGAAATACAGAAAGCTGTGAAATGGGAACCCTGATTTTTTACAAGGAAAGCTGTGAACCACCATAATGAAGAACAAAATCATCAGGGCTAAGGCAGAACCAGGTGTTATCTTATCCAAAATTGACCAACAGAGCAATTCCACACCCCGGAGGGAAGAGCAGATGTAGCCTTGAGAATTTAGATTTCCACAAAAGCTTTCAAATAAAGTTTTCCCAGCCACTGGATAACAAGAAAGGACCTTGAAGGGTGTATATGTATTTTGGATATGATGCACATTCCTTACACATATTCTTATTGAGACTTCCACCAAAAAACCCACAAACTTCTACAAACTAGAAGAGTTTTAGAGATGGGCAAGAAGCACCAGTTGCAGCAGTGGACAGTGGTGGATTAGGATTTCTGACAGCAAAGGGAAAAGTTGATCTTTATTCTGTTCAGAGTACTAAAAATATGATCAGCCTTTTAAAAAAAACTGGGACACATATTTGTCAACAATTTTTTAGAATTAAAAATGCACTTTTTAAAATGCATGCTGGTGCCACCTCTGACCCCGCCCAGCCCCGCTCGGCTGCTCCGGCGCTAAATTAAACCGGATTGTCCTTTTCCGACTTTAGTCATTTAGATAAAAGTAACATTTTGTTTGAGAGCAGGAGCAATTATACCCTGGGGTTTGGGATTAACATAATTAATACTTTCTCGATCTCCAAACGCCCCACCCCCCCACTCCTGCTGCAATCAGAGCCTCGGCTTTTGGTGACGCTGCAGCTGATTGTTCCCCAAAAAGGTACACGAGTCCTTCTGAGGGAGCCTGGAGTGTGTTTAGGATGGAGCATCTTGGAATGAAAAGGAAAAGAGAGCCGTATCAGCCTGCATTAGTGTCTGCAGCACATGAAAAGCCTGTCACTCCACCACCCAGGGAACTAATGAAGATCCCAATTATGCAGCAATAAAATATACATACGCACTACACAGGGCCTTATACATTTTTAATTTTTTTTCCAGAGCCAAATGCAGAGAGAAAATTCTAATTAGTGGTTTTGTCATTTTTAAATAAAAAGGTACGTGGCTGCAGGAAACACTGGCACTGCATCCCCAGCAGAGCTGTGCAGGCACAGTCTGGGTGTCCGGCCACCATCCCAGCACTGTCCCCATTCCCGCCCTGCCAGCAGCTCCCTGATTCCCTGAGGTCCTGGGAGGAGGAAACCACAACTTCTAGCAGTGATCCCATTGATTCGCACTTTCCACAACACGCAACCCTCCAGCCAGGCCACCCCCTCTTGGGTCTCATCACTCTGAGGGAGCCCTTTGCTTGCTTCCATCACCTTGGCATTGCACGGGAAGGTTTTCCCTTTGAGCTCAGGGGGTCTGGGGGTGTCCAGCCCACCCTGCAAGGAGGGGACAGCAGGACAGCAGTGGGTGACAAGCCACCAGCAGCACCCTCCAGCTTGGGTTTGCTTCTCCATCATTCCCAAAGCTGGACGGAGAGCTGGCATGGCCCAGCCCAACTCCAGCCCCACCCCACCAGGGAAGACTCACGTATCTCCTGACAAGAGCAGGAGAAGAACGGGATGGAGCTGTAGCAGCAGAACCAGCAGCTTCCAGCAGAATTCACAGAGCCATGGCAGGGTTTGGGTTGGAAGGGACCCTTAAAGGGCATCTGGTCCAACCCCTGCAGTGAGCAGGGACATCTTCAACCTCTACTTTCTGCCAGGATCATAGCCCTGGTGACACCAGGGACTGGAGAATGGTGTCCCTATTCCAACATCCCTGGGAAAGGGTGTTTGGAAGCAGCACAAGTGGAAACTTCTGGCTTTCCTGCCCTGGGTGTCCCAGGAACACCGAGCCTGCACGGCAGAGCCCCACATTCATCCTCCCTGAAAAATCCCAGCCCAGCTGTGTCCCTGCTGCCCTGGTCCTGCTGGTCCCAGCCTCTGATGGGATGTGGGGGAATGATGCCCATCCTCACCCCCACACCATTCCCTGCCCATAGGGACAGGGTTTATCTCAGGGACAAGACCCCACCCCAGCCCTGTGACACAGTTCAGCTGAATTTTCATGAACTTCCAAAATAAATCAGAATTGTGCTTTCCTGTGGTCCACAGGACATTTAAACCTGGCTGTTGTCCACAGGAACAATATCCCACGCACACTTCCAGCCCTCCCAACCTTCCAACGCTGCTCCCAACCAGGAAGGTATCAGACCTACTCAACAAAAACAACTTTAAGAGCTTTTCAACATTAGCTTAGAAATATATCTCCCTTAATTGCATCCAAAGAAATGATAGGCCTATTTGAGAGTCAGTTTCCCAAAAATTTGATATAAAAGCATCCATCTGAAACAGCAACTCAGCTCGGAAAGTTTCTGACAAAATGCTCAAGACCTGGAAAGGTTTTAAGTGATTCAGAGCAATGTTTTAAAACGGAGCTGTCAGGAACCTGAAGCGTAAAGCAGTTCTGTCAGCTCCTCCTGTAATAAAAATAAATGATCATTTGTTGCTCTCTGAATTCCAATATGCAGATGAGTGAATATATTATGCAATGTCTGATGTCCTAAACTCCATCTTCATTTAAATTTTAAAGTCACCGTAATATGGTACATAAATATAAGGGTGAAAAAATAACTCCTGATGGTAGCGAGATGCTGAAAAGTTTCCAAGCATGCAAAAAGCCCAGAAATTGTTATTTTGACATTAATCAGTGAGGAGGCTCTGAGCACAGCAGAGCTGTGATAGACACAGGGTCATTATCACCAGACATGGCTGGGGCTCTCACTTACTGTGGAACTGTTGGGGGGCAGGGAGGGAGAGGGGAGAGGAATCCTTCATTTTTCCAGCTACAGATCAAGGACAAGGTGTAGAAGAAAAGTTTTCAGCGTCAAATTCACCTTCGTGTAGCTGAGATGAAGGGGAACCTCAGTCGTGACTAAGAGTCAGGTGATGCAGGCGATTTGTGCAGGTGATGCACAAATCTCCCGGGGATTCCCTCACAGGGATTGAGGGACACGCCTGGAACCTGGGTACTGTTGTGCTGAGTTTCCTGCTCTGCTGAGTCCCCGCAGGCAGCAGATGTGGGCCCCTCTCTATTCTCCTCCTGCAGTGATCCAGGTACTTTAATGCTGCTTGAGCCCTGAGGAGAATGGAACAGCTTGGACAAAGCAGACCAGGGTCTCTGGTTTAATGTTTTCCCTCTCTTAGTCACAAAGTTCATCTGGAAATCCCAGTGTATACCTGGCTGCCTTCCTAATTACTGTTATCTTAACTACTAGGCCAGTTTTAAATTGCAAGCTGAACTGGAATAAAAAGCAAGGAAAGTTTAATTAATTTGTTAATTAATTATTTTCCTTCTTTTAATAAGGAGATAATATTCACAGAGACAAACAGGGGCACAGATAGATCCTGTGGCTGGTTCATCACTGGCAGTGCTGCTCCTCATTGCCAGGAGCTGCCCTGGGCTCCTGAGCCCTTGGCATCTGAGGCTTTTCTCCAGGTTCCCTCTCCTTGATCCTCCTGCTGCCTGAAGGAAGTGCTTCTGAGCTATGAGAATGCTCCTGAATTGGGTGAGGAGTGTCAGAGGGCCAGCACTGACTGAAAGTTTGGGAGAAAACAATCCCACGGTAAAAAAATAACATTTTGGGTTTTTTTCTGATTGTTTTTCAAAATCCTGCAAGCACTCAGGGCTCCTGGTGAAAACGTTGAAGTGTTGAGCACAAGGTTGTCTGGGGGTTCTATTAACTCACCCCTTTGCAGAAATTAATGCTCCAGGGCAGCATTACGGGTGAGGTGTTCCTCAGGAATTCCACCTCAGGGCTGTGGCATCAAGTGATGGTCAATGAACACTGGGGAGATTCTGCCCAGCTTAAAAACCCCAAAGCCCCAGATTTTATCAAGGGAAGGGGTTGTGGAGCTGCCCTGCAGCCAGCCCAGCTATCCAAAGAGATATTTAGAAGTCAAAATATTTGCAACACTGATACCCAGAGGCTGAACTTGACAGATTCAGAAATAGAATTGTTTGAGGGGTTTTTTTTTCCATCTCAGGTGACTCCTCAGCACAGAAGCAAATTCCACACCAATGGAATTTTTCACATGGAGACCTGCAATAAATAATTTGATCAATTTTTCCTCGTGACAGTGACTCTAAATTGTGAGATGCTCATGATTAGGGGCAAGTGTTCATGACTTGTGTTTGCTGGGAGGATGACCTGGGACAGGGGTGGACACCAGGGGAGTATTCCAGCAGTGACAACAGAGAGAAAAGCTGCTCTGCTTCTCAACATGCTCAAAAATCCCAGCGAAGTGCCTCAGCCAAATCCCACCTGGCAGAGTTGTTTTTTCCCATGTGCCCCCAGTGTGTCCCCACAGCTGGAACCCATCGGTGCCACCTCGCTGCTCGCCCTGGAGCCAGCTTGACCTCTTTCCACCTCAACTGATGCCTCTCCGCTCCTTACACCAGTACGGAGGAACACAGAGCATCATTAGCCTTTTATCTGGAAATCCACTTGTCTCAGGAATGTACCTGTGCTTTTCCTCTGTTTCTCCAGTGAGAAATTAATGTGTCTGTCAACAAGTGCCCTTCCATTAAACCTGCACTTGTTTATTTTAAAATAAAAGTAAGCTGCCACGCTGAGCATAAAAACATGCAACGTTTTATGTGGGAATCTGAAAGAATATTATATTAACATGCACATTTCTTTGCTTCTTTTCTGAATCCCATGAGACTCTCTTCCAGGGAATTTCAGCTGGCAACTACTTTCTTACGCATTAATGTGAATCAAACCTTTTCAACTATAGAAGTTTCTTCTTGTAATACACAACCCTTGAGTGAAGTTTGCCTTAAAATAAACAGTAAAGCAGTTCCTTGGCCCACCTCATCCAGCACCCGCAACTGCACACCCAGGCAGGTCCAGGGAATGTGCCTGAACACAGCATCCTGAGCCGATGGAGATTCCCATTCCCAGGAGCAGCCCAAAGGAGGGGGGCACAAGGGAGGATCCCACCCAGCCCAGCACCTCTTTGAATCCCACTCTGGGCTGAACTGGCCATGGGACGAGTCCCAGGCTCTCAACAAAATCCACCCGTCTGCGGTGCTGTCGTGGAACTGGGAAGGGATCGTCCATCCCTGTCCTGCCTCACTGGGGGGCCCACACAGGGAGCTCCAGACTCTGCTCTCAGCCCCACTGCCCGTGGAGCTGGACTGGGGACATCCCACACTGGGAGTGTAAATCCTGCCCATGAAATGCCCCTCAGATGGTCCTTCAGGAAAAACACCTGCAGCTCCTCAAGGGCCCTCACCCACAGGATGGCTGGAAAGGCCGCCCAGGCCTCTGCTTTTGGCATTTTCACTTTATATTTTTCTCCACAGAGTAAAATACCAGCATTATCCTGATACTCTGCCCTGTCCCCTCTCCAGCCCACAGCCTCCAAAGGCTCCTCCTGTGCAAATCCAGCTCCGGCTGAAGCAGAGGCTGGCGGGGCCTGGATGGGCCTCCTTGGAGCAGGAAACACTGGCTCATCAGGGAAAAGCTCTGCCGGGGCTGCCTGTGTGCTCAGCCCACGAGGCTGCTGCAATTAAAAGTCCTCTCTGGGATTGTGGCTGACCCTCCTCTTCATCCGCACTCGATGTCAAATGTCAAACTGTCTCCCCAGCTCGGGCAGCACGGGCCTGACGAGGCGGCGGTGGCGGCAGGAGCCGTGCGCTCTGTGGGGACAGCTGGCATTCAGCATAATTGTTTATGAGACACAACCTGCCAGCAGCAGCAGCAGCGGTAGCAGCAGCAGGCCAAATTGGAGAGAACTAATGGCTAAATATTGGGGAATTATCTGGCTGGAGCAGCACGGCCCAGCCTGGTTAATTAGGAGCTTGCAATGAATATAGAGTTGTTGTTAATTTTAACCCACCGTGCCTTTCCTGAGGCAAAATAGGGGGAGTATCAGTATTATGTGATTTGGTAAAGGGTGGAAGAGAATGTTTAATAATGGTGGATTTGCTTCTTTATCTTAAGTGCTTCCCCCTTCATGTGGCAGACAGACCCCCACTGCAGCAAGGCAGCCGAGCTGAGGGCAGCACACACCCCCAGGATTTGCCCTCAGTGCCTTTCCATGCAGAATTCTTTCCATGTGGGGCATTCCAGTGCCTGCCCATTGTGGATGGAGCATCCCTGCCCCCCTGCCCCATCCCAGTGTCCCCCAGTCCCTGCAGTGCAGCCCAATTCTCTCCACAGAGCAGGGGCCAGAGCTGGGATGGGATGAGGATGATCCAGATCCCAGGGACTGCTGCAAGTGCTCTGGGTGGGCAGGGCAGGCAGGGGACATCTCCCTGGGCACCTGGGGCAAGGGGGCTGCACTGAGATCCAGGAGCACTGTGGGGGTTGGGATCCAACAGAGGAGGTGATTTGAGGCATGACAGGGGGGTGGTGAAGGGGGATAAACCAGGGTGGAGGATGGGGCTCTGCACTGGGACCAGATCAAATCAGACTGGATTTTGGACCTCCATTCAAGCTTTGAGCAAGGTCTGGGGCACATTTTGGTGAGACAAACCCACGCTTAGCATTCTCTCCATATCAGCACTGATTTGGGCAAGCAGGTTTATACCTTGGCCCATTCCAGAGTGTCATATCTTGAATTTCAGTGTTCCCAAACTGTACTCAGGGTTCCTGAACTGAAACTTTGATGTCTGTTAAACTGCCTGGGGGACAGTGACTCCAATATCAGAGAGGGGTGTGCAGCAGGGCAGTGCCACCGAGGTTGACACTGGCTGCTTGCTCTGTTAACTAAGCCCTGGGACTTCCAAATGCTCAGGAAAATTCTCCAAGCCACTCAGCAAATCCATCCTTCATTGAACCACCCTCTAGAGAAGTTTGGCTTAAAATAAACACCAAAGCACACTTCACTTTTCTGAGCACCTTCTTTCCATAATCCAGGGGAGCTGACCTGAAATTTTGGGGAAGGAAGGCTTCTTCTGCACCAGTAACCTTTCTTACTTCATTTAAACCTAAATTCATTCCGTATTTCAAAAACTGAGTGCTCCTGGCTGTAGAACATTTATACAGACAACAGGAAATTGAGTGTTGCAATGAAAGGCACTTTCCATGTTATTTGTGGCAAAATATTTTTAGTGCGTTTACTGGAAATTTCAAAACATGTCTGGTAGGACATCACTTGGCTCGTGGATCTGCTCAAGTGAAATAAAGTACTCTGGGTTTATTAATAGCTGTGAAAATTCTTACCAGGCGTTAATAAGTAGGAGAAAAATCTTTTCTCTCTTTTTTTTCTCCCGCTCCAAGGAAATAAATTATTATGTCAGAATGTAGAGGAATTTAGGAACTAAAAATGCTGAAAGGTCTGGGTGGGATTTACGAAAACACCTGGGCACGAAATAAACCTTTGCTCCCCCTTGAAGAGCTGGTGCAGTGGTACAGCCACATTTTATACAATTTGTACAACATTATCTTTCTTCTCAAATATTTAAAATCCCGTGACACTGTTTGGAAAGCTCACTCAGGGATGTGTCATTTTAGCTTTTCATCAAGCTGCCATGCATGGATTTGTTAGTATACATTTTAAACCAGGCGAGCATTCCTCGTTCACCTGGCATCACTGAGAGAGGGAGAATTCTTCCCCTCAGAGCAATCTCAGAGAGGCACCACAGTTCAGGACCCATCCTCTCCTGGTGTGCCACGGACCAGGAACACTGACACTGGTAAATCACCAGCAACCACCAACTGAGGGGAAAAAACGGTGCAGGAAAAGGGGTGAGACCTGCAGGACACAGCTCAGAGCAGCTGAGGCAGCTGCTGCTGCTGCCAGGATGTGCCCAGGCCCCTCGGGCTGTTTGCTCACAGTGACAGACAGGGAGGATCTTGATCAGACAGACAAGGGTGGGTTTGGATGCTCCTGGCGAGGGCAGGTAAAGGGGACAGATCACCTGGATAATGGAAACCCCCACAAAGAGAAATCAAATGCAGAACATGCACAGAGAGAGGGAAGATACCATAAAATGAAATCAGGGGGTGCTGGGGTAGAGTTGGAAGATCTGAACAGGCCCAGGGTATTCACAGGATCCCGGACTGGTTTGGGTTGGAAGGAACACTAAAGCCCATCCAGTCCTACCCCCTGCCATGGGCAGGGACACCTTCCACTGTCCCAGGCTGCTCCCAGCCCCAATGTCCAGCCTGGCCTTGGACAGTGCCAGGGATCCAGGGGCAGCCACAGCTGCTCTGGGCACCCTGTGCCAGGGCCTGCCCACCCTCCCAGGGAACAATTCCTTCCCAATATCCCATCCAGCCCTGTCCTCTGGCAGTGGAAGCCATTCCCTGTGTCCTGTCCCTCCNTGTGTCTTTGAACTCCTTGTGTCAGCCCAGGTATTTCTGACTGTAAAGGTGTGTCCAGGTGAAGTTGGGCTGACAGGAGCCCTGGCTGTGCATCCCACAGTGCCTTTCCCAACACCCCCCATCCCCAAACCCCCCTGTGCAGAGCAGAATGGGCCTCCCTGGAGCTGTTTGGGAATGCTCATTGGGTGTTGCTCCGTGTCCAAGGCCAGGGGAACAGCGGAGGTGGAGCAGAGGGACCATCCAGACAGTTTTTAATGTCCCTCAGCTCCGTGGGGATGAGCTACAGGTCACATTCCCTGTCAAGTCCCTGCCTCACCTGTGTCAGTGGGGTCTGGGATGAGATTGCCCCTCACTCCCAACAGCCCTGTCCTGGCTCACACAACTGTGATTACAGCCCAACACTTCCAGGGGTGAAGTTAACAGCCTGATTAGCAAGATACCATTCCATTTTATAATTAGATTAATGAGAGCATTCATTCAGAAGTTGTTATCTCACTTAATAATGACCTCACTGATTATTTTATCTCCTTTAACTCAGTGAGTGATTTTGATTAAAATAAATATAGCTCACAGCACCTGGAAATTCATTCTTCTCTGTAGGAGGAATCTGATGGAAAGAGATTCCCTTTTAAGAATTTCTTGAGAGTGATTAAATATTTTGGTCCTCCCGAGGCTGAATTTTCATGTTTTTAAAGATGACATTTTTGAAATATTTGATGATAAAATATTTATTAAGCCGTGTATTTATATTTTCAATACATCTGTTTCTGCTTTGACTGTTTGAACATCATTTCAGCAGAAATATATATTTGCATGCTGAGCTGATTTAAAAAAACACCCGCAAGTGCTTATACACACACACACATTTGCACACACAGACCTCACACACTGAGCCTCGCTCTTCCTTTCATCCTGTCCCTTACAGAATGATTTCTGATTTAGGGAAAACACTGCCAGCAGTCATTGAGCCAATTGAGTTTATCAGATCCCTGCTGCTCATGATGTTATTTTGTGTATTAATCTATTTTCTAGAAGTGGTAAGAATTAGACAGCACAGCTGCTGAGGACTCAGATGGGAAAGAGGCAAACAGGAGGCCAAAGAGCATTTGGGGTTTGCAGGACAGGCCAACCACGGCTGACTACTGTGGGGCCACAATCAATCACAAAATCTGGGCTGGTTTGGGCAACTTCAGCCATGCCAGCAGCAGAGGGAAGGTGGCTGTGGGGCGACAGCCCCTGATTTGGGGGTTCACAGAATTCCAGACTGGTTTGGGTTGGGACAGACCTTCAATTTCATTTCAACCCCCAGAGCGTGCTCTGCTCCTGCCCTGCAGCATCCTTAGAGCCCATCTCACACTCAGCTACTTCTGATAAAGCAAGACCAGCTCAAATAACACTGTGCTGTCCCTCAGTGAGCACCCCAAGAGTCACACGTGGTTCCAGCTCTTGGAGAACCTCAGGGCAGACCAAAGCTCTGGAGGAGCCAAATCCAGAAGGGGCAGAGGTGCTGGGAGCAGCTCCTGCAGGGCTGCCCGGCCTGGGGCCATCAAAGGCTGATAGTTTCGATTCTCCAAGATGGTTCAGGGTGAGGGATGAATGGAGGGACCCAGCCCAGCTGGGGACATTGTTGTGCCGTGGTTACTGTGACCATCCGAGTGCTGAAAGCAAATCACCACCATCAACCTCCAGATTTCCTGCAGCAAAAGCGCAACAGGCAGGGATGAATTATTCCTCTGCTTCCAGGGGGTTGGAATGGTTTTAGTGAGGCAGAATTTAGTCTCTCAGGTGCTGGCTGAAGTAGACAGATAGAGGGGAACACTGAGATTTCCACTGGCTTAGCTCATGCGTCTTATTTTACAGGTTTTAATGTGTTCATTCTAATTTCTTGCCCTGCTAAAGCCTGTAAAGGTTGCACGTCAGAAATGAGCACAGGAGAATGTCAATCTCACCCAGACTCTGGAGATGGAGATGGTGTTTGTTGACCTGTCTGCGAGCAAAAGACAGGGACATGTCTCATCCTGCATCTGCAGGTACAGAAGAAAAAGCCTTTTACCTTTAGAACAAGCCTGAGCTGCAGCCTGAATTCTGGGGGAAAAAATGACTGAAGGGGTATTTTAGTTCTCATTTTACAGTATCCATAGGCAATTAACATCTTGCAACCTCCTTTAGAAGCTCTTTAGAAATACTCGTGTTCCTTTTGGGAAGCTGACAGGCTCTGCCTCACTTCAATTCAAAATGTTCAGAATTGCTGTTACCCAGTCAGGAGAAACTATTGAAAAAAAAATTCCTGTTTCTGAAGCACAGTCTAGCTCCAGGGGTATTCCTTTGGTTGTATTCCTGAAAACCCCGATGGGAAACAGGGGTTTATCCTGCAGGGCGTCATTCACACCACAGCTCCTTGGCCATTCAAAGGAGCAAAGGGAAATAAATCTGCTGAAATAAATTTGTCAAATTTTTTTGGTGGTGCTTTGGTTTTGCTTCTTCTGCCTCCTCTATTTCAATTTTATATTAAAACATCAAGTCCTGTGGAAGCACAAATATCCTCTGGGGCATTTGGAAACAGCTCAATAGGTGAAACAGCCTGGGGAATGCAAGCAGAGCACTCATGAGGAGAAAGCAATGCTGAAAATGTTGTTCTGTGTGTACAAATAAACTGAACTGGGCGCTAATCCTTCAGATGGAACAAGAGGAAACATTATTTTAGTAAAAAGGAAAAAAAATCTCTTCTTTCCCCACAACTCGTCTTGTTGGAAAATGAAAGGTGTGGGAGTGGGTGGGACAATGTCCCTCAGCTGTGTGAGAGCTACAGTGGAGCCACCTCCACACCTGGATCAACACCACAGGAACCTGGGCTGGGCCAGACGGGTCCACTCTGGGGCTGGGTCTGCGACATCCTTTGGTGGAGTCCAACAATCTCCTGCTCCCCAAATATCAGAGATCCCCACTCCCAAGGAAGGAGCAGATGTGGAGTCCAAGCACAAAGTGCCACACAAAGACACAACAAATCTGGGCAAAGCTCCACAGCCCTGGGCTGGGTTTGGTGAGGGTTGTAGTGGCTCCAGCTTTAGGACTTCTTGGTTGTGTTTGCCTCACACCAGGAGGAGAGTCCTCTTCAAGAACCCTGGGCTCTGCAGGGTTCTCAGAATTTCTGGTTATGGGTGATCACAAATTCCTTTGTTTCTGGAGTGCCACCTTTTCCTCCAGCTCTGCCCTCCAGCTTAATTCCCTCGGAGCTACTGGAGTCTGACATCCAGCAGAAAATTCCTGTCCACCCTGATTTCCTGTGGCAGCTTTCACTTAATTAGGTCCTCATTACAGTGGCTTTGTCCAGAGAGTCCTCAGTGCCAGGCACATCTCCTGAGTCACAGCAAATGGATTTTTAACCTTTGGGTAAACATTTCTATATATAAAGGAAAAAGCTGGGGAGGGAAATTACTTTTGAAGCTGAATTGAAGGGCACAGGGTGGGCAGAGGAGTCAGTTAAGGAGATTTCAACAACAGCCTCTCCAGAAAGTGGAACTTTGCTCTGAGACCGTCACCTGCTGCCAGACTGAAATGTTCCAGGGAGCCCAGGAAGGAAGACAAGGAGAGGGAGAAGCTTTCATGTGGCAAATGGAAAGGCCTCAAAGGAAATTCAGACCCTGCTGATCCTGACTCTCACCTTGAAGTTTCTGCCCCGTTCCTCTCCTCATTGGCACAAGTATTTCTGATAAAATCAGATCAAAGGCTTTTGTCTTCAGTGGCTGCTCTGCTCCTCTGTTTTATTCTGACTTGCTGGAACTAGCAGGGAAGTGGCCCCAAAATCCAATGTCCCTCTTTTCCCTCTGCCTTTGAGCTACAGTAGGGCATTTTGGCAGCCCAGAGCAAACAGTGCAAGTAGGATTCAAGGATTCAGGGATTCAGGGACACAGATGGATGAGATGGGCTGGAAGTATTTAAAAGTGAATTAGAACCAGCATCAATTCCAGTGTTTTATATGGACACCAAAGCTACTAAGAGAAATTCAAGCAAGGAGAAGCCAGGAATGTGAGGAATGTGCGATGTCAGGCACAATGGCATTTCATACTCGGGACATCTGATGATGCAGTTTGAGGAGAGAGGATGGTGCTGCCTCTGGAGAGAGGGAGCAGGGTGGGGGTAGAGGGAGGGACCTCTCCGAGCTGTTTCCAGCCTGCTCTGCACAGGATGGGGACACAGGGACAGCAGCAGCTGGAACTCCCTGAGATGGGGGTGACCCCCTCCCAGCAGGGCAGCACCAGCTCAGTTTTTGGGTTATCCAGTGCCTGAGATTGGTCATTCCAGCAGTTCCCCGTTCCACTGGCTGTGCTAGAGCACTGCTGATACAAAGATAAGCCTGGTTCAGATGTCCAGTGAGATAAATGCATGACATTGTTGCACCAATTTTTCAGTGACAGGAAACCCTTTTGCCTCTGCAGCCCTCGGAACAGAACGAGGGCTCTGGATTTGTCTCACTGTATTTCAGAGCTCCCGTTAGGAGGAGAGACAGAGGTCAACTCAATGTAAAGAGCAGATGAAAAACTTCCAGCTCAGTATCAGCATCTGTCTTTAAGAATAAGGAGAAACTGGCAGCTTTCTGATGCAGTCATACCTAAATAATGAATGTGAGTAAAGAATGGGTCATCAAAAATGCTTCAGATTCTGCATCTGAAATACTCCCATGTCCTTGTGCTGTGAAGGATGCTCGGCTTGGCCCGTCTGTACGCTGCAAAAAATGCAACTTTCTTTGGAAATGTGTAGAATTCTACAAAAATCTCTGTGTTTCTGCCAAGTTGTGGCTCAGTGTCTCCTGGAGTCACTCAGACGCATTTTCACTTGTGGGCCAACAGCTCTCCCCTCGCTCCTTGCACCGTCCCTGCCCTCCCTCACAGTCCCTGCTGGGAAAGTGTTGCCAACTTTCTGGACTTTCATTTCATTTTCTGCTGCTGGACAGAGCTCTGAGCTGATCTCCCAGTCTTTTCTACTGGTGGAGACCACACAGAGCTGAACTTGAGCCACACAGAATTGTTAAGGTTGGAAAAGACCTTCAGGATCATTGAGTCCAACCATCAGCACCACTATGTTCACCACTAACCACGTCCTCAAGTGCCATATCCCCACATTCTTTGATCACTTGCAGGGCTGGTGATTCCTCCACTGCCCTGGCAGCCTGTGCCAATGCTTTGCAACTCTTTCCATGAAGAAATTTTTTCTAAAATCCAATCTAAACCTCCCCTGGCACGACTCGAGGCCGTTTACTCTCGTCATGTCGAGACATGAAAATGTCTGTGATCCTGCACAGAGAGGGAGCGCAGAATTCCTGTCAAGGTGCTGTGGCAAACAACCAAAAGTTTCCCAGTTCCAGCCAGAAGGCCACTGGTGTCCTCATGGACCTGCCTGGTCCATCTCTCCCCTCTGGCCAGGTCTGTGTGAAACTGAGAGATGTTTTTACTTTCTGTAACACAATGGTTAAGATCCCCTAGTGATCCTTGGGGAGGCTTTCCCAGCACCCAATCCAAACATCCCTGAGGCAAATCCAGCCCCATTTCTCATCCTGCCTGCCCCAGAAGCTGCACAAGACTTCTCTGAAGATACTCTCAGCACCTCCTTCTCTACTGGAGCTTAAACAACCCACAGCTCTCTCAGCTTGCATTCACCTCCAGCACTCACTGCCAACTGTCCCAGGTTTTTCCTGAAGTGCAGAGCCCAAGCCTGGGTGGATCCATCTCTAGGAAGAACTTCAGGACTGTTGGTCCACATCCAGCAGGTGATCTATTCTATTCTATTCTATTCTATTCTATTCTATTCTATTCTATTCTATTCTATTCTATTCTATTCTATTCTATTCTATTCTATTCTATTCTATTCTATTCCATTCCATTCCATTTAATTCTATTCCATTCTGTTCTATTCCATGCTCAGGTGCAGACCTGGAATCCCCTTTCTGATAAGGCCCAAGGCCAAGCCCTCAGCAGCTACCCAGGGTCAGGGCAATGGCAAGGCCAGAATTCCTCACTCATTTAAAATTATACATATCCTTTAGGATTTCTGTACAGCTGCTTTAATTGGCCAAAACTCCTGCCCCAAAAATTCAGGGAGTTTGTCTCAGGATGCAAAGGCCCTGCTTTTCATGTTTGATCAGTGCGGGGTAACCTGGAGCCTTGTCCATGAGGATAAACAAGTCAGGAAGCAGCAGGGAAGGCAGCCCAATAACCATAGAATCATGGAATTATTGAATCATTTAGGTTGGAAAAGGCCTCAAAGATCCAACCATTTCCCCAGGACTGCCAAGGCCACCACATGGCCCCAAGTGCCACATCCACCTCTTTTAAATCCCTCCAGGGATGGAGACTCTACCCTTCCCTGGGCAGCCTGACCAGCCTTTCCATGAAAAAATATTTCCTAATATCCAACATAAACCTCACCTGGCCTCGGCACGAGTCTGAGGGATGCCACAGCCCTGTGGGAGGGTGCAGTCAGCAGCTGTGGACCAGATTCAGATTCCAAACTCCTCCTTTTCCCTACAAATTCCTGCTGCTCCCAGATCTGAGTGTGCGGTAAGGACGGGTCCCCGAGGGCAGGGTGATGGAGCTGTGGGCGCTCAGGATGTCCCTGACACTGCCCCTTGCACTGCTTCTCCTCCTGACACTTTTCTGGCCCCAAATGCTGGTAAGAGAATGGAAATCAGGTCCTGTGTAAGACCGGGGCCGGTCCTTTAGTGCCGAACCCACTAAATACAGGGAGGGTTTAGAGCAAATCACTTTCACTCAAATCAGCCACAAACACTCCCGAGGTTTTAGGAGGAGTCTCACCCCCTGAGGGCAGCATCAGCCAACACAGTTGTGAGCAGAGGGCCTGACATCGCTTCGCTTTCTGCTGCTGAGCCATCGAGGAGCAGAATCTTTGCCACATTTCCATGGGATTCACCCAGCAAATGGCAAATGGACCCCAGCCACCGTTATACCCCACTGCTAGCGAGGGGCACTGCTGCGCCCCGACTCTGGGGGGCCACAGCCTGCACTTTGTACCCAGTTTTGTGGGAAGAAATTTGCCTGGATGAAAATGAGGGGCTGCAAGTCTGCCCATCACTGTGGGGCAGTGAATGGCACCTCACAAGGCACCACTCAGCCACTCAGGAAAAATCCTTTTTTCCCCTTTGCAGGAGTGCTTGTGCCCAGGCTGCTGTTTAATTCCATCGCTGGGTACACTGTCCAAATTAACTTCCAGGATCAAACTGTAAATATTGAAAATAACCATCACTCTGCTTCCCAGAGCAGCCCATGGCTAACAAAGGACCCAACCTTCAGTGGGATGAGGGGATCTCATCTGAAGTCAGTCGAGATGTGCTGATTTATACCAAGGGACTTCAGCAGCTCATTAATTTTGCAAATCAAGCATTTGGACATTGGGAAATGCCTTTAGGAAATGTAACCAGGTTTCTGGTGCACCTTAATTGCCTATGTTCATTATGTTGATTGGTGAACAGAGATGCCACTGGAGTAAAGGCCGAGGCTTACATAGTTAAACAAATGAGTTCTTCTGAAGTCTCTTTTATATGGAAAATTGATCAGGATAATTATACCACCGTTATAATTTTACCAGTACAGCTCCCACTCACATCCCTGCCTACGGATTCTTTTTAGTGTCCCTGCTTTTCCAGGAATGCAATGGGAGATAAAACAGAAACTGTGCCGCAAACAAGTGCTCATGTGAGGAATAGTGCCTGTAGGAGGATAATTGCCCTACTAGAATTAAGATGCTGATTTCCCTCTGCGAGCAGACTAAAGCCATGTGCCTACATCCACATGTATCCCTGAATTCCTTGGGAATTTGCAGCAGCATAGCTGAGGTTCCTTCTGACTTCATGGTGCTGAGAACAGGCAGCCCTGGGAGAGAGAAGCAGCTCTCAGCCACTGCTGGTGTTACTGGGAGCTGCTTTGGAGCCCGCCTCCAGGGACCAGTTTGTGCTTTTCCAATGGACATGACAACTTGGAACGTGCCTCAGCTGCCTTTTGGAGGTCAGGAGCCTTCAGAAAAACAGATTGAACATGTTTGAGAGAAGTGGGATGTGCACAGAAACTTCAGCTAAGGATACACACCACGTAAAGGGAATCACCATGGAACAGCAGGGCTTGTGCTTTTCTGAGCTGAGAGCACTGGCAGGCAGCTCAGCAGGGTTATAGAGGGTCACATCCTGCCACAAACAATGCCCAAATATCAGACAAACTGAGGGAAATAAAAGTGTGCCCCATTACCCCCACCCAGCCCTGCACTGTGGGACTGTGTGTGAAAAGGAGAAGCTGAAAATCCCAGCAAGGGCAGCCTGGGGTTTAAAGCTTTCTGAGCATCACAGAGCTCTGCCCCAAGGACTCACCCAAAATCAAATTTGGCTGATATTATCCGGAATCCTATCATGTCACATCAGCACATGCTTTTCACAGAAAGTCAGATTTTGAGGATTCATGGAGCCTGTGTAAAATGCAGGATCGCATCATTCGCTCCTGGGTGGGGGCAGAGAACAAGGGGTCCCCAGGGAACAAGAGTGTGAGAGAACTGTGAGGTGCCTCAATCCCTCAGGCTGAAAAGAGCTCTGCAGATCAGATTCCCAGCCCAGCTAAAGCAGGAAGGGAGCCTCCTCATCCTGCCTGGGCTATCCCTGATCCCTGGCAGAGGCCAAAGATGTGGAGCTGGAGCAAAAGCATCTCAGGCCCTTTTCTTGCTGCCCAGTGAGTGTCTTGTCCAGCCCACATTGTCCTGTCCTCGTTAGGGCACCTTCCAGGCACAGAAAACTCTGTTTTTCACTCCTGGTGGGTCCCAGGCTAAAATGGAAAATCTGGTGTTGTGTGGCATTGTGAAGCCTCCACTCCTGGCAGTGACATCACAGGAGGGCTCTGCCTGGCAGGAACACTGGGGTTCTCCAGCCAAAGCACCAACGGAGCAGGGCAACCTCCCTGCTGCCACTTCCACGTCCTCTGGTGCTTCCCTTCAGAGCCTCACTTCCTTTTTAACGTGGTGTTTGGATGAATTTCCTGATTTTTAAAGCATTTTGGAGGAAAAGGATGTGGAGTCATTCTTGTCTAATAAATTCCCAGAGACCTCACCCCCAGCACTGATCCACAGCAGCAATTTTTCAAACCCAGTCTGGAGCAGACCTTGGCTGGGAGAGCTGCAGCCCAAGTGAATTAAAGTAGCAAAGTTATCAAAAAGTGAGAACTGAGTCTCATAATGGGAGCTGTCAGCACATTTAGGCATCGCTGCCTGCAGTTATTGTTGCTTTCTACCTCCAGCCTGCTCACCTGGCTTACATTTATTGCTGGCCCACTCGCCTGGCTTTGTTTAGTGAGTTTTCTTGAGCTGTCTGCCACTTATCAGCACTATAGGATTTTTTCCTCAATGAAATCTATTTCTAAAACATTCTGCTGCATCTCGCTGCCTGATACACCGAGCATTTAAAGAGCAGATTGAATTATTTGTAAGGCAATTTCCTGATTGCACAGAATCCCGTTTTCCACCTTTAATATTTCTGTCTGGTTTGTTCTCAAGCCTGACCCTTTTTGAGCAGGACTCAGCCTCCAGCTGCTCCACTGGTTCCCCCCTCCTTGTAGGTGAATTTGATGTTCATGTGCACTAAAAGTCTTCAGGGGTCTTTTGATTTCATACATCAGCTTTTCTGGAGCTGTGGTCACTCCCAGGTCTCTGGAATGAGTGGCTGGCCAATGCCATCGAGCCAATCTCAGTTCCTCAAACCTTCTTGTGGAAGGTGTCCTGGATGAATTTTAAGGAACTGGATGATCTTTAAGGTCCCTCCCAACCCAAGGCATGAATCTTTCTGGGATTCTGAGAGATATTTCAGGAGGACTCTACAAATCTGGAGCATGACAACATTTCAGCCCTGTTTTTTCACACTGGGGCTGGCTTTTGGGGCACCTTGAGCTGTGGTTCTGACCCTGTGCAAACACCACTTCCCTGGGACATCCCTCCAGCACTGGACCTTACACACATCCACCAGCCCTCTCCTTCGGGTTAGGGACACACCATCCATGCATCTCACAGGAAAAATGGGATAGAACTGGCTCAGCAAAGCAACTGCTCCTTTTGCTTTGAGCACCTGGAGTTCTGCACATTTTCATTGCCCAGGTGTGCCTGGGGTAACTTCTGGAGCTCCTCATGCAGCCTGGAAGGGTGACAAGAAACTGCACAGGAGTAGAAACTGCACCAGAGCTCCCAGCAAAGAAAAGACTGATTTTCCTGGCATAGCCATCATGAAGTGGAAAAATGTCCTGCCATCATCTCATCAAAGAAATCTGATCAAGCAATGTCCTGAACTACCCACAGATGTGGCAAGAGGGAAAGAAAAAAGAGGCAAAAATTGTGGGATAAATCATTTACCCAATTCTGCTGGCAATGGGACACCAGATTACTTGGAAGTCCTGGGAAGTTTCCAGGCAGGAAAAACTAGTTCATTTTATTTGAGATTTCAGCCTGGATTTGAACTGACAGCACTTCACAAGAGAAGCAAAGCACTCAGCCATCCTTGAAGCCACAGACTCTGCCTGGCTCTGCAGCTTGCAGTTTATTCTGCACAATTCAGTTCCACTGGGTTGGGAACAAATTTGGCCATGTGGCATTTTGGGGGGTGCAGGGAGCAGGGCAGGGATCTGTTCACAGGGGGTCAGTGATAAGAGGGGGTTTGTGACACTGATAAGGATGAGCCACAATGTCCATTAAGCAATCAAACCTTCCCCTGACAGCGCTGGCTCAGGACCGTGGCCCAGGGTGAGGGAGGGTTGAAGGTGATGGGGTGCAGCTGCAGGATATTTATGGTTCATTCTCAGTCATTGCCCGGGAGGGTTAATGAAATATTTGGGGTTTTCCCCGAATGTTTCCAGTTCAGTAAAATGAGAGCTTTGCTCTCAGTGAATTTCAAGGTGAGCAGCACTCCCTGGGCCGTGTGTGCAGTGCCACCTGCGTGGCCCCAGCTCCCAGGGCTGGGGTCAGGCCCGTCACTGAGCACATTCCTGCTGGATTATCCACACCCTGTGACAGGGCATTAACGCTGCCTCTGCCAGCAGGGATCCTGCTGGGGCAAAGCTCCCCGCAAAGCTTGGAGAAATCTGAGCCATCCCCGTGTCTTGGGCCAGCTCAGAGCTCTGCAGGGGCTGCTGCTGAACACTTTGGTGGAAAGGTAGAGAATTAACCTTCTCCAGGTTGTTCAGCTCCTCCTAAAGCAGGGTCAGCCAGGGCAGAGCTGGGCTCAAACACAGGAATTGTTCAGATGGACTGGAGAGGTTCCAAAAGGCCCTTCTGCTCCACCTAAAGGCCACGGTGACCTTGCTTTCCACAGCTCCTGCAGATCAGAGGCACCAGAGGTGCTCCCAACTCCATTTCATTTCACTTGGTATTCAGCCCTGCTGCAATTATGATGAAGGTGATCATCTCTAAAAGGGAGTTTTTAGGTAGAAATAGCAAAACATGTGCTGCTGATTCCTCACTGCAGCAGCCCTGAGAGGGATCCTATGGGCTGAGGGCTCATCACAGGCAGAACAATGGGATGGCAGCAAGGAAGAGGTGAGGATGGATAATTCCAAATACAAATGGATTAGACCAAGGTCCATCCAAAATACCCACTCTGAAGTTCACAGCTCATCAGGTGCAGTTGTTTAAGCAATTGACACAAACCCATTGCAGCAAGTTCCTAATCATTAATCGCTGCACATTTTCCATGGATTTTATAGGAACCCCAGGTGAATGTGCTCCCAGGAGCAGCAAATTCCTTACTGCCCGTTCCCACTGCTCTGGATCAGAGGGCATTCAGGGAAGGGAAGGTTGAGACTGGGTTGGATTCAGCTCTTTGGATTTGTTAAGTTTGGAAGGGGCAGTTCCAGGCTCTCCCCACAGCAGGACAGGGACTGAAGGACAAAACTGCCTTGAATTAAAAGGTGACACACAAGGTTGGAATTTCCCTTTTCTGACCTGCTCAGCCTTGCAGCCAGACTTTGACACCACAGCTGTGCTGTTTGGTGGCAGGTGTCCTCCCCATGTGCAACAGGGGACACCCTCAGTGTCCCCAAAAGATGAAATACTCTCACTAATTGTGTCTTTTCCCTGCCGCCACCTCCGTGGTTCTGCTGTCAGGCCAGACAGAACCCTCAGGAGCTCCCCCTCCCAGCTGGCCTGAATTCCCAGCTGGTTTGAGGTTGGATGTTTGTGCTCTGAGCTGGAACTATTCCAGATTGCTCAGGTTTCTCCTGTGAGGTGGCAGAATCAGGTATTTCGTGTTCAAAGCAGGAGCAGGATGGCTGTGAGGCAGAGCCCTCTATCCCAGCAGGAGGCTGCAGCTTCTGTTGTTCCAGGTGAATGAAGCTCTCATCTCCAAGGTGAAGCACCTTGTGTGCCCCAGCACAGCTTAACCTCTGTCCTCAGTGGGGTTTGTTGTATCCTGACTTGACCCTGCCACAAAAGGCACCATTTTTATGGTCTTAGTTACGTTTATGCTGCTTTTTTAGACTAGAGGAACCCAATTCTTTTACCATCCCTTCAGATGTCATAATTTCCAACCTCTCATCATTTTTACTGTTCTTTTCTGGATTCTCTCAGATGCTGATGCTCCTCCTCCTCCGACATCTCACAATCTGTGACTCACAAGGTGCTCACGACCTGTCCCAGCCTCGTGCACAAAGGGGATGTCACAAGAACACCCCCAATGCCACCCCGTGAATTATGAGAGAAATGGTGCTGAGGTCAAACCTGGCTCTTCTCCTGGGAAATCTGCTGGCAAGGCCGTTCCTGTAAGAGGAAGCCCAGGACAGGCAGTTTTGAGGGAGGTCTTCCCAGCAGAAGTGCACTCAGACCTTTTGATGAGAGCTTTTTATTTGGTTGAAGGAAAGAAGTAACTTCCACAGGCATGAAGATTAAAGAATATTGCAAGGAGAAAATGAGGCTCTGTCCAGGGAAGCCTGGCTGCCTTTAAGGCTTGAGTTTACTCCCTCCCTGTCAGGGTGATCAGGGGATTTTGGAGCGGGATCCTCCAGGAGCTTCCTGGTGCATTTTGTGCGGGGGAGGGAAGAGCCCCTCACTGTTCAGTCATTCCCACGGCTTCCCAGTGCTCGGGGTTTGCATTTCCAGGAATCCCCTCTGGCTCTGCGTGCTCCGGAGTGGTGGTGCTGGACAAAACCACCCCTCCCTGCTCCTGCTGGAGTTGCTGAGCCCCCCCAGCCTGAATTATCCACACTCTTATTTATTCCCGTGTGCTGAGCATCCCTGCTCGAGGCAGCACCTCCCAAATGTGCTCTCCAAGTGGATGTGCAGGTTCTAGAAAGCAGCTCCTGGGCACGGGAAAAGCAGAGATGGTCACACATAGCCCCCATCACCCAGGGCATCAGCACCTGTGCGGTGGAACCTGCTCTGCACCTCTGGGGTTGCATCAGACTAAAAAATATCCCTGCTCATTATGCCTCAGATTTTATGGCCATCAAGAAACTCTTGGATGAATGGAGGCATTTTTGTCCAGCAATATTCCTGAAGGGGTTGAACCAAACTTTTATCAATAGATATTAAATGCAATTAAATCTTGAGGAGCTTGGGTGCTCAGTGGGTCTGGTGCTCTGAATTCCTCCCTGCTCCCAGACTGGCAAATCAGAACAATTCAGCTCCTTGAGTACATGGAAATGTGCCAGCAAATGGCATAAGAATATCAGAGTGCATTAAAATCAAAATAAGTAAACATCAGAATGAGTTAAAATCCGAGTGAGTTATTGCTAATGGCTTTCAACCTTCAGTTTAGTTTTTCTTTAAAAATAACTATAAATGCAGAAGCTTTACAGGAAACTAAGTGAATATGAAACTAATCCCCTGAGATTGGCTTCAAATTTCAGCTCAATCAATCTCTTTTCTCTTTTTCGTGTGAAATAAAGGAAAAGGAGTACGAAACAATGGATACACTATGTGTGATTTTTTCCCCTCATTAACCCAGAATTACTCAGAGTAGATGCCAAAGCATCTGGTAAACAAAAATTTCAAACTTTGGATGTTTTCAATTTTTTGCTTCATTTTTGCAGTAAAATACTTGGAGCTTTAATGTGATTTTTTTTCCTTTGAATGACTCAGGACTTGTGATATAAAATCCTTATGGCCTCATCCCTTAAAACGGTGGGAAACCAGTTCTGTTTAACACTGGTGTGGGGAATGTGGACCCCAGAACAGAAGGAACAGGGCTCTGGCTGAATTTCCAGGGAATCAGCTGCTGCCATGTGCTTTTGACCCCAAACAGCACTTCCCAAAATAACTGGAAACAGGAATTTTTCCCAGTTTAAAATATTGATTTTGTGATCTGGATGGACCTCCTGGTCAGAATTGCCAGAAAATGTGGCCAGAGAGATTTATTCTCTTGGACAGGAGCTTTTAGCAGGGATTTCTGAGTAAATATCTGCAACCTGAATGCACAAACATCTCTCAAATGCAGGGGCAAAAGAGTTTAGAAACATGGGGATTTTGGAAATGTTCTGCTTGATACCTACGAGATATGGAATGATTTGAAGCCATACGATTCTACCACATTTTGTAACCATTTAAGTCCAGAAATTCACATTTTGAGAATGACTGCTCAGCACACACAGCCCTGACCCTGAAATTCATCCTCCTTAAAATACAGGGATGTAGGAAAACAATGGTGGGGGAAAGAGTAATGGGTTCAAACTGAAAGAAGGGAAATTTAGGGTAAATATGTAGAAAAAATCCTTCCCTTTAAGGGTGGGCAGGCCCTGGCAGAGGGTGCCCAGAGCAGCTGTGGCTGCCCCTGGATCCCTGGCAGTGCCCAAGGCCAGGCTGGACACTGGGGCTTGGAGCAGCCTGGGACAGTGGGAGGTGTCCCTGCCATGGCAGGGGTGTAATTAGATGACTTTTCAGGTCCCTTCCCATGCAAACCATTCCATGATTCTGAATAAAATGCTGCCAGTCCTTGTGGAGGAATTATGACTTTGCAAATAACTGAGGTTTTATGGCAGCTCCAAGTTGAAGGATTTGATATTTTCATTGCTCTCCCTTGAAAGCTGACTCTGCCTAAAATACATTTTGTGTGTCCCAAACAAAGGAAGTTCTCCAAATGCAAAATGACCAAAATGTTTCACCCAAAATGAGCTGGTTTGGTTTGATTGGTGAGATTTTTCTTCCCTTTACTAAAAATTCCCATGCAAATAATTTTGTCATTGGACCACATGACAATGAAAAATCAGAAATGCTCTGATTTTTCCATCCTTTTTCACCATTCCTCTTTTGACAGAATTCGCTCTGGAGCACCCTGAAACCAGATACTTGGATTAATTATTAGTTGATTATTAATCCAGATAATGTCAGCCTAAATTTCAGAAGGGAGCTTTAGGTCCTGCTTTTCTTGTTGTTTTTTCACAACCCACTTCATGGCAGGAATTGCTATTTTTGTAGAAACAGTAGCTGAAGTTTATTTTAAAAGCAATTATGGGACACATATCCTCCAAACTGTCTAGAAAAATATTCCTGCTCACAGCCAGTCCGATTTCTCCAAGGGTTTTAGACTTCAGAATAAATCTACGAATCCCCATCAAAAGCAGCTCAGATATTTTTAAGATCTTGCCTTATCAAAACTGCACTTTTCTTTGAATTCTCCAGCTCTAGGTTTATATTTGGCTTGTCATGTTGGGTAACATCAGTGGCAGGAGTTTATTATTGGATGTAACACAATTTGACTGATGCAATATGATGTGATAGGTCACAGTCTGATGTTTCATCTCGGTTATTAAAAATGGTTTGTGGAGCTGCAGCAGAGGAAAGCCCGGCCTGAAAACGAGGGCTGATGGCTGCAATGAGCCTGCTCTGGTTTTATTTTTAAAACCCACAGCAGAAATACAGATTCCAGTCAGGTCTTGCCTCCCCGCAAGCCCAGCAGAAGGACGTGACACTTTCCAACCTACGCAGGGCTGGAAATCGGGGTAATGATCCACCCAAAATTCCGAGTGTGCCCAGCTCCTCTCTGGAATGGCTGCTGAGTTCATTCTCTGGGTGCCAATACCCACAAATAACCTTCCCTTGCCTGATCCCACTGCTCCCCACCCCTCTTCGCGGGGATGTGGTGGCCGTGTGTGACACACAGAACGTCCTCACCCCTCTCCTGGGGAGGGGATGAGCCTCAGCCCTGCCCGAGCAGGGAAAGGGATGAGTTCTTTTCCCCTGGAGCCCTCCTCAGCCCCCAGCTCATCTCACATGCCCACAACTCCTGGCCTTGCTGGGGAGAGATTTTGTCGCTTGCCAGAGAAGAAAAACCACAGGGAAAAAATGCTAAAAGAAGGGTTTATTCCAGAAAGTTCCTCTATTCCCCTGCATCTCCTCAATTCCTCTGTACCTCCTTTTTTGTTCTTTTTTCCAAGCTGCAATCTCCAGCTTTAAGCCTGTGGAAGCGGGGATTTGCCAAAGCTTTTGGAAGGCTGCACCTTTTGTGTGGGTTTCCTAGGACCAAGTCACAGGGGAAGCAGGATTCCTCCAATTCCTACATAATTAAGAGGAGTGCTGCTTTCCTGCTCAGATAAAGGAACTCCGGGTTTCCTTTCTCATGCAGGTGATGTTCCCTCCTCAATCCTGCACCTCTGTCTTTCTCAGAATATTTTCTCACTGCAGCACTGTAAATCTCCTTTTGTTTTTGCTCTCTTTCTGTGTTGGTTTAATTCCACCATTGACCAGAACACCCAGGATTCTCCTTGAACTCGGAAATAAATAAAAAAATACATTTTATACTCAGCCAAATTTAGTTCTTGCTGCCGTTGTACAACCACTGACCTTGACAGACCCCAAGTCTTAAATTAAACTCTTCCTTCTCAGATGCATTAATATCAAATAAGATGAGTGGAATGGTCTAAAGAGGAAAGGGGAATTTGGGAGATTTCAGAGGGATGATGGAGCCCATGGTTGATAAAGGCACTGAGCACCAGTGCTCACAAGAGCTCACAAGCTCTCACTTGCTCAACACCAAATGCTGTGCTTGCCTGGTGAGAAAAATCTCTCATTTTGTGTGCAATTCCTCTGGTTTTGGACAACTTTTCTGCTTTTTAAGTGAGGGAATATTTCAAAGAATTTTTCACATGCAGTTGTTGGAGGGAAATTGCAGATTCACTCTGAGAGCGTGTCCAAATGGACTCCACGATTTTCTCTAAATGCCTTTTGACTGATATTTTTTTGGAAAAAGTGGGGGGGGGGGGAAGTAAAATAAATCCAAAGGCCATCCTAAAACCAGTGCCCGGATTGTCTGCGTGACATCCCCGCGGCTGCATTCAGTTCTGGGCTTTCAAATGCACCTAATGGAGCAGTACAAGCCCCGGCTTTTCAAAAGCATTTAGAAAGCTCATTCGCCTCAATTTCGGTGGAATTTAGATGTTTAAACCTCTTTGAGGATCAGCCTTAGGCACCTCTGAATAGCAGAACTCCCTCTGAAAACAGGTACTGCAGAGAGAGAAGGGGCTCTTGTGAAGAGACTTCAAAGTGGGGGGTATTAAGTTCGGAAGAAGAGAAAAAGAAGTGGGGAGCAGGGAAGGCAATGGGAAATAATGAATGGTCTGGAGGAAAGAAATAATTTTCTGATTCATTATTTTCATATTTGGAACGGCAAATGAATATTCTCTGAAGTTGAATGACATGAAATTTAAAACTCTCGAAAGAAAATGCAGTAAATGATCACTCAGAGGGACTCAACGTCACAATTTAGCCTCGGGGCCAGGATTTTCACAGGCTGCAGTGCAAGATGCAGAAAACGCTTTTATTTTGGTTTTTTTTCCTTTTTGTCTTTTTCTCCAAGGAAGAAGCAAAGTCCCAAGAAATTATTTGAAATGAGGAAGTGAGGAAAAACTCTTCATTTTGCGTGAAAAACAGCTAAAATTTTCTCTTGAACAGTGGTGAACGTTGTTAGCACAGAGACAGCGACGGAACATGCACTTTGCTACTGAAAAATGAGATTTGGGTGCAGGAACAGACCCTCCCTCCCCGTCCCTCCACACCCTAAGGAGCCCTCGGGATGTGGGTGCAGGCTGTGCTCGCTGGCCCAGGAGAGCCCTGCAGGAGGTGAGAGGAGCCCAGCACGGCCTGAGCTGCTCCTGCACATCTCATCCCCTTCCGAGGGCTCTGTGCCCGGGCGGGGCAGGGCCAGGCCGAGAGCAGGGAAAGGCCCTTCCCCCAGAGGGTGCTGGCACTGCCCAGGCTCCCCAGGGAATGGGCACGGCCCCGAGGCTGCCAGAGCTCCAGGAGCGTTTGGGCAGCGCTGCCAGGGATGGACAGGGTGGGGTTGTTGGGGTGTCTGTGCAGGGCTGGCGTTTGATTGATGATCCTGGTGGGTCCCTTCCAAGGATATCTCTTCAGGATATTCCCTGACCCTGTGGAGTCTCTCTGCTGGCTCCAGAGGCAGCCAGAGTTCCCCTGGAGCACGAGGAGGTGTCTCCAACCAGGACACAGCCCCTGCCCTGCCGGGACCCCTGTCCGCTTTGTGTGGCCAAACACATTTCTGCAAAAACCCCAATCCTGGGGCCCAGGTGAGACCCAAACCTCACCGAGCTCCAGGAAGGTGCCCCCAGCTGCCCTGAGACTGCAAACAGACCCAGGGAATCTCAGGGGCACTTCCATGGCAGCAGAGTGGGGTTTCACAGGGCTGGACTCTGGAAATCACTGCCTTTTACACTGCAAGGAAGAAATGGTGTCATTTATACCCTACAAACATGTTAGAGAAATGCCAGCGTCCCAAATTCAGCTGCTACAGAATGTTGGTACGTTTGCTACACACATTTTTCACAAGTAATAATGAGTGACAAAAATAACTGACCTATTTCTAACTCCACAAATACCTGTAACTCACATTTGGAGGCAGAGAAATCAGCATGGAGACATTTAGAACAAGTCTATTCTTGAATGCCCTTTTTTAACTCTCTTTAAATTATTCCAATTTGGACAGTTTCTAATGTAATTTTTTTGTGCACCTTGCAACTCCCCGGAGCTGTTTCTGTAGTTTCAGGCACATCTGCACCGAGCACAAAACCCTGGTGACCATTGGTAGGAAAAGATTTGGCTCCCCCAGTAGAGGAGAATCCATTTTTGCCATCAGACCTTCCTTGATGGAGCCTGAGGATCTGAGCCATGCCTCAAACCAAGCCAAGGCTGATTTTTCCCCTTCAGGCTTCTCCCAGCGATGGCAAAGTGGCCTTTGAATGGCTCCAGTGCTGAGCTGCTGCTCCATTTTGAGGACTTTTAGGGTCAGAGTCATCAAGTGCCTTCCCCGTCCCATTGGATTTCGCCCTGCAGGTGATGGGAATCCAGTGCAAGGGCTCCAGTGTGAAACCAAGGGTCAGGTCCTGTGTAAAACAAGCCCAGCAAGGCAGGAGCCATCTCCAGTTTGGCCAAGCAAAGCCCAAAGCTGTGACACCACAGAGCTGTAAAACACCCAGAGAAATCCTGGCTGTTCCAACCCCTCTGCCTTTCGCCCCAGGATCCTTTTAAACTTCCCCACATTTCTTGCTCTCATTACAATTTTCCATCAGAAAAGCAAAAGATTTTCATTTTTATTGGAGGTTTTGTGTTTTGTTCAGGACAGCTTTTCCTTCTACTTGGTTCTTATGTGGGTATAATGACACCAAGCATCTCCTGCTCAAGACTTTTTTGGCCTTTTAACAGAATTATCCCAAGCCTGCAGATTGCTCCAGAGCCAGAATCTTTAACTTTGTTATTGTTTTCTCACACAGACAAGTCCCAGCTCCCACATTAATTATCATTGCCAGGTCTTTCCAGTCTCCATCCTGCTTAAAATTCCTCCACAGCTGCAAAGCCCCTGGAATCAAATGCAGATATAAAACTGATATCCTTCAAAAAAACCCTGATTTTGCTGCTGCCAGACCTGCCTGGTGGCACCAGCTGACTGCTGCAGTCTGCTCCCCACAGGTCTGAATCTCTGTGGAGTGGCAAAAAAATCCCAGTCCGTCCCATGTGGCAGGATTTGATCCACTTGGACATAATTATTCCTTCAGGACCAGAGCAATGCCCCCGGGGGGTTCTCTGACCAGTGGGTGGGGACTGACTTGTGGCACTTCCCCATCCCTAGGTTTGGGGATCTGCTCTTCCTGGGAGAGGTTTCGGGGACATAAAACCAGAATAAAACCAGCCCTGAACACATCGACCAAAATTCAGGAAGAACAGGCAAACCCCCTCCTCTGATGTGATAACACCATTGCAATCATAAATAGGAATATCAGCACTTCCCATGCTGTTCAGGGGTGGGTGGAAGAGGAAAGAGCACACCAAGACCATTATTAAAGGAAAATAATTGTTGAGGATGTTCTTCCTTTTTTTATCAAGTTAACAAAGGTGGTTGGCAGCATTTTGGTTTGGTTCTTTTCAAAAATCAGAGAAACTTTCCAGCTCTGACTTCCCCCTGTCCAAAATCTGCTGAAATCCAGGGTTTCATTCTTCTGACAAAGGCAAGAATTACCCCTGCCCACGTTCCTGCCTTGAAAATCTTCAGACAAACCTTCTGTTCTCTGGCAATCTCTGTTTGAAAGAACAGGATGTTGATGCTTGAGCCATAATCAGATTTTAGGAAATACTGAGTGTGTCTAACACTGAAGGCAGACCCTTCAAATCTCATGTCATGTATTTCAGAAATTTAAGAGCAGGATTTTTTAAATGTAATTGTGGCCAGCTCTGCTCTCCAGCTCCTGTTTTCACCAGAGCTCAGCAGCTCCAGGTGAAATAAATGTCAGGTCCTGTGTTCAAGTGACGTCGTTGATGTGTGAACTGAATTTCAAACCATTGGTTAAATGCTGAAAGGAAAATTTCTTCTCAGATGTTATATTTTTAAATCTCTGCCTGGCAGATTCCTTGTAAAAGTTACATTGGAGTCTGTGCCATTAATATTCCTTCTGATATCAGCTTCAGTTTGGGCTGGAAATGGGGTCTGGTCAACCTTCTCCAGGAACTCCCAGCACCTCAAGGCTTGTTCTGGGTGCTGATGGAAGTTTTGAGAAATAAATTTTTAAAAATCATTTATCCATTTCTGGTAGAAGATCCTACTATAATAGATAAAAGAATTTTGCAGGAGTGAGAGGCAAATTGAATTAAGAAATTAAATCAATGCCACAGGAGAAAGGGTGGGATTGTTGGGGTGTCTGTGCAGGGTCAGAGTTGGACTCCATGATCCTGGTGGGTCCCTTCCAGCTCAGGATATTCTGTGATTCTCTGACACAGAGCTCAGATTTTTGTGTTTTGGCTGAACATAACTTGGGTATTTTGCATTACAAGGGGACTTTTAGGACAGATACTTGCAGAAAGGGAAAAAAAAATCCATTATCTAAAAACATACAGGCCTCACCCTTCCTCAGCACTTCTGAGGAAGACCTGGGCTAGGCAGGAGTGGGATGGGGGCACTCCCAGGGCTGGGTTCAGGAGGAATCCAGGGGCAGGGATGCACTTTGGATCCCAGATCCCACCCCTCTCCTGCCTCACCAATTCCCCCTTCCCACACAAACCTGCTCAGGCAAACAGCAGCACAAAGGAGCCCGGACGTCACCACCATCAAGCATTTCAAGCCCAGTGTTCTCTTCACAGCTCAAAGCAGGGAGACTTGCAAACATCGACTACAAGTAGGAAAAATGAATAATATATGAAAGAAAAAGCAAAAACCAGGAAGCAGTCACAAGTGCGAGGCGTTAATTGCTGTACATCCCCCACAGCACAGTGACAGACAGGGAAGGGCTGGATGGAGCCAGGGAACACCTGAGAGCAGCTCCGCACTCCCTCTCTGCTGCCTGCACGTGGGAGGGGTGGCAGTGACACTGCCCCGTGCCACAGCGGGCAAAGGACATCCACAGGTGGACTCTCAGTTTGATAAAAATGATGCCACAACAGGAAAATTCACTCAGTTTTGGAATTTGGGACTTGTTCTCCACACAAACAGGTCCTCCCTGACCCTCCCTCCATCCCTGTTCTCTCTCCCTTCTCTTTCCCAGCCTCACCTGCTGCTGGGGGGTTCCTCCTCTGTCCCAAACGAGAATAACCCAGGTCTGGCCACCACAGACAGAAGCTCAGAGTGGCTCTGGCTGGGAGGGACCTCTGGAGCTCACTCAAGGTCCCCTGAGCAGTCACCACGAGTGTGTCCAGGTGGGTTTGGAATATCCCCAGGGAGGACACTCCAGCCCCTCTCTGGGCTCTGTTCAGGGCAGAAGTTCTTCCTCTTGTGCAGGGGAATTGCTGGGATCAGTCCCTGCAAGTTCCTCTGGTGCCACTGCTGGGCCCCTGGAGCAGAGCCTGGGCCCTGCTTGGAGCCCTCCCTGCCCACAGGGACAGGCACTGATAAGCCCGAAGGGCATTGATAAGATCACTGTGGATGAGCCCCTTTGGTCCCACAAGCAGACACAGCCCCGTGGCCACCTTGCAGCTCCCCTTGTCCCCCACCCTGCAGCCCTGGGGACGGCTTTGCTGAACTGGCCTAGGGGATGCAGGCAGGAAAAAGCCTGACTTTGGGGGACTCATGGTGCTCGGGATCAGACACTTGGCAGAGAGTGGATGATTTTTCAGGGCAATTTCTGGGGATTTGGCACCTTTTCTGCTTCAAACACACCTCTCTTATGTGCCACGTCACCCCCAACTCCTTCCTCACCGTCACCCAGAGCCTTCCCCTGTGTGTCACTCCTTCCCCAGCTCCCCACACCCTCGGCAGCAGCACATTTGTTCGTTGACAGCTTTTATTTTATATTTCATTTGCCATTTGTCAGCCGGGGAACACGGCTTCGAGTTCCCGTTTGATGTTCCCATGTTATCTACAAACGCTTTACAGTCGCAGCGCTCGGGCTCCGGAGCTCACAGCAGCACTGGCACCCCCCTCTAGTGGTCCAAAGGCGAGCGGAGTTCTGCAAAATTTGGAGCATTTTTCAGGTGTTGAGGGTCCCCCTGACTGCCACAGGCAGAGGGGATGGGAGGGTGACAAAGCTTCATCCTTCAGGCAGCGCCACAGCGCTGCTGAGACCTTTGTGGGTACACTGCCACACCTTTGGCTGCCTCAAAGATCACTGGAAAATATGGAAACAGGCAGGAAGCTGAATAGGTTGAAGCTGAATTGTGTCCCTTTTGCAGTTCTGAGACCACAAGGCTCAGTACACCTGGAATAATCTCATTCTGCTTCGCACTCCGGCTGTAGAAATCACTTGGCTGGGAACTTAAAGTGTGATTTAAACACTGTTAAGGTGGGAAAACTGAAATTAAGAGTCTGTTAAAATTACACAGCCGCAGTCACTGGACCTGAACTTTATCTTCCTCTGGTATTGCTGCTAATAAATGTCACATTTAGGGACAACAGGAGCAAAAGCCAGTGGCTGATTCCTGCCCTGTCTCTGCCAATGTGCTCTGTGTGCAACTGGAGGTTGTGTCCAGCACGGGAAAATGTGGGTGAGAGATTTAAACACAGGAATGGTTGGTTTAAACTTTGTACTGGAAAATCACTGCTCATTCAGGGTCTAAACTGATGGGTTTGTCAAAGATATCCATGAGTGAGTTTTGTTCACAGATAATCTTGTCTGTAACCACCCGTCCATGGCAAAGCTGCATTGGGGAGATTTGGGAATTTGGACAGGCTTTTGGTACTTTTTTAATATGAAACTTTCCAGTGCCTAAAGAGGGATTGCAAGAATGCTGGAGAGAGACTGGGGACAAGGGATGGAGGGACAGGACACAGGGAATGGCTTCCCACTGCCAGAGGGCAGGGCTGGATGGGATATTGGGAAGGAATTGTTCCCTGGGAGGGTGGGCAGGCCCTGGCACAGGGTGCCCAGAGCAGCTGTGGCTGCCCCTGGATCCCTGGCAATGCCCAAGGCCAGGCTGGATGAGGCTTGGAGCAGCCTGGGACAGTGGGAGGTGTCCCTGCCCATGGCAGGGGTGGCACTGGGTGGGATTTTAGGTCCCTCCCAACACAAACCAGCCTGTGATTCCATGAATTGATCTCCTTGTAACTCTTCCTAAATCTGTGTTCCCACAGTCAGCACAAAATCCACTCATGACTCTCTGTAGAGACAATTCCAGAGCTCAGCCTGGAAGCTCTGGTGGCCAGAACACAGCAGTGAAACATCATCCTACAGAGTACAGACTGGAGGATCAATGATCCTATTAATAGGATGGGCCAGGTAATTCCGGGTGGAAATGACCACTTTCTGCATCAATTAGTCAGGGAAGTAATCAGAGGTCGATGCTGTTTTAGACATGGTTTTGGCAAGTGGTGAAGAGTCTATAGAGGAGGTGGTTATAGAAAATAACCTTGTGTGGTGTGGCCAGGGGTTGATTCAGTTTGAATTAAAGGGAAGAGAGCAAAACATCCCAAACAACTAAGCCTGTAAGTGGGGGGTTGGTTTCATAAAGGGCAAGCTAGGAGAAATTTATTAAAATTATTTAGTGAAGTCAGCTGGCCACAGAAGCCCAGGGAGCTGAATGTAGAGGTGTGGGATTTTTTTAAGCCAAAGTGGCAAAACCATGGAATTTGCAACTCGGTGGAAGGTGAAGGAAAGAGTAGGTGGGGAAAATTCCCAGGTGGGTCCACAAATAACAAGCTCAGGAAGGATCAGAGCAGTGATGGTGAGGTCTGAGGGGGAGAGCAAAGGGCTGAGCCATAAAGGGGGCTCTACGGGAGAGGGGAGGAGAGCAGAGGAGGATCCTGTGGGATCCTAATGGAAAAGGTGGAGATGGGTTTATGGATAACAGGGATGAGGATGGATGTGGGGCTACCAGAGAGTCAGTTGGGATCAAGGCTTAAAGTAATGATGTCCAACAGCTCCACAACAAGAGATCAGCTTTAGAAAAGGCTGAAGGAGGGTTTGGAACTGGGCAGTCCCATGTTCGAGGCAAAAGCCTGAATCAAGGCACTCAATACAGTGAAATTCTGTGTGATCTACAAAAGGAGGCATGCAAACAGCAGGAACAGCAGGGCAGGAGCCTCTGGGGGTTTAAAATTTCCAGAGAAAGATGAGAGAAGTGAAGGTGGAGAGTAAGAGGGAACGGGACAGGCATTTATCCAGGACAGATCAAGACAGGCTCACCCCGTCCCCTCTTTCAATTAAATACCAGATCCTGTAGGCAAAGGGAATGCAGATCTCTCTGCATGGACTTCAGCAGAGGATCTGATACAGTTCCTCCTGGGAAATTATTATTTAAGCTGGAAAAGATGGGGATTAGTGCAAGAATTGCAGGGAGCTAAAGACTGAGCCTGGAAAAACAGGCACACTGGGTGCTGAGAAGGGTCTGTGGGGCTTGGGCAGGGCACAGCAGGGTTCAGGACCCAACCTTGGAGCAGGTCACACTGATCTACTCTGTGACCTTGGCTGAGGGGGCAGGAATGAGCTTGTGGAATTGCTGCTGCCACAGAACTGGCAGGTGAGGGTGGTTCAATGGATAATCTGAAAACTTCGGTGACTTTGGGGACTGGAGCAAGAGAAATGTAAAGAAATTCCCTGATAAGGCTTTCGGTCACGCAACTGTGGGCCAGGATTTTGCTCCCAGCTGGAAGGAGGGGAGGTGGAGAAATCCTGAAATGCAGCCATCGTGCTGTCACCTTTGTGATGGAAGTGAGAGCTGTGGAAGGTTTGAGGCAATGACTGATCGAGTGTTGCCACAGAGGTTTCACATGTTCACACGAAGTGCTGCTCAAACCTCAAGCGGAACAGCTGCGGTTGGAAAAGGGGAACAGAAACTGTGGGGAGGGCAGCGAGGGTGCACGGGGAGCCTGCGCTTCAGCAGGGAGTGGAAACCTGGGTGGTGGAGCCAGGCTGGGAGAGGACAGGCTGATCTTTATAAATTAAACTTCAGGGGAGGGAGGGGTGTCCAAAGAGCAGTGGTGGCACAGACACAGCCCCACAGGCAGTTGGGTGGGGGGGGTTGGGACGGGGTCCTGAACAGCAGGAGGGAAACTCCCAAATCTGTCAGAGGAGCTGTAGGGATAGGATGGTTTCCCAACACCTGGAAACACTTGGGGCCTGTTAAAGAGACGGTTGGAGACAGGAGAGAGGGGACAAAGTGAGTTGCACCTTCTTGTTTTAAAACACACTGTGGAAAGTGTAGGCAAAGAAGAAAATCAAGGCTCTTTTGCAACTCAAAGCTCTGACTCAATAACCAGTTTTAGATGGGCATTTTCTGATGAATATCAAGAATTTATTTTTGTTTTCTGTCCTTAAAAAGCCCACAATCAAATCGTCTCTGTGCATTGGGGCCGCTCCTGCCCTCTGTGCCTGTCCCATACCTATAGATCCACTTGGAGACACCACTGTCCCCAAAACGACCCTTTGGGAAGGGTTTGCCCTTCCTCTGTTGCTGAGTCTGGAACCAAAAGAGCTGCTCATGTTTGGTTCACCCCATCCCAGCCCCACACAGCCCAGGGCCAGCCCCAAACCAAGGTGACCTCACAGAAATCTGGGTGCTGGGTGGCAGCTTCCTTAAAGGATGGCCTTAATAAGAAGGGAGGGTTCTGCATCTCCCACGGGGATGGGCCAGACCTGCAGGTCACTTCCTGTCCCCAGAACTTCTCCTGCAGGTCACCACCTGTCCCCAGACCTGCTCCTGCAGGTCACCTCCTGTCCCCCTTCATTTCTCTAAATTCCCTGGGATTGGTGTTGGCACTGCCACATGAGGATGTTCCCTGTCCATTAATTTGATCAGCCACTTCTCCCCCTTTCCCAATAAAATCAGCTGCCTTTTGTGCAAGGAATTGCTATTTCTGTACCCAGATCCGAGTCTCTCTGGAGAACCAGCCGTTATCAGCTATCACATATCCTGCAAATGCTCCTTGCTCTAATTAAGCAATAATTAATGGCTCCAAAGTACAAGGTGGATTCCCAAGTTCTCTGCACTGCACAATAAGTAGCAGGTCTGTTTTCTGCTTTCCAATTTCAATTACAAAAGCTCATGGTCCCTTTCAGTGTCCTTGTGTCTGCAGTCAGTGCTCAGCAGACACCACCACTCCAGCAGTATCTCATTCATTCCTCACACGAAATTATAACAAAACAGTAAATTAATATCTCCTTCGTTTATTTTTTTTGGCTTTTTTTCCCTGTTGTGAGCTCCATACCTAAATCTGAGTAGGAAAACTATTTTTAGATAGTTTTCGAGAGATTTTTGAGATCGAGGCAGGTGACATCCCCACCCAAAGCCTTCTGCAAACCTCTTGCTCTCAGCCCCCTGCTCAGACCCTGCAGCCAGGGCAGAATTCAGGTGCTTTCTATGTTGCATGGAAAATACCACTTTCAATCTCCACATCGTGTTTTCCTCATGGTTCCTAAAACTAAGGGGCTTCCTGCTGAGGGAATTCAGCTCCAAATCTCTGCTGCCTGGAGCATATGGGCTAAATTTGGTTGCAATCCTCACACTTTGTTTTTGGCAAGGACAACGTGTGAAGCCTTTAAATGAACATTCTCTCCTCGGCTGATTTTTTGCATCTGTTTGGGCAAGGCAGGGGAAGGGGAAACCCAAGCACTTGACAACACCTTCAATGCTGCCCTGGCAGGTCCTGCCCAGCAGTGCAAACCCAAGGTGCTGCGGTCCCTCGGGGCGTGTGAAACTCTTCCCTTGCTCCTCCCGCCCCTCTCCTTCCCCCAGCCCAGGATCTCCAGTGCTGCAGACACCGATGGGGCAGCGCTGCCTGCCAGCAGGGAAGATTCTCCCCTCCCTGAGCACTTTCTGAACGAGCTTCTCTGCCCTGCAGAGCTCAGATCTCCTGAGAGAAGCCCCCATGGGGACCATGCCAGAGGCAGCAGCCATGGCTCAGACACCCTGGGCAGAAAGCTGAGCTGCCTGGAGGGACACAGGGCTGGCTTTGTCCCCTCCAAAAGGCCATTGCAAACCCCCAAGGACAACGTGGCTGTGGCTCAGTGAAGCCCCCAGGTGCCATTCCTCTCCCTGCAGAGCAAGGTCTGCAGCCTCCACTCTCCTGCAGGGAGATTTCAGCTGGGCACTCGGCTCCTTGGGCTGCCACAGCACTGGGGTCTCGCTGCAGCCCCATTATTTTTGTGTTCCAAGTGCCTCTACCTCGAGGGGACTCAAAGCAGCTCTATTTCTGTGGATTTTTGTCCAAGTGAATCAGAAAATCTCTGTTCATGTGGGTTACTGGGAACGCTGCAATGGCTGACACAGCCCATCTGTTTCTGCTGAGCTGGTGGCACCAAGATGTTATTTCAGAAAACAGCCGTTCTTAGCTTTAACCATGGAAAACTTACATTTGGGGGACTCTATTTTTACCCCTCTTATCACTGTTCCTACCCCTGATTTATTGACATGGGTAGGGAAAATGTTGTTCCCTGAATGGGAGCTGCTGTGATGCCAACACTGAGTTCATGGTGGCTCCAGCTCAACATGGAGTGGCTGTGTCCCATTTCAGCTGAATTTCAGCCTGAAACAGCACAGGCAGCTGAGGTGAGGGAACAGGGAAGGTGGCTGGCTGGTCAGTGGTGTTCAATGAAAACAAAAGGGTTCAGTTTGCCTGAATTATTGTTTGGGAAACTGTGAGAGTTGCCCACATGTGCTAAAAACATCCCAGCAATGCCTGTGGCTTTCATGGGAAGGACGGTGAATTCCTGAAGTTCCCCAAAATTTTGGCTTGAGAGTTAATTCTGACTTAAAAGCTCCTTATTTACTATTTCCTACATTTCATTCACTCGTGTCAGGCAGAGCTCGACTGCTGCCAGTCTCCCACGCTCCCCAGCTCAGCTTCCCAGACTGGAAGTTCTCTCAGCACACTGGTGAGTGCCAGATGCCAGGCAAAATGAGGGGTTTTTGGAAAATGCACAGCAGAAAAATGGAAACAAACCTTGACTGAAGCTAAAACCTCACCTGCTTGTTAGCAAAGGAGCTGTTGATGTTATTCATGGTGGAGCAGGGGATTGATCACCTCAGTTCTGCCTTCCTGGTGTGGCCTCTGTCACCTGCACAGGCTCCTTGTGCAGGAAAGGCAGCTGAGAGCTGTGAGTCCATCCTGACCAGAGCTGTGGAATCACAGAATGCCCTGGCTGGAAGGGCTCTGCCAGGATCATCCAGCCCGGTCCACCACGGGACAGGTGGGGCTGGCCAGGTTGGGCACAGCAAGTGCAAAGTGCTGCTAGGGGAAAGCCCAGCACGTCCCAAAGGCACCGTGTGAGCCAGGGACGGGAGGAGGGCTTGGGCCCCGGCGTGGCTGGGGCTGCAGTCCGGGTGTGGAACGTGTCCCAGGGGAGCCTGGCAAGCCCAGGGCCTCCTCCTGGGGTTCCCAGCAGAGACCAGCACAGCCTGACACAGTGTGGGACAGAAGCTGCTTCTATCCCTTTTTGATGTCCCCCAAGGGGCTGAGGGCTCTTTGCTGGGAGAAGGGAGTCGAGCACATCGACCCTCCCCTGCTCCGCTGTGCCCAAGGCTTTGCCCTCCCCTCGCCAATGGAATGGCACTGCTCACACGGAGTGGGAGCTGCTGCTGGCTCCCGTGCCAGGTACAGCCTGTTCCCTCCTGCCTTCCCGTCCCACTGGGAGCACCGAGAGCCTCAGTGGGGAACAACACCATCGTTGTGCTGAGCACAGCTCTGTGTTGGGTCTTTTGTCTTAGGGTTGCTCTTCTGGAGAGCATTAGATCAAATTCTCATGGACAATTAGAACTGGGAGAATATTAACAAAGGAGAAAATTATGCATTGAACATTTTGCTTGCAAAATTCACTGAATAAATTATTCAGATTTAATGTGGAAGAATAATGGAGGAAATAATTGAATAATGAAATATCATAAAATTAATGGACTATTCTATTAATAATTTTACATCTCAGTCTAATACAATAGAATGGGGAACAAGAAGAAGAGGAAGAAATAATTTGGCATGTTTGGATGAAAAGAGAGCAATGGCTCTGTTTGTGACACGCAGCATTGCCAGAGCTCATGAATTTATCATGACTCCTGTGCTGCTAAGTGCCTGTGCTGAGCATTCCAAGGCCACAGGCAAATCCCCGACTTCCAGCTCTGTGATGACACCCAAAAAATCCAAACTATCACCTGAGTTTGGCCCAAACACCACCCATAATACTCAGGGGTTTTTAGGGCAGTCTCGGGACCTTTCCAAGCCAACTTGCCATGAGATTTGGGATCCCATGGCAAACCTGGGGAAGGTGTGGTGCTGCTGGGAAATGGAAAATGCCCTCAGGGTTTGCTGGGAGGTGGACTGGGCAGGTTGGATTATCCCCAGAGATCTAAATTCAGGGAGACGAATCCCACCCCAGAAGACTCAAAGTCTCACCAAGACCCTTCAGAGCAGCCACAGCAAACCAAGGGTGGGACCTGACCACCGACCTCTCATCCCTTCCACAGCTCCTGGGCATCCCCATCCTTGGATTTTGCCCGGTGAGGAGGCTGCAGGTGCTGAGTTTTCAATCATTTTGCCCAGAGCTCCCAAGGAGGGGGCCCTGTCTGGTCCTGCAGCCCCCCAGACTGGTGAGTGCTCCCTTCATTACCTCCCGTAACTGATGAACCCACAGAGGGTCAGAGTGTTCTTTAGCAATTAACTGAGCTCCAGAGACTGTAATTTGTCTTGTTCATGTTACAGCACCAAATGAATTTCCCTGTGTTTAATAATCATTCTAAAAGCAGATCACAGAGCCGGGAGGGAGGGCGAGATTGTATCAATCATTTGTTTTCCAACTCTTTCAAGGAATTTCCTACTGTGTTTAATTTCTTGCTGCTAAGTCCTACATGAGCCTCGGGAAGGCGGGCACTGCTATTATTATTCATTTTTTAATCATCAGAGGAAACTATTTAGCTGCTCTAGAAAATTAACATGCTTCCAAATTCAGGAGGAGCCAACAACTGGGAAAATGCAATTTTCATGGCCGCTGTCATATTAGTCTAAGTGGTGTAATTTAGGACAGCTTCATTTAGGGATTTTTGAAGGGAATTTAGCTAAAGCCCTTGGATTCGTGCTGCAGAGAATCACTTTTGGGCCATTTTGGGACTGAGCCATTCTCCCACTTTGCAAATGAGGCAGAGAGAAATTGGCTCACCCCGGGCTGCAGCAGCATCCCTCACCCCAGGCTGGGACCACGGCAGCACCTGCCAGGTACAAACACAACCTCTGCTGCTCCAGGACCAAACCTCTGCTCTGTCCCAGCTGGATAAGGACAGGAATTAGAAATAACCCCAGAGAAACTGCTCTGAAAACAGAAAGCAGAGTAGCATTTGCCCTGATTTAAGAGAGAAAAAAAAAAAAAAAAAAACCCAAAAAGAAAAAAAAAAAAAAAATTTAAAAAAGGAAAATTAGCATTTGCCCTGAAAACCGACTGAGCTTGAAGGAATTGTCAAAAATCAGTGTAGACAAATCATCCATATTTTGTGGGGAAAAGCTGCTTTTACCTCCTTCTGCCTGAACTCCTGTGCTGGCACAGCTCTGGGGTCAGGCTCTGGTGCACACAGGGAAACAGCTCCAGTCAGGTCCTGAGGGGAAAAACCCCCTGCAGCCATGCCAGGGGTGCACAGCCATCCCTTCCCTTTCAGGGAGCTTTCCCACATGAGCTGGGCTCTTCTCAGTGGGAATTTCTCCTTCAGGACATGATCTGGGTGTCTGCTGTGACATCCTGGGCGTGTAACATGTTTGGGCATCTTGTGACTTTTCAGTGCCACTGGGTGGCAGACATTTCCCTCCTGGTTTTCCTCCTGGACACCAAGTGTGCAAAATCTGAAACAACTCGAAGGAGGGAATTCTCCATAGCAATGCTGACATCTCACACCTATTGGAAAACTATTCAAATAACAGGGATTTTTCCAAGAAAAGGACAACTTTTAAAGCAACAGCTCCCTGTCCCTCTTCCCTCTTGCTATTCCCATAGGTGTCCCCGGCTGGGTCAGTGCAGGTGGTCGGGAGGGGACTTTGTCCGAGGCCTGGGGGTCGGGTTTGGGGTCCCTTTTGCAGAGGCCGGGGTGAGGAGAGCTCTGGGTCCGCACTAGAGGGCACTCCTGCCATGCTAAACCCGCGCTCCACAAGGATGCGGGATCCTTCCGAGGCTGCAGCCGCAGCAGAGCACACCGGGCAGATCCCCGTTCCGTGCCGAGGGAGAGGGGCTGCAAGGGAGAAACCCCCAGCACCCTCCACTCCCTGCCAAAATCTCCCTCTGGAGTCTGCGGGAGGTTATGGAATGCAGGGCCCATCGTCCTTGAAGGGTTTGTCCATGAGGGGCCAGCCCTGGCTTCAGGTGGGGCTTCAAACAGGGATAGGGACTTGAGACTTCTTGGGCTGATCAAGCTCCCAGGTCTGCCAGGGGAGTGTGGAGGGGCCAAAGCACTGCCCAGGTGGAAGTGAGTGGGCACCGGGTGACATGAGCTGCTCCAGGAGAGTCAGCGTGGCTGCCCCGAGTGAAAATGATGCTTCCCCAGCGCTCTGGAGACCTTGCAAAAAGCAAACGGGGACCACATGAGCCAGCTGATAGAGCCCACCTGGATTTCTAAAGGCCTTTTACAGAATCCTTATCAAAAGTTTTAAGGAAATTGAGAGAATGGAGGTCAAAGGGTCTGGCATGGACTGGTGGTTGACAGCAGGGGGAGGAGAAGAGGTGGAGGCCAGCGGTCAGCTCTGATGGGGGGGATGTCCTGCAGCCCCCGTGGGCTCTGTGCTGGGACCTGGGCAGCTCCACACACTCATGGACTGGGAGAGGCCCCGAGCAGCAAACCCTGACATTCTCTGGTGATGAAAAGTTACAGCACGAAGGAGAAGAGTAAACTGTGCCTGGCTGCAGGAGGATGTCACAAATCTGTGTGAACAGGCCATGAAATGGGAGAGCAAATCTGGTGTTGATGAGTTTACAGTGGGACAGCTGCTGACAAACCCGGGGGGCCCCAGGCTCAGCAGTACCCTTGGGAATGAGGCAATTCCGTGGAAGTATGTGAGTGCCTCTGCCACTGGAGCAGCAGTTCCCACGCCATCTCCAGCAGGAGCTGACACCACATCAACCCCCTGGAGCAGGAACCCCCACAGCCACAGCTCTTGCCACACACGCGGGGCCTGATCCCACAGCGATCGGCCTCCTCAGTGTTATTTTTATTTCGCTCTCGGGGTTGAGCTCGGATGATGTGAAATGTGTGTAGCACATCCACTCCCCACATCACATCTCCCGCGTGGAGCTGCTGGGCCTCAGACAACAACTTCCCTGTCTGCAGCTGGTTTATTTACGGAGGTGGCCCATCCGTCTGGGCAGCTGCTGGAATCTGCCGCTGCTGCTGCTGCTGCTGCCTGAAAATTCAGCTCTAATCACGTCTGCCCTCCCCTTCTTTAGGGATAGAATAATAAACCCTTGTGCTGCCATAATAAAGAAGAAAAGAGGATCGCATTTTACTTTCCCAAGTTTCGAACTGAAGGGAATTTTAGGGCTCTGCTTGATCTATTGTTCCCTCGCCTCTAAGCCTGAGCCTGAAGGAGTTCAGGCATCACCCATCTGTAATGGGGCTGCAAACCTGATTTCAGGGCTTCTGCAAAAGTTCCTTTCAATAACCCCACCTCTAGACCTTACTTCCCATGGCTGATTTCTGCCCTTGGGTGTTTGGAAACTCTTGCCTCCCAAGGAGCTCAGGCTGTGCAGACGCAGATTGTGCTGTGCTGGCAAAACCTACTGATAAGGAATTTAATAGGAAAGGCTGCTCAGAGAGGAGAAGAATGAGATTGTGTTGGTTGATATTCCCAAGAGCTGGAGCCCGTGGCTGTGAGCAGGCACTGCTTCTGCCTGATGTGGATGTGACAGTTCTGCCCTTCTGATCAGGACTTTTCCTTGCTGAAAGCTCAGCCCCCTTAAGAGAGGTCAGGTTCTTCTGCCCCAGCCCCCAAGTCCTGTTACCTTCTTCCCAATAGCTGCTTCCCCAAACCAGTGTTTTCTGGGCTTTCTCATCCTTTCAGGGCACTGGAGAAGAGCTCCAGGGACCTTCCCCCAGCCAGGGAGTTGCTGATTCTGGTCTCTCTATAATGGCATGCACAGGCTGGGCACCACGATACAAGATCTAAAGCTGTTAGACGGTGTCAAAAGGAGAGCTGCAAGATGGTGAAGGCCCTGAGGGGAAGTCAGTGAGGAGCAGCTGAGGGCAGTGGGTTTGTTCAGCTGGAGAAGAGGAGACTGGGGGGATACCTCACCAGGGTCTGCAGCTCATCCCGAGGGCAGCCCCGATCTCTGCTCTGGGACAGGGACAGCACCCAGGGAATGGCTGGGCACTGCCCAGGCTCCCCAGGGAATGGGCACGGCCCCGAGGCTGCCAGAGCTCCAGGAGCGTTTGGACAGCGCTGCCAGGGATGCCCAGGGTGGGGTTATTGGGGGGTCTGTGCAGGGCCTGGAGCTGGGCTGGGTGATCCTGGTGGGTCCCTTCCATCTGAGGAGTTCCTGTGACTCCCCATTGACCCTCAGCTGTTCCATGCCCAGTGGAACTGGGATCACTGTCACTGGCTGAAAGTGACAGTGAGATCCCTGCAATCCCATCACTTCACTCTTAACACGCTGGGCAAACACCGCCAAGCACATTGTCATTGATTCCGACACCATCTGTTCCTTTGCTCATGAGAAGAGCCATCGATCTCAGGGCGGACCCAGCAGTGTTTATTTTGTAGATGCTTTGTGAGCTCAGACATTCACTTTAAAGATGAGAGCTGTACCCACAGAGAGCCTGGGCTGGACCAGCTTTGGAAGAAAACCCTCACTCTTAGTCCACACTGGATAACCCAACTCCTGCCAGGAGCACTGCAGGGCAATGTTTTCTCTTTGCCTCCTCACATGGAAACTGCACTGGTTTTCCCCCATAATTTAAGCCTGCTGACAATGACCAAGGCCCATTTAATTTGCTGTCCTTGTTTGCTCATTAATTCCACTGAATTACTTTATTTACTAACATACTTCTTCTAAATTACTTGATTACTTAACTAAATTTATTTCTTTACAGTGGATAGCAGAAGAGAAAAACAGCTGCAGCGGGTCCTTGCTGACAATCCCCCAAACCACAGGCAGTGAAATCCCTGGATTTTGGGTGCTGCCAGCACGTTGCATAAGCTTTGGGCAAAGCAGCAGATGTGTCCCTCAGAAGGATATTTCCTCAAACCTGGGGGCAGATTTTCATGTTATTTTATTGTCCCCAGATGTTGCTTGTCCAAATGGGGACAAGCCCGAGCCCCTGAAGCACAGACTAAGTGGTGCGAACAGCGCAGAGCAAGCCATGGAAACTCTGGGGGAATTCTGGCAGTGTGTGACCTCCTAAATTACGGGATTAACAACGGATTCAGTTGGAAACCATGGAACTCTGAGCAACCAACTGAACAAATGGAGATAACCCAAACCCGCTTTAGCGTCCTCATTTCCTACCAGGTGTGCTGATGTTTCTTGTGTAGGCTTTTTCAATAGAAACCTGGAATCATAGAATATCCTGAGTTGGAGGGATCCACAGGGGTCATTGATCCAGCTCCAGGCCCTGCACAGACATCCCACCAGTCCCCCCTGTCCATCCCTGGCAGCGCTGTCCAAACGCTCCTGGAGCTCTGGCAGCCTCGGGGCCGTGCCCGTTCCCTGGGGAGCCTGGGCAGTGCCAGCACCCTCTGGGGGAAGAACTTTTCAAACAGCACAAGCCAAGAAAAAGAGGAAAATCCTGGTGGTTCTCTGCAGTGCACTGAAAGAAAATGAACAACAGCTTTTGCAAGAGACCTCGAGGGAGTTTTGCTCATTATGAGACCCTGAATGAGGCTGTGTGATATTAGAGGGTCTGATGGAAAACAGATTTCAGGGAGAGCTTCCTGAGGGCACCCAGAAGAGAGTCCTCCACCCAACCCTGGCTATTTGGGATGAACAACAATTTGTTTACTCCCACAGAAGTTCCTGCTGCTGGCCTGGGAGTAGTTAGGAAAGATGGTATCTCCAGCAGCTGCTGTAAGCCAGAGTGGAAATATTTGTTCAGGAATCAGAGGGTTTATGTCTGCTTGGCGTCCAACAACTACCGTGGGGTCCATAACAGGGCCCAGTGAATTACCCCTTCAGTCACAGCATGTGACTCACGGGCCCTCTCTTTACTATTCAGCTCTGGCAGACCCAAAATTGAGTCAAGCTCAGCCTGCTCAGCTCATTTAACTTTTCTGCTGCAGGTAAGGTGTTGTCTCCCACCCTTGTGATGAGCTTTGGCACCATGCAGCAGTGAATGCATCCTGCCCAGGGCACAGCAGAAAATGCTGCTTTGGCTGGTGGTCTCATCTGTAATTAAGGGCATCTGTCAATAAAACATCCTCCTGTCTCGGCGCCACTGTGCTGACAGGTGCTGAGGGCTGCCTTTAGCTGGGGTTTATTCCCAAGGAGTTCCAAAGGCTCTGCCAATCCCTCCTGGACACCAGAGGACCTCAGACCCTCCCCAGAGTGGTGGCCCTGGGCTGGTGGCAGGGTCGTGGTGCCCGTGGCAGGGCAGGGCAGGCTGGGGGCCTGTGCCTGTGAAATGCAGGTTTCCAGCTGTGCACAGTCCCTCTGCTTCTGGGCACTGGGATACCCAGAAATACCGATTTCTTTCTGTTTCACAAGTGTCCCTGAAAATTCCTGGAAAGGCAGCTTGAGCTGTGCCTGCAGAACCTCTCAGGCCTGCACAGCACCGGCAGCTCCACGTGGTTTTCAGAACAAGCTGGATTTTGCTCTTTGCTAATCTGAAACGGGTCAAGGGTAAAATTTTGACCAATTTTGTATCTGAGGAGGGCTCCAGGGAGAAGTTACAGCAGCTTAAAGAGAGGCAGCTGCATTCCAGAAATAACTCCTGTTCCCTCAGCACGGGGAACAAAACGGGCACCCTCGGAGTAACATGTTTATTCCAAACAGCACACCATCTTCATTTTTTTTCCCAGGACTTGAGGAAACTCCTCCTGGCTTCCAAGAAAACTTTACAAGGCTACTTTAAAGGAAGGCAGGGACTTTAAGGCAGTGGTGGCCGCTGGGTTGTCACAAGCACCAGCAGGCCAGGAGAGCCTTGGGGAGCCAACCCAAACTTCCAGGTTCATTTTAAGGCCAGAAGGAACCCAGGGCCTTGTAATACTGTATTAACTTTGTCATTTTTCTCTTCTAATTTCACCTTTTCACTTCTAGAAGGAGACAAAATAGTATCCTTCAGGTATGGCTACAAGAGTGAAATGAGTTTTTCTTTCTCTGTGCTTCAGATCAAAAATGCTGCTGAGATTTCATGGCTTTCTTATAATTAAGAAGATGCAGCTTTGGTAGAATCATTACCAGGGTTTATTCATGCATTTTACAGAGTCCATCACATTGTCCAGCCTTTGTGTGTGAGCTGAGGTGGCCTCTCATCCCCAGTTTGATTCAGAGCTGGGTTCCAGGGACTCTGGGCTTGTCAGAAATCCAACATGACGTAACGATTTCATTTGCTGGAAATAAACACTCCATAAATAATGCCAGCAAAGCTCACTGTTCTTTCAGGAGGGATATTTCCATCCATGGAAAACAAATATCTGGGCTTTAGTTGTTGCTTTATTGCTGCCCATTGCTGCCTTTTGCCTTCACAGAGCAGCGGGAGGTCACTGTCCAGGGACTCCCTTTATATGACTTTTGTTCAGAAAATATTCTTGAGGATTGCAAAGATTACCCATGAATCATGCCCATAATGCCTAATTTGCTGTACACAAACATTTCCACTTTGGAGCAATTTTCCTCATCCCTGGGTGAAAGCAAAGAACACAGCAGAAACTCTTATTTTCCATGAAAACCAGAGGCTTTGGAACTGTTGAGTTCTGCTTTTCAGACTCCTCATCTCACAGGTAAAACTGGGACAACTCCACAGTGTTTTCAAGGAGTCTGGATCCAAAAAGCAACCAGGAAATATCTGGTAGGAGATAAAATATAAAAGAGATTTTTTCTGGTGCTTGGACGCTGAAATGAGCATTGGGGTCTATCCTTAGACAGGTGTTGCCTAAGTGGGCAGATGATATTTAAGTTTGTTGCAGCTAAACAGGTAAATTTTAACTAAACTGGTGAAGTAACTCGTGTAGAAATTCTGGGCAGAGCTTTCCACCTTCCTGATAATCAAGTGGTTCTTAGAGTAGAAGCCAAACCATACCACCTGGCTATAAACACAGATCCAAACAAGAAAAACAAATCAAAACCTGATTTCTCATTAGCCCAGCCCCTCCTACTGAACAAGAAAATTCATTATGCCTTCATTAGCAGTCATTTTATAACTACCCTGGACAAACCCTGCATCAGGACTTGGCCAAGGCACTGTATGGAAGGGCAAAATGTTCCAGTTCCTTCAGACTCCACCAGGAGAAAGTTGCTTTATTATCCCGCCCGTTGGTGGCTGAGGCTGCCCTGCCAGGACCTGGCAAACAGATCACCATTCCTATCTCATCTAGCAATTATTATTCCTTCTGGTTTTCCTCATTTTCTGCAGTCGCTTTCCCTCCAGAGGTGCTCAGAAGAGCGCCCAGCACTGCAGGAGACAGCTGTGCTTTGGTTCCTGGTCTGTGGGGTGAGACAGGAGTTTGTGGGGCTTGATCCTGCACGCCCCCAGTGCAGCTGGCAAAGCCCCACCTGCAGCTGGCAGAGCATTAGCACAGAAATCCTGGGATGGACACACAGCCCTTTTCCAGCCAGGCCCGATCTCACTGCAAATGCGCAGGAGGCAGATTTCCTTCCAGGCAGTAGGAAGAAAGTAATGTGAAGGAGTTTTAGGGGTAAAAGTAGAACAAGTGGCAGCCTTGCAGGCATCAGGCCCTTCATCTGAGGGCGCAGGTGCAGCCCTGCCTGGGAGACAGGCACAGGGCAAGGTGCCTGGGTCACACCTCAGCGGTCACCCGTGAGAAGGGAGGGAAAAACAGGAGAGACTCCCGGAATGGGCAGGGATCGGGCAGAGATCAAACAGAAACTGACACCTGGGGACGTGCCCAGGCTGTGGGGACAGTGTCACGAGGGCACAGGGCTGCCAGGGCCCAGCACGGGCTCTCCTGGTGCTCACTGGTGCCAGAGGCCTTGCAGCAGTACCAGCTCCATTCCAGCCCCACTCTCAGCACTGCAAGGGTCTGCCCCGAGGTTAAACATCCAGCTATTCCAGAACACCCTGGCTTTGGGAAGTGCAGCAGAGTTTCACCCAGGAAAGCAAGGACACAACCTTTCCAGCACCAGCCAGCCTTTCACATTCACCACTCCATCACTTCCCATTAGCAAAAGCATTCATTTCTCACCAAAGTGCTCCCAGCACCAACACACATTTAAGCCATATTATTTTCCAAGTCAAGGTCTGAACACAGCCTGTATCAAACTGCTTCATTATTTCCCTCTGCCAGGCAGTCTCTCATGGTTCAGCCATGTGTTCCCAGGCTCCGAGCCCAGCTGCTCTTGGAAACCACATTCCAAGCACATGTTCCTGCATGGGATGTTCATTATTATTTTCAGCTTTATTTTATTGGTGCACGTCCTCCCTGTGTGCCCCCAAAGGGCTGCTTTCAGCAGGGTTTGGAAGAAGTTGTTTGATTGACTTCAGGCTTCTTTGTGAGTTTATCCAATGCCAGGCTCAGGCACTGAACCCATGCCAGGTAATTCATCATTTCTTCTTAAAAGCTATAGACAGAATTCTGCTCTTAGCCTGTCAGATAAAGGCCTGAGAATTGCCTTTCAGCCCACCTAATGAGGGTTTGTGTTTTTCTACGCTCGGGAGGATGGATGGTCTTAATTTCTGGTTTCTTTCAAAGAGAGCAATTTTCTTCCACAAAAAAGACCAGGAATAATAGACACAATGTGGCTTATTCTGAGTCACCCTTTAACCATTTGTACTTATATTTTCTCTTTGTGCATCTTCCCTGAAACTCAGAGTCCCCTTCTGCAGCTGCTGTACATTTTCTTCTGCCATGAGACATTTCTGCGCCTCAGGGTTCATTGCACAGCCAGCATCCTCTCCTGGGCTTGCTGACAGTCTCCACAAATACTTCCCTCAAATTCGAGGTGTTCCAGGCTGGGCTTTTCTAATCCAGCTCTGCAGGAGTTGCCTGTGGCATGTGAGGAAGCTGACACTTGGTGCACAAGGGACTGTGCAGGGCCAGAGCTGCTCCTTCCGTGCCCAGAGATCACTCAAGGGCCAGCCCAGGGCACCACGGTGGGCGATCTGTAGGAGCACTGGTTGGGGTTGGAAGGGACCTTAAAGATCCCCTCGTTCCACCCCTGCCATGGGCAGGGACACCTCCCCCTGTCCCAGGCTGCTCCAAGCCCCAATGTCCAGCCTGGCCTTGGGCACTGCCAGGGATCCAGGGGCAGCCCCAGCTGCTCTGGGCACCCTGTGCCAGGGCCTGCCCACCCTCCCAGGGAACAATTCCTTCCCAATATCCCATCCATCCCTGCCCTCTGGCAGTGGGAAGACATTCCCCCTTGTCCAGTCCCACCATTTCCTCATATGAGAGGGGCTCCAGCTTTTGGAGCATCGTCATGGCCCCTGTTTATTCCCTTCTCTGATAAATTAGTGCAACAGCTCTGAGGAGCCAAAATATCATCGTTTCTTTGTAAACTTCCCACTTTGCAGGGGAAAAGTGAATCATCCATCCTACAGGGATGAGCTGAAGGAGAGTAAATTCCAGGTTTAGGTTCACCTGGTGTGGTGGTGGTTTTGTGACTCTGATGGGTTTTGGTGTGGTTTGGAAAGAGAATCAAAAGTCCTTGGAGCAGCACATTCCAGCAGTGCTGGTGCCATTTCACTCCAGAATGAAGAGAAAATTACAATATGAAATGTTTCCAGAGGCAAAATGATCTAAATTTCAGAGGCTCCATAGCTCAGGGGTTAGAGCACTGGTCTAGTAAACCAGGGGTCGTGAGTTCAAATCTCACTGGAGCCTGGGGAGGGTCTGCACCTCCTGTAAGGACCTCACTGCTTTCTCTTCCTGTTTATTCCCAAAGTGTTCCTGATGTCGTTTTTTGGAGCATCCACCCTAGTCTATGTGAAATATAAACATCCCACAGCACCTACACCAGTAACCTACCTTCCAGTAACAGGCAAAGAGAAGCAGAGAAACCAGCCATGGTCAGAGTTGTACGCTTGGAATAGTTTTAATGTACAGCAATGAAAGATGGGGAATGCCCAATAATGGGATCTGGAGCCTTCTGGGCCCTGCAGACTTTGTGAGGGTCATGGATGGACAAAGCTGAAATGGCTGCCAGGTATTTACAGCCAGAGCAGCTTCATGTCTTCAGACATCAGCAGGACGATCAAATTATGGCTCCAGAGCTCAGTAATTGCAGAGCTGGCTGGAAACATTATAAATGTGGTTTGTGGAGGAGCAGTAGCATCAGTCATCTACAGAGCCCTGCTGGGGGGGCTGGACAGTTATAATTTCTAAGAATAAAGAAATAGGTAGGAATTAACCTATTTTGCATCTTGAATTCCATGAATTGCTGCCCAGATCTATGAGATTTCCTCCTCTGCCCTTGCACATCTCTTTTCCCTGCTCATTTTCAAGTAGACTCCCTATATTGAGTCCAAATGAGCCAAACTAGTGATGGAAAAGGTAATTTCTGAATTTCAAAAGGGCCTTTTCCATCTGAGGGAAGGAAGGCTCAAAAGCCTGAAAGATTTTTGTCTGGTGGAGGGGGACGCAGGGTGCCATGAGGGACATGGTGCTTTGTTTGCCTCTCCTCAGGCTGGTTCCTTCCAGCTCTGCTGTCCCAAAGAAGTGAGCTTTGGTGGGTTGATGTGTTACCTCCACAGGAGGAGTGACCTGCAGGAATTTCCCTGCTTTCCCCTGCATCTATCCCAGTAAGGATAAAGAAACAGAAGCCAGCAGGGTTCCCATTAATCTGCAATTAATAAACAAGCACAAGTTACTGTTATTGTAACCCGAGGTCCTGGAAAACGGACAGATGGGTTTTACTAAAAGTGAATTTATTTCCAGGCTGTTGTGGCTCCGCATGGCTTCCCCCGTCCCTCATTCCTGCTTCATCTCTTTATTTGGCTTTCAGAGGAGACCACAGAGCAAGACCCAAAAAGATCTTTGTGGTTTAATGTTCACTTTTGCAATCAGGCTCATGGGTTCAGCTGACCTGAGCCCGGTGGGGATGGAAATGATCCTCTGAAAAATTAATGTCTTTCCTTTCTGTGCAAAGGCAACAAATGTTCAGGATGTGTTTTGCTGAATCCCTAATCTTTGCAGTACTGTTATTAATGCCAGAGCTCCTCTCCCAGTGACCCTGCTGCGATGCAGAGCCCAGACTTTCTGGTGGTGCTTGTTGAACACAGGCCTGGGGCAGAAATGACTTTTACCAGGGGGCCTGGCCCTGCAGTCCCTTTGTATCCATCACCCATCATCTCCTTCTCTGCTCTTCAAAGACACAGCTTGACAAGAGGAACAAAGAGGGCAAAGTGGTTTATATCCCAGTCCTGAAGCCCAGGTAAATGTGGGAGGGAAGGAGGGAGGAATCTTGGAGGTCCATTTGTCTGCCCATTCCTTTGGAATGTGTGAGCCTCTGGCAAAGCTCATCTCCCTGCTGGACACAGCAGCTCAGAATGGAAAGATTATCGATTATCACCACATCCCAAACATTGCTGCATGAATGTTTGGAAAGGATTACGCCCTGTTCAAGGGGAAAACCCCAAACCAGAAATTCCCGTGGGGATAAGAGACCCCATAGACAGAGAACAGCACGGCAAAAATGTCTCAAAGCCATGGAGCAATGGGGCAGCTTTTCAAGCTCTTCCTTAGCATCCAGCGTGGTTTGCACAGCTCCCTGTTCTGAGAATCCTGCAGATCCCAGTCTCTCCCTGGCTGTGCTGCTCACCTGTAAAATTTCCATATCTTGGAAAATTTCCATGGCAGGGCCCTCAGGGTTTAATGCTGGCATTCTGATTCTCCTGGACTCGAACAGGGAGATCCCACTGACCTTCTCAGGGCACTTGGAGAATAAATAAATGTCTTCATTCCTGCAGGCCATAACTCCATGAAAAACCTGGGAGAGAACGTGGGATTGTTGTAGTTACTGCAAATTTAACCCAACTATAAAAAGCAGTTACTGCCAGTTGAACCCAGCTTAAAAAGCCAGCCATACCCACTTTCACCTGGGCACCCTGCCATGGAAATGGAGCTGCAGGGCAGATCCGGGATGGGGTAGGAACGTGCCAGAAGGAATGGCACAGGAATGGCAGGTCTGCCTTAGAGGGGGGGATGGAAGGAGTTTATTGTGTTTAGTCTGTCCTCAGGAAGGCTAAGAGTAGAGATGAGTAACTCACAGAAATACCACAGGAGTAAACAGGCAGAAGGAGAAAGAACTATTTAAGCTCATTTATGTGATGAGCAGGAATGAATAAGTTAGGCTGGAATTTAAAAAAAAAAAATCTAAAAATCAGAGGAGTCATTTTTTCAAGCAGCCAAGGAGGAGGAAACCCCATGAGAGGTGAGAAAGGGAACTAAGAGGTTATGGAGGAGCTGGAGAGCACAGCCAGACTCCATGACCACAGAGCTCCTGTGCCGTGTTCATCAGTGACACCAGGGAATCACAATATCCTGGCATGGTTTGGGTTGAAGGGACCTTAAATTTTATCTCATCCCACCCCCTGCCATGGGTAGGGACACTTTCCACGATCCCAGGGTGCTCCAACCCCTTGCAACCCAGCCTTGGACACCTCCAGGGTGTGACCTCGACTAAGTTCAGGCCCATGCTGTGGTGGGTGAGTACCTGTGTGCCTTTTCAGTATTTTTAACAGCCTTTTAAGTAGCTTGTTTCTCCAAATGCTTCTCCCCTTTTCAAGAGCAGGAGACAAGGACTTTAATTCCGCTTTCTCCTGCTCCCTGAAGAGCCTGTGACGTACCTGCTGATTGCCTCAGCTCCCCCCTGGCCGGGAGGGAAGCAGTTCATTCCCTGTGCAGAAAGCCCAGTTAGAGAGCTCCTTGTTCTAATAATGGTCATCTATTTATAGCCTTTCATAATTTGTTTCATGACAAAGAGATTCTGCAAGATGGTCCTTGATTCTTGCAAGTTTGTAATGATTTTTCCCTTCCTGTGTTATTGAAAGTGGCTTTTGTGCTCAGCAAAATGCCTGTAATAAAGGCTATTTCATGTGTTCCGAGTAAATGACAGGGACTTTAATAGGTTTCTGAGGAAAGCTTAGAATTTCTCTTTGTTTCCCTTCAATTCTTTTCAATCTCCTGTGTCAGATGGGCCTGGCTTAGCCCAAGCCTTGTAGGAGCAGAGGAGGCACTGAGCACAATGCTCTCAGTGCTGCTGCTGGTGTCCTGCACAGCAGCTCAGCCCAGAGCCTCTGAGGGTGACACTTCGCAAAAGGCAGAGGGGCAAAGCCTGGAGATGGCCCTGGCTGGGCTTGATTTGCTCATTCCACACCTGTCTCTCACCAGAAATGACAACTTCATTATTTCTGAGGCCAGCTATTAAATTGTGTTGACACCAATACAACTGCCCTGATGAAATATCTCGGCACCATCACAGCCACACTTGTAACACCATCATGGACTGCAGTGCACAGCAGCATCATTTGCACTCCACCAGACCACCTCCAGGTTTCCCCCATTTCCTACAGCATTTTTAAACTAAAGAACAGTTTTTGCCCCCATGCATCTCCAGGTGACAGTGCTGGTGGCCTGTCCCACCTGCAGTGCTGCTGGGGGATGTCAGAGCAGAGGGAGAAATCCTTGTCTTGACTGTCTCCGTGTCAAGGCTCAGAGTTACCAGTCCCTCCACACCTTTCTGGGGGCAAACAGGATGGGGAGAGCAGAGTCCTGAGGGCACAGCCCCTCCCCTGCATTCTGCCAACCCTCATCAAGCCCTGGGCTCTGGGTTTTCATTAGTCCCGTGTCAGGTTCACACTTGTTTGGTGCTTCCCTTCTCACCTGGTCCCAGCTGTGCCTGGAGTTTTTTCAGAGCTGAAGCTTTCAGCAATGCTCCAGTGGGCTCCAGTTCTGTTAACCAAGAGAATCATGGAATACCCTGAGCTAGGAGGGACCCACAAGGATCCTGAGTCCAACCCCTGGCCCTGCACAGACCCCCCAACACCCCCCCCCGTCCATCCCTGGCAGCNAGCCCCCGGGGAGCTCTGCCCTCAGTCTCCTCCAGTGGAATCCCAGTGCCCTCAGCTGCTCCCCTCAATATCCTTCTCCATCCCCGTGTCCCCCCTCTGAACACTTTTTAACAGCTTTAGTTCTTGCCCTGTCGTGCCCAAAGCTGCCCCCAGCACGCTGTTGTTCCTGCCTGGGCACTCCATAGCCCTGAACCACCTCTGCCTTTCCCCTTTCCCCATTTCCCAGCCTTTGCCTCCTGCCCCTTTGCTTGGACTCCCCCTCGCTGAGCATTCCCAGCTGGTGATCCATGCATCTTCCAGGTTCCCACTGGGATCTCCCCAGGCATCCCAGCACCAGGAGCCCTTGCTGGCTGTGGAAGGTGCACAGACCATGCCCACACTGCGGGTGGGATCGCCTGGGACCACCAGGAGGCATCAGTCCTCTATTAGTCCTCTATTAGTCCTCTAATATTCCTGCTCCCAGGGCAGCAGGCGGTGGGAAAGCCTCACCCCGCTGCCCAGCTCCAGGAGTCTTGTCCCCTCTGGGCAACGCCTTGCAGGCTGCCCACACTCGCAGAGAGGCAGAGCATCAGCACCAGCATCCGAGCTGGCTGCTGAGAGGCTGGAGAGTGCTCCGGCCGCTCCCGCACTGCCGCAGCCTCGGGGCTCCCGCTGCCGTGAGAGGGCAGCACCCGGATCCGCTGGGAGAGAGCAGCTCCCAGCAAAGATGCATCGGGCTCCCTGGAAAACATTCAGCAACCTACAGAGGATCCTTTTTCTTCGAGTCCAAGAGTCAGGCTGAGGACGGGTCCAAACTAAACCTTCCCACAGCTCTCCTTCACAGTCGGGCCGTTTGTTTCCTTGCAGAACCAGTTTCACAAAAGGCTCTCCCATTGCCAGGGAATTCTGCTGCTTCCGCACAGGACGGACGTGAAGCGCGTTTTGTTTTGTTTTGTTTTGTTTTGTTGTTTTCTCAGCTGCTGTAACCAAAGCATTTCAAGAGTTTGTGGGGACTGGAGGGGAATTATGAGTCCCAGTCTCCAGTTGGGCTTCCAACACACCCACAGCTGTAATTCCCCAGTTCAGCACCAGTAACACACCTGAACAATGAACCCAGAGGATGATTAAGGAGCCTGAAATTGGCTTCCCCTCTCGAGTGAGCCTTGTGTTTCCTCTCTCAGGAAGGCAGAGCTGCTCAAGGTGTGTGTTTGCTTTTATTTCCCCTTGTTTCTCTCCTTCCCCTGCCCAGCAGTGGTAGCAGCAGGAGCCCATCTGCAGGGACACAGCCCAGCTGTAGTGCAGGGAAGGCTTCCCCAGCCCTGAGCACAAACCAGCTGCTCTCTGTGCTTGGGGGTTTGCAGGAGACCCCACACATCCCAGCGTGTCCATCCCAGTGCTGCCAGGGGGTGGTACACTCCCTTTGGAAGAAAAGCACCTTCTAGGAGTGAGTCTGGTTGTGTTTGCAGGGGGAATTTTCCTGGGAACCATTCAGGAGCTTCCTGGTTCAGACACAACTGGCTGTGGCTGTGCAGCTGCTGGGGGAAAGCAGTGGAATTATTTTGTTATTAACACTCACCTGGCCACATCAGCTCAGGATCCATCCCATGGCCTTCCCAAGACTGAGACCAGAACTTCAGCCTACACCATGTGAATGTGGGGCATTGAGAAGTGAAAGGATCAGTTTCAAGGAGTTCCTTTTCTGCCATGAAATTCATAGACTGAGCATAAACAAAAGAGGGTGAATATCCCCAAAGAGCGCAGAATGAACCTTTTCAGTTGGTTTCATTGGCAATGCCCTTTTTTTTCACAGTAACTGGTTGTCTCCGTTGATTTTGGAATGGGCAGTCAGAACTGAAACAAAGCTGCTGGGCTTTTCGGAGTGGGAACTGAAATGTTAGAGTCTCTGCTGACTTGTGCTGGCCCCGCAGCCAAATGTGATACTCCCCTTGGCTTTTCAAAGTGTTAATGAAGTCCAGAGACGACATTGACTCTTGTTTTATATTTCATGGAACATTAATGGCAAATTCAGCTCCCTGGCCCCAGGCAGCAGATGCCAAAATGCAGCCTTGGCTCCCTTTCACCCCTTTTGCAGCCCCGGGGCAGGGGCTCAGCTGGCGCCCGCCAGCACAGCCTGAGAGGCTGCAGCCCCTTCCCTGGGCTGAGTGCACACATTGTGTATCCTCAGCCTGTGCCCCAAAGTGAATTTCATCCTCATTATAGCCCTGAGTCCAGCCCTGGACCTCGTCCAGCCCCTGGAGGCTGTCCAGAATCTCTTCTGCACTGGACCCATTCCTGATTCCTGTAACACTTTTCCCTGCTGGACACTCATGGTCCACAGGCCCAGCTGTGCCATGCACTGTTGGATTTGGTGTTATTGGGCCTCTGAACTTGTGGGAAGATGTTCCCATGAAAGAGCTGCTTGTGGGGTTCAGGCACAATTCCTCCTGCCCTGCTGGACACTCTCTTTTGCCTTTTCCCTTTGGGCCAAGGCCATGTCCTTCCTGCAAGGTGAGAGCACTGATATATTCTGATGACAACCCCTGCTTTAAGTTCTTTCCTTCTGATCCCGCTAATTTAAGCTACACTCTGTTCTGCAGCTTCTATTTTCTCCTGTACCACAGCTCTCCTCTGGGGCTTCCAGCCATCAGTGTCATCAGAGCTTCAGAAATAGAGAACTAATCAAACACTGAGGCAGTGACTCACACTAGAAATGCTGCTTTTACACATTCCCCACCTGGAGTACAAACAGGAGCTCCTTGAGATTTCACGGGGGAAGGCGTTGGTGTCAAATGAAAAGATGAGGAGTGTTTACTACATGAAACTTCAGGCAGAAATACTCATCCAAGTGTCTGGAAATCAAAGGCCAGGGCCAGATTTGGCTGCACAAGGCGATGGAGGGGCAAATGGCTCTCAGCTGGCACCCAGCACTGCCCCATGGACTGGAGATTCAGGTCAGGAGAACACTGGGTATTTCTCACCTGGACAGACCCGGATGGGCAGTTTGGCAGTGAAGACCCTGAGCTCGGAGAAGGGGAGGCAGGGGATGATCCAGGGGAGAACCAGGGAAGAAAAGGCAGGGAATGGCCCAGGTGAGGACCAAGGACAGACACCAGCAGCTGTGACAGAGCACTGCCAGCCAGGCGCGCCGTGGCCACGCCTCTGACCCCCTGAGAGCTGTGCTTTGAGGGGGAATTGAGGCAACGCCCAGATTTGGGTTCCCAGAAGCATTTTGGAATTGAGGCTCTGATTCAGGGGTTTGTAAAATGCCTGAGGCTCTAAAATCCTGCAGGGGTCACTGGGTTGTGTCCCAGACCTCCCACAGCACGTGTGGGTCTTGGAGGTGAATCTGCACCAAACAGCAAGTGCAGCTTTGGGGTTGGCTCAGCTCGAGCATCAAATGGAAAAGATTTATGAGCACTCCATAAGAGAACAGCTGCCAAAGAGCCCTGCAGTGCCTGCAGCGTTTTTCCTCTTCATTTTCTTGGTCTGTGACTCCTGAGCAGTGTCCTCCCAGAACCAGTTCAGCTGGAAAGGCTTCACCTTTCTCTGCAGACCACAGGGAGTTTGGGGGGTTGGGATTTCATTCCCTCCCATGCAGTTCCCCTGTTGCCCCACATTCCGGGATCACAGCTAAGGCTGAGCTAAAAACGCCCAGGACTTCCAGGCTGGGAGGAGTGGGCTGTGCACCTGCACTTCCCCACAGCTCCCTGGGCAGTGTTGGGATGCTGAGGGCGAGGAGCAACACAGGGAAAACAAACACAGCAGGACCGGGGTTTCACAACACGAGGTGGGCTGAGCATAGCTCAGGATGTGGAGCAAGAAAACCAAAAGCAAAAGTGTTTCAGTGAACAAACCCAAGGCTTTGCCAGTGATGAGCACCCACGTGTGGCAGGAGGGGTGGGGGAGCTGTAGCAGCCACAAAACACAGAATGTGCAGCACAAGTGACCACACGGAAGACAAAATTCAAATAATTATTAATTCAGCCCTTCAGAAATTCTTAATTCCTGCCCAAGAAGCTCAGTTGTCTTCAGAGAAAGATCCACCTAATCTGCAGGTGGCTGTGAGAGGCATCCAAGTGAAGATCCTGCCTGAGGCTGTGCAGGGAGCAGTGGGAGCAGGGAAAAGCAGCCCCATATCTTTCCCGATTATTTGTGGGCATCGCTGGCCCCTTCCCCTGAGCACATGGGAATGAAACAATGAGAAACCCTAGAAGTCTGTGGCCACGCAGAGCAGCTCACAGGAACCTCATTAGGGAAGTGGGAGGTGAGTGAAAAAGGGCTGCAAGGAGCCAGGAGAGGGATGCAGGAGCCCAGGGGCAGTGAGGGAGCCAGCTTTGGGTGATCCCACTGCTGGGAGGCAGGAGGCAGGTGCCTGGCAGCCCCATTTCCTGGCATTACACCCTGGCAAGTCCCGTGGAGTTTCCTGGTGCTCAGCTCTTCAGGCTGAAGCAGCACCTGCCTCCCTTCCCCATATTGTGTGGGCAGTGGAGGAAGGATGTCACCGGCCAAGAATTCCTCAGCAAGAAAATGGCACGAAGCTTCCAGACTTTTCCAGGCTGCTGGGCCATGGAAGAGGGAGAATAATGTGTGGGGAAGAATTTGCCAGGTGTATCCTGCAGGCCAGAGCCGGGCAGGGGTGGCTGGGCCTGGTCCCACGGAGTGTGCAGCTCCTCTGGAGGGAGCTCAGCAGACCAGGACTCGGATGTCAGCTCAGAGGTGGCTGCTCCTGAGGCTTGGCCAGGGAAAGGTCTGTGCAAGGCTGTGGTGTTAGAATTCCTGAGGCTGGGCTGGAGCCCTGCAGAGGCCCTTCCCAAAGCTGGTCATCCCGAGGTGCTGAGAGTCCCTGGAGCAGAGCCTCTGCCCAGGGCTGTGTTTGCAGAGCTGTGACTGTGACCCACTGTCCACATGTGGTGGACACACTCCAGGATTTCAGTGTTCAAACAGCACTGGGTTGTTATTAAATCGCCCTACAGACCACCCACACGTCCCATTTCATTTTCTCTTTCATGTGGGAACCAGGTCACTTCCACACCCACCCTCCCCTGAACTCCAAAGCTCTACTCCTGGGATCCCACAGCATCTCCAGCAGCTCCTGCTCCTGCAGTTCGGCTGTAACCACTCCTGTCCCCTCCACCTCTGTTTTTTTGGTAGTTTTTCCTCCCCTGTCCCTCCCTGCAGGCAAGGCAGCAGCTGTTGTGGAAGCTGCAGAAGGCAGCAGCTTTCCACCAGCTCTGACCGATGGGAGCAGCGGGGCCCTGCTCCAGTTCCACCAGCAGATCCCTCCCCACAGGCACAGCCAGAGGGATCCCCATCCAGGCACCATGGAATGCACCCAGCAGCTGCAGACAGGTCACGGGGAGGACACCTCAGGCTCTGGGACAGCCTAGGCACACGATCAGTGACAAGCAGGATCAGTGTCAGGTGACATTTCAGCTGCTGCTTTTGGGGACCCATAAATCCAGCTTTGTTCCCTGCACTGGGGGCCAGCCCTGCCCCTCCCTGCGGCACTGGGCTCCAGATCCCAGCAATCCCAGCACAGGGAACAGCCTCTCTCTGATGGGACAAACCCGGGGAGGAGGGGAGGTGGAACAAAGTGTGTCCATCCACCTGCAGCTCAGCCTCTCTCAAAGGGCCACGTGTCCCCGCCATGCCTGGGCACACCTGGCTGCTCTGGGACACCGCTTCCATCTCCCTGGAGAGCCTCGGGTAGGTGTGAGCCCTCTGGATGTCACTGGGAGGGAATTTCTGCTGCGATTCATCACATTTGGCTTTGCAGGAGAATGTCACCATCCCTCTGATCATGTCCCAGATCTCCTCTGGACTTGTCCCAACAGCTCCATGTCCTTCCTGTGCTGGGGACCCCAGAGCTGGACACAGCACTCCAGGACCTGCGAGGGAGAGGAATAGCTTTGAGCAATTCCAGAGGAGGGACAGAGGCACAAAAAGAGCAAATGGACTTGGACCAGCTTTTCCTGTTTAGACTCATTTGTTACAGAAGTGTCCGAAATGCTGGAAGCTGGAAAGCTTCAACAAGCAAAAGCTGCTGCCAAGACTGATGTTTTCCTGCAATGTTTGACCTTTAGCTCCAGCAGTCACAGAATTACATAAGATCCCTCATTTTTGCTAAATAAAAATATTGTCATAATGGAGAAAGAACCTTTCAGAGAAAAATAAAAATAAGCAAGGACCCGAAAACACGGAAATGGGAAGGCAAAGAAAACCCCAGGGGCTATTCCCTGAAGAGACAACACCCTGTTAAAGCCAGATTTGGGATCTGGGTGAATGTGTCATGGGTTTCAATCACATCATGGGTAGCACAGTGGACACCCTGGGAGCTCCAACCTTTAATCTGGAAGTTCAGGCTGTGGAACAAACAGATTTTTGCTCAGTTTCTTCTCTTTTTTGTATCTTCAAAAGGCCAGGGCTTGGAGCTGCCGAGTCTAGGGGAAGGTGTCCCTGCCCATGGCACTGGGTGAGCTTTAAGGTCCCTTCCAACCCAAACCAGTCTGAGACTCTATGATTTCATAATCACTGCATTAAATAAAACCCCAGAATGCCTGGGGTGGAATTTTCTATATCCTCCCTTCTTGTGAGAAATGAGAGCGAGCCAAATAAATTATACCTGCAGCTAAAAAAATGATTTCAACTAATTGTAGAATGTCATCTTCTTTTTTTTCCCCTCTCAAAAAAAAATCAGGTCACCAGCAAATGACAGCTCCAATTTTTCTCTTTGTAGTCACATCCCCAGCAGCTCTGGGGGGGTGAAGAGCAGCAGGACCCACCTGACCCAGCCCAGCTCCTGGGGCTTCCCTGCCAATGTCCACGTGCTGGGGAGGCAGGAGAGAGGGAAAAGGGACTTTTATTGAAGAATGGCACATTCATGCACTGGGAAGGCCCCGGGTATGACCCCAATGAGCTGCTGAGGGTGATGATCCCAACATTTGTATCTTGTAGGTTTAGGAAAGTGAGACCCAGCCAGGCTGGAATTTACCTCCTCCAAAACCGACAGAAAATCAGCATCAAAACCAGAATTTCACTGCTTTCCAGTGCTCCTGGAACCCCGGCCATGCATTCCCTGCTGGGGTGGGCTCCCACCCCACTGGGAACCCCCCTGGAGGGCCTGGCTGGGCCGGGGCAGGGAGGGAGGCACATGAGGGGACCCTTGGGGACAGGCAGAGGCTCTGCTGGTGGCTTTGGCCTGGCTGAGCAGAGGTTGGCCAAGGCCCACCATTAATTAACCATCACGGGGGCTGACGAGCCCTCCAAGAGCCGCAGCTGCAGGAGCTATAAAAAGCTCAAAAAACAGATCCATTCTGCCAGCTAAAGATATTTCTGCAGCTTCAGCCCTGGCCTGGGTCCCACAGCCTGTGGAGAGTCCCCCTCTACCTCCCCTCCCTGGCACGAGGTGGGCACAAGCATTTTGGGCCCCAGAGCCAACGTGGAGCTCTCCACATCTTTCCCTTGTCTGTGTGCAACATCCAGCTGGGAAAAAAACAAATATTTCTCCTTTGCTATTTCCCTTGTATTTGGAGAATTGCAGACCAGGATGGGGCATTACAGTTGGAGTTAATCTTGGATAACGACGAGTTTAGGACTGAGCTTTAATTAGAAATGGGTTACTTTGGAGGTTAAAATATACAATTAGGTTTTTCTTTGTGTCTGTAGGTTTAGATAAGTTTCAGGATTATATCTATGGGGATGATTAAACTCAAGGACTTAGATTTTAAATTTCAAGAGATAATTGCCTTTGGGATGGAATTAAATTTGAAATCATTTGAAGGATTAGGCTGGTATTAAGGTTAGATATGATTAACCATTGCATTATAGTAGATTACTGTTAAATAGAATCTCAGGCTGATTTAGGAGTTCAGTTTGAATCTAATTATAATCAGGGCTATTATTTGGCATAGACACTGTGATTCCTGATCAGGGGAGAGACAAGAATTTGCACTAGGGTCTCTCTGCAGCTGCATTTCTAGTTGATGCCCCTGATTTGGGGCTCCCTGTGAGGGGAGGAAACAGAAATTTCCGTGACCCAGGAAATCCCAAATCCCTGATGCCACCAGGAGCAGCCTGGAGCTGTGCTGGCTGTAAGATTGCTTTGTTTGCAACCCCTATTTCTGTTTTATGAGGCGCAGGAAGGAGAAACAGAGCATGGTTTTGTTTATAGCACGTTGACACTTCCCCAGGTTTCCAGCCATTCAAAGCACTGCAGGGGAAAGATCTGATCATTTAAATCTATTTTCCATTCTCTCCCTAAGCCTCTATGAATAAAACCAAAGATTTTTATTTAGCAATAACTCTCTTCCATATATAAATCCAACTTCTCTGGGGAAAAAAAACCCTCTTGATGTTTAGTCAGTGCTGTTTTATTCAGTTGCAGTAAAAGCAGAGAAGAGGAGCCTCAGTCAGCTGTTTATTACCAGGGATGTTACTTTTTGTACTTTACAGTATGCATTTTCTGTCAGAATTTGTAAAATATTAATCAAACAAACAGCAAACAGTACAGAAACTACAACTTGAAATGAAGGTGATTTCACAGCAACATTAAATCCATAATGGCACATTCCCTATCTTTCTTCTGTCAGCTATGCCACCTAAATGTTTCATTTACAGGAGGTTTGCTTTTGTTTTGGTATTTCTTGACATTTTATTGTCTCAGTTTCACTGAAACGAGAACAAAGCAGAGAAACTCTCAGTGAATAACAATGTTAAGAAGCAATTAGCCAGTAGAAATCAAAATACATGGTGCTGCCATTAGAGTGACAGTGCACATGCAGGGGAGGCAAGAGCTGCACTGCACTGGGGACTGTTCCAACCCTGCATTCCATACCCTCCCTGCCTGGCAGATTTGTCCCACAGACTGGGATCCCTGGAGCACCAGGGAAGTGGGAATTTGGATGTGTTCCCATCTCCTCCCAGCCTGCTCATCCCAGGACGTGGCCAAGGGCAGGCCGCCCATGTTGGGGTGGTTTCCACCAGGAATCAGAGCCAGGGCTCACCTGGCAGAGGTGGCCCCAGGGCACAGCTGGGGCAGGGGGGCCGAGGAACACGGCCCCTGGGGGGACTCCAGCTGGAAAAGTTGGATCCTCCCTGGGAAGGCTGGATCCTCCTCGGGCAAGCTGGATCCTCCTCTCCTGTTCTGGACACACCAAGAACGACGTGGGCACCACTGAGCTCAGGATGAGCCCTGGGAGCTGCAATCTCACCACAGAAGAGTTTTGCAACCCTTATTCCCATGGCCAGGATTCCAGTGTTTCCCACTCAGCTGTTTTTGCCATTAGTTAAATACTTTATACATTTTGATTTTTTCCATAGGAATGTGGGGTTGTCTCAGCAAATCCCATCCAACATTCTGATTTAGGGGGCAGGATTTCCAAAGCTTTGCTGCGTGCTGAAGGCACCTCTGCATGGTATGGAATTTTGGGAATATTTGTTATGTTTCTGCTTCTGCGAGGGTTTCCTGTCATTAGCATATAAAGGAACCCTTCTTCATTAAGGTTTTCAAGATCTCCATGAATTCTCCCTCTGATATTTGCTAGAAGAGCCTCAACAACTGCTGCATTTTACATTTTTCAGAAATAAATAGATTGGAATTAACGTCATAGACTATATTTGGGCTGCATTAAAAGCTGGAGCTGGTCTGGCAGATGTTTTTTATAGATTAAAAATATTTGTGGTCTAAGGATGTATTTACGTGGTCTTCAGGAAATTTTGGCAGATCGTTGTACCAAAACAATGGCTGCATTTTTTCTTTCTAATTTGGAACAATTTTCTCCAGCTGGAGCTGCTGCCCTGGCTCCTCTTCATTTGTGGGTTTTGATCTTGCACAGAAGAGTTGCACTTCATCAAAAACTCCAGTTCGTATTTCAGGATCAGCTGTTTAGTCCAAAAGCATCCAGATTTCCCATGCTTTGGGTACTCAAGTATAGGACTTTGGTCCTCCCATGGAACTGTCCTCGTATTGGGATTTTTCAGGACCCCCAGTCTAAAAAATCTGGTAGGAACCCAATTTCTTGGTGGGCCCTGCCCTGGTGTCTGCCTTAGCATCTCCTGATGGTTCCCAGGAATGGGGTGGAGGAGGCAGGAGGGTGGGGAGATGCTGGGAAATCACCCCCAGGGTTTATTCTTTGGCTGGCTGGATCAGCAGATCTCCAGTGAATTGTACCAAAGCCATTTTGACCTTAGAAAATGTCCAATATCAGTAAAAGTCACAAACAGCTGCACTTTTCTTTATCAGCTTTGACCAGTGGTGTCGAAGATTTACCCCAAACAGCTGCTGGGGTGACCAAAAACACTGATGTGGTCACAGCCTCCACCGTCCCCAGGCCACTGCCACTGGCACCACAGCTGTGCTTCTCTTTGTTTCCTTCTCAGCTCCTGTTCTTACAGATTCTGAACTGCAAGTACATTTATTTATTTATGTATAGTTTATACATTTATATTTTTTGTTTGTATATTTATATATTTTGTTTATATGTTTATATATTTACTTTTTAAAAATATATATTTATTTATGTATAAAAGAAGATAAGGCAGCAGCTGAACAGTGCCATGGATGGCCAGGGGATGCGATGCGATGGGATGGGATGGGATGGGATGGGATGGGAGGGACGGGACGTGACGGGACGGGACGGGACGGGATGGGATGGGATGGGATGGGATGGGATGGGCTCCCAGAAACTCCTGTTAAGAAATGGATGAAAAGCAGAAAAAATCCCAGAATTGGTGGGAAAGGCAGGAATGGGTTAGGTAGAGCTGAGCCAAGTAGGAAGCAAAGGTGGAAAGACGTGAGCCTGCCCTAAACCCCTTTAGGAGGAGCCTCACTCTGGCCTGAATGATCCAAAGGGTCTTTTCCAGCTGAGCCTTTGAGACTCCACAGCACCGCTGGAGTCACTCAACGTAATCTGTTGGAACAAGAGACATTCCAGGAATAGTTTTCCAAAAGAAAAATACTGACTTAATGCAACTTTTTCTTAACTTGGTGATGCAGCTGGGGGAGAATTTCCAGAGCAGCCCCAGGGGGAGCATCATTAACATCAGGCTGGTTTGTTGCCACACAAAGTTTTTCCTGGTTCTATTTCTGTTCCTTACTCCAAGTGGAATCTGTTCCTGAGGGGGAAAGAAGGCAAGATTGCATTTATTTTATGCAAAAAGCCATCTTTTTTTGCTGTGCACAAACAGCCCAGTGGAACAGGATGGGGTCATTTCTGTCATTTCTTCTTGGTTGTGTTTCACATTGGATCCAGTGCCTCCACTGGCAAAGACGTGCAGGACCGAGGGAGAGGGACCACAGTGAGGTGGATTTTACCCCGTGGCCCTGATCCTGGTGTCAATTCCTGCCACAGAGTTCAGATCCAGAGTGAAAAGCCATCATTTTTCAGGGATTAGCCACCTCCCCAGGAGCTCGAGGGAATCCACAGCCCTGTTTTCTTTCCCCAAGCCCCTCTGTTTTTTGAGAACTTACACATCACTACCCAGCAGCTCTTTGAGGAAGAAACCTGCTTTTTATACAGTCAGCTGAAAAATTTTACACAAATTTGAGGGTTTCTCTGCACTTGTGGTCCAAAAAGGACTTGTGCAGAGCTCAGTGTGGGTGAAAATAATAACCTGGAGATGGGGACTGGGCTCTTTGGCTCTGCTTCCACTGGCCAGGGCTTCTTATCCCAGGAGAGCTGTGCCCAAACTGTGTGGCCTCTATTCTCCCCCTCTCTCCTCTGACAGATATTCTTGTCACCAGTCTCAGAGGTCTCCTGGAAATTTTTAGAGGACACTTTTCCCCAGGCTTCTCCAAAGTTACAGCAGGCCACTCCTGAAATAGAGGTGACCTGGGTGGGAAATTAGTATGGGGCTCCTGGTGTTGCCAGAGTAGGAGACAAGGGCTGGCATTTGTCCAGAACTGGTCCCCAGGTAGCTCTACCAGGATCAGAAATGCACTGGCCAGTTGTGAGGAGTCATGGATTAAAATGCCAAAAGCAGGAAAATCCAGAGCGACCTTTTACTGCTGTGACCTCATAGTGTCCTTGTGGACCTGCCACAGGTCTTGCTGCTCGTTCCTCCTGTGGGCACCTGGCCCAGGAAGGCAGGAGAAAGCAGAAAACCCAAGGGTGTCACCTCTCTAGTACAGAGAATCCCAGAGACCAATAATCCCAGAATCCCAGGATCCCAGACTGGCTTGAGTTGGGAGGGACCTAAAAGCCCACCCAGTGCCACCCCTGCCATGGGCAGGGACACCTCCCACTGTCCCAGGCTGCTCCAAGCCCTGTCCAGCCTGGCCTTGGGCACTGCCAGGGATCCAGGGGCAGCCCCAGCTGCTCTGGGCACCCTGTGCCAGGGCCTCCCCACCCTCACAGTGGATATTCATTCCCAATATCCCATCAAATCCTACTTTCTGCACCTGTTCTGAGCAGTATAAAGATGTTCCCTATCACCTCTGGAGAACCAAGAGCAGCATGGATGCAGGCAGGAATTCTGCCAGGGTGGGAGAAGCCTGGCAGTGAAGTGGGAGGAAAGAAGAAGGAAGAGGAACACCCAAAGAGGGGTGTAAGGTCCTGGTTACTTCAGGATAGGTCCTCTAGATCCTCTAGCTGGATTTAGAGCTCCAAGTATCTTCTTACTCCCTGCTCTAGAAATTGTAGTTCAGTTAAATTCTAATTACCCATAGAAAAGTGGTTAATTAAACTATCCAGGGAGTATTTTCTCCCCACATGGCAATATCCTTACCCCAAAAGATTTTGCTGATCGTTTGGCATTTTCACACTCCCAAAAACTGAAGGGGGGGAGGAGGGGCTAAAGATGGGGGCCCTAAACGTGAGTGTTTGTCCTCATAATAAATCCTGCACTTAGCAGTGAGCAGGATGCCTTGCCTTGCCTTCAAAACATTTACTCCTCTGCAAGCTTGGCTGGGTTTCATGCCTGGCTGCACCAGGAATAATGTGGCTCTGTTTGTGCCCATCAGCACAGCTGGACTCCCACTCCTCTGGGCTGTAAATATCTGTTTAAAAGAACATCTGCCACGTGGAAATGCAAACAGCAGCGGGAGGGGAAGCTTGGGAGACTGATGGGATTGTGGGGGAAATACTGGGAGACAAAAGGAATTAAGTAATTTAATGGAAAGGTGAAGGCTCACAATGGGTTAAGGCTGGGCACTTTCAAAGGGTGGGGATGCCACCTCTAAAGGGTCAGGTGGAATTAGAGCAGATAAAATATTTTGATCGGAGTTGGAAGGAAGCTGTGCCCTCACTGCCACTGAATGAATCCCGGGGCTGCCTGGAGGGACAGGACCAGGTTTTAAACTAAGAGAGCGGGGATTCAGACCAGATATGAAAGAGAAAGGTTTTTTTTGAGGATGGTGAAACACAGTCACAGCTTGCCCAGAGGTAGTGGATGCTCCATCGCAGGAAATATTAAAGGCCAGGTTGGATGAAGGCTCTGAGCAGCCTGATCCAGCTGAAGATGTCCCTGCTCACTGCAGAGGGGGTGGACTCGATGGCCTTTGAAAGTCCCTTCCAACCCAAACCTTTCTGTGATTTACCGAGATTTCAACATTTCCTTACCAACAATGCAGGGGAGATGAATTTCTATTTGTTCTCCCTCATAAGTTTCTTTGCCACAAATTATGTCATGTATTGATCAGACTCCTGATTCCAACACTGGAGATTAGCAAATCCCCCCTTTTCTGCACCTGCAATTTCCTCTGGGAAGAAGTTTGTTTCATGTGTGGGTCAGCACCTTGCTCAAGGCCTGAGGCACAGACAGCAGCATCTTTGGAAAGGTCTGGGAATCAGGGGACAAACAGTCTGGAGAATCCGTGGCCTGGATGGGGCCAGGCGGTGTCACAAGTGGGAACCTCTGGGTCAGCACTTCGAATTTCACTTTCTGTAAACACTCGGATTTAGGGAAACTCAGAGTAAATATTGGCTTTAGCTTTCCACTGGTCAATATTTACTTATTTTGTCAATAAAGCCTGATGCTCATTGGAGCAGAAGCCTGCACTTGTTGGAACAACAGGGATTCTCCTCCCAAACAGATGTCCACATGAGCAGGAGGCAGAACAGCAACATCTGGGCTGCCCTCAACATCTGGGCTGGCAATGCAGAGAAGACTCCAAAAAACACCCAGAGCTTTGAACACAGGTGAGCAAAACTCCAGTGCCTTCATCACTGCTGGAAGACAAGTTGTGAAATGGGGAATGTTCCTCTGGACAGGCTGCAGCTGGGAAAGGTGAAGGTGTCCTTTGTCCCCTTGTGAGGGCATCACCCTCCCCAGGACCCCTCTCTGGCTCAGGGGATGGTGTCTCCTGCGCCTTGGGATGCCCAGGGTTGTGATCTGATGGTTTCATCTCTGTTTTTCATCTCTCTTTGACATCCAGGAGCTGCCCTAGAAACGCTGACCACGAGGAGCTCCTGGCTGTTCCCAGCCCCACATTGTGCTCGGGGCTCCAGGGAAGGTCAGCCATGGGTTGGCCCAGCCTTGCATTGTCCCCTCCCTTGTGCCATGTGAGGAGCACAGGGGCACTGGGACCCTCCTGGGCTCCATGGGGGCTCCTGCAGTGCTGCACAAGAGGTTTCTGGGTGTCCAGTGACTGAAACCCTACAAAATCCACAGGGAGCAGAGCCCTGGCTCAGCCTGGCAGGGCAGGCTTGCTCTGACACTTGGAGGAGCACTTGTTGCTCGTTCCTGCAGCATCCAGCCATCCCCAGGAGCTGCTTCCCTGCCACCAGCACCACAGCACATCCCAGACCCCACAGAGCCAACAGGCCATGCCTGTGTTGTTTGAAAACAAAGGAAAAATCGGCCCCGTTAAAGATAAATGCAGCTGGGACTGGGATAAAATGCTAGCACGGCAAGAAAGGGGGGAAAATGACCAGGGGGGAAAATCACAAAGAAAGCTGATGACTGGGAAACACATGAGAGAACTGAGGCAAAGAGACATCAAAGCAAGGCCCTGGGTGTGCTGCTGCTGCTGGGGTGGCAGAAATGCAGGAGCTGGAAATCAGGGAGCCACGTCCTAGCCCCGTCCCGGGGTGGCCGCAGTGAGGGCAGCCCTGCCCGCCTCCAGGTGTGCCCCTGCACTTCCTGAGCTGCCCAAAACTGCAGAGCTGCCGCAGCTCATGGGTTTGGCCTCAGTGTTGGGTTGGATGCTGGTGTGCTGGAGGTGGTGCCTTCACTGCTGGGGGAACACCCATGGGCCAAAGCAGAATCTGGGCTGTGCATCCATTGGAAATTGAGATTCCAGCTCAGGCAATACCAGTGAAAATCTTTCTTCTGCTCTGAAGCGCATGGGCAGCATGAGTTGGAGAGGGGGAGACAGAAATGTTGATGGGGTTTTTAATTTATTTCGGAAGCGAACTCCTTTGATGTCCAGCTGAGCATGCCAGGCCTGTGAATCACGGTAACCCCCTGGAGCCAGCAGCAAAGAACCCGCGTGCCCTGCTGGGGCATTGTTTTCCCCATTTCCCCATTCCCATTGTTTTAGCACCCACCAGGCAGGACAGGAGCCGAGCAGCCCCCGCGTCCCGGCCGTGGCAGCTCCCTCTTCCCGATTTCCCCGCTCCGAGGGAAGTGCTGATACCGGGATTCGCCTCTCTGTTCCGAGGCCGCTCCATTCAGCGCACACAATGAGACAGCCGAGGGCAGATGTGGCCCATGAAAAGCCTCATCAGCTGCCAGGGGCAGCCAGAAAGCCCCAGAACACTGTCCCGTGCTGAGGTGGATCCCAGAGATGGCTTAGGTTTTAACTCTTACATTTTTTCGAATCCTGTATTGCCCAGCGTGTAACTCTGAAGTTTCTTGTAGCCTGCTGACTTCTGTTCTCTAAACATAACAAACCTCTCTGGGCCTGCTCTCCAAGGACACCCAGGCTGTCCTGGGCCTGAAAATGTGTAAACCAACATCTTAGAAGGGGGGTGAGCTGAGGGAAAATGACACCAGTAGCTAAAGTTTTAAATGGCGAATTTATGCTGATATGCAAATGAACCAAACCTATAAAGGTGTGGGCAACTTTTGACTCATTGTCCATCTTGTGGTCCATCTTGGGGTCCAGCTTGGAGCCCTTGGCTCCCCAGGGTGCACATTTGAAGGCCTTTCAAATAAATACCGACCTTTATTCCCTTATTCCTGTCTGGTCTCTGTTTCTAGGGAGCCTCTCAAGGCATCACCAGCACCTCCATGCTCCTCCCCATCCCTCTGGGGTTTGATCCCGGTGCGGCACAGCCGCGGGCATCCCAGGGCATGGAAGGAGCACTGGTCAGGCAGTGAAGTGGACCCAGGGGACACTCCGCTGTCTGCAGGCAGAGGATGGAGCTGGAAATCAGCGTCTTTAATGAGTGCCGGCGTTAATTGTGCTGCCCGCTCGCAGCCCTGCCCCTGTCCCGGCACAGCTCCCTGTCCCCTCCCCACACCTGCCGGGAGCCAGGGAAAGGTCCAGCACCACCCAGAGCCTCCCTCCCCTGATGGGCCACACCGGCTGTGGGATGGCTGGGCTCGCTCCCAAGGGCTGAGGCTGCTAATTGTTCCCGGCTTTTATAACGTTCGGGGCTTTTCCTGAGATTTTGGACAGCTGTCTGATTGTGATGGCTCCGAGAATGGTTCCCACTGCAGGCACAGCTTTGAAGCTGTGGGATCGCAGGAAGCTGCAGGAAGCAGATGGATTTAACTGACAAATTGAAGCTCACTGAGTTTTCATTTAATTAACTTTTAATTGGCAAATTTGGGGCTCACGCATTTTTAGTATAATTAGCTGCTTAAATTAGCTTTTAACAGAGGTTTAAATTTAGAAGCAGGCTTTTTATAACCCCTGTCTGGGTTTATACTGTATCCATGCTGTGATTCCTTTCCAGCCAAATGCTTTAACTCCATCACACCAAAAGATGAGGGGGTTTGGAAGCCACTACAGGAACTCAGAGCAGGGAAAACGAGATGCACAATTCCACAAGGATTATTCCTGGTCTGTCTTTCTGTGTGGGGCTTCCGGTCACTCTGCGCCATCAGACGTGGAGGATCAAAGGAAGATCAGAAAATGAAGGATGGAGAGGGAGAGGAGTCAGTCCTACAAGCCCAGTTGTCTCCCCCAGCCCTAAGAAGCTCCATGAAGCCCTTAAAGCAGATGTCACACCCTGTTTGGTGGCTGGAAGGAGAGGAACACGGAGAGAACTTCAGGCCACCAGGAAATGTTGATCTTGGATGTGTTCTTCAAGGCTTCTGAGCTCCTCAGAAGAAACACCTCCATAAATTGGGATGGATTGGCTCAAAGGATGAGCTGCACTGAAGGGAAGAGCTCCCAGCAGTGGAGTGTATAAAAGGATTTAAACAAGTCCCAAAAGAAGAGAGAATCTTTTGAATTTTGCAGTTGAAAACAGCAGAGAACTCAGCAGAGGTATCAAGGAGGTGACAAAACAGCCGGGGTTTGCTCCTCTTTCCAAGGCTGCATCTGTTTTGTATTTCAGGAATAAATTCACGAGCAGGGTGGGCAGACCCACATTGTTCTAATCCCGCAGATTAAGGGCAGCAGAGAGGGCATAGCAGCCCAGCCAACAGCGAGGGCTAAAACCTGCTTGAGCCAGGGCTGGAAAATGCAAATCTGCTCCTTCCTCAGCAGGAATAAACTCCACATTTTTCTTCTCTTTGCTAAGTTCTTGCATGAACAGAACAAAAATATGTCATGGAGAAATGACCTTTCCCCAAACTGAACAGGAAAGGCATGGTGAGGTCCCTGCTCTTTCCTGGGAAAAAGGTCAAAAAATATTTTAAGAACTGCGGAAAGAATGGAAATGTGGCTAAGTGGAAATTCAAGTGGAGCAGGAAACAATAGCATGGATTAGGTAATTCCCTGCAAGAACAGGGAGAAAATGTCAGGGATTCAAGTGCTCTGGACCTCGGTTTCCTCTCCTGTTGTGAGCAAAGGAGGACCAAGTGCTCAGTAAATGAACTTGGGGTGGAAATGAGAGCCCCTCAGCCCCATCCCTCGGGGCACAGAGGGGTTTTGGAGCTGGATGGTTCCTCCAGGATGAGACGCATCCATGGGAAGTGGCATGAGCTGGCAGAGCCCTGGTGCCTGGGAGAGGCAGCTTTGCCTATTCCAGGTGGGAGGGAATTTCTGGGGAGCCTTCATCCCTCCCCTCCATTAACGATCCCATGTTTAATTACTGCCCATTAAGTGATTGCACGCTTTCAGTAGCCTCTGGCTGTCATCTGCCCCCAGCACTCCCTCCAGGATTTAGGTTCCTGGGCTGACAGACAGACAGCAACTGTCCGGAAGCTTCCCACACAAAGCCTTTGCCAAGGATTTCCACAAAATTTTAAAAACCCAGTTCCAGGAAGAGCTCTGATTTCTGCAGAAATGTTGAAAAATTGGGAGGGGAAGGTATTTTTCTACTGAGCAAAGGGAAAAAAATGTAGGTATTTCCACTGTAATTTCCTTTCTAAATTTCTACAGCCATTGATGGAATTTTTCAAAAAACATTTTTCCTGTGGGTTACAGGGTCACAATTTCTCCAGCTGAGTGGCCTTTGGGGAGCAAAAATTGGCCCTGGCACAAGGTGCCCAGAGAAACTGTGGTTGCCCCTGGATCCCTGGCAGTGCCCAAGGCCAGGCTGGAGTAGCCTGGGACAGTGGGGGGTGACCCTGCCCATGGCAGGGGTGGGATGAGCATTAATTAATGGATAATCATTAAGAACCTTTCCAACCCAAACCAGAGCAGGGAGAGGAGTTTCATCGCCATCGAGACAGGAGATCCCTGCATGCCAGACCTCCTTTCCCCAGGCATTGGCTTTATTCCCTCGCTGGCTCACTCCCACACATATTTTGGCCAAAATTGATGAGCCCAAGGTGCCTCCACTGTGCTCCAGTGCAGCCCAAGCTCTCCTGCTCTTGTTTCATCTTCACTTTCCCTGCTGGGAGCTTTGCTCTCTCTCTCTCAGCTGCCTGGTTATTCCCAGCCCAATATCCCAAGTTCAGCTATCCTTTCAAGCTGCAGGAAGGCGAATTCAGGGCTCGGTGAGCCAGAGAACAGATGGGCAGACTGGAGCATGAATGGAAACCTTTGCCATTGAGGAGCTGAAACCCCAGCCCAGAGCCCTGCAGGGCAGTGAATTACCCAGCAGCAGGAGCTGGAGCAAGGCTGGCACATGGGAAAAATCCTCCTCATCAGGGAGGCACGAGGAGAGCTCCAGCTGTTTGCAGGGAACCTCTGCACCTGGCCAGCCCAATAAATCTGTCACAAACCCAGCAGCACCGACTGCCAGCGCAGCAGGGTGGCTCCTCCTGGGCTATTTGCACATCCTGCCCACAGGAAATGTGCCCAGAAGGGATTAAAGCAAGGCCACGCTTCATAAATTGATCCTGTCCTCAGCCTTTCAACCCTGCAGTGAGTCAGCATCCAGTCCCCAAAGGGGCATTTCCGAGGAACTCTGAAAGGGAATAAAGTGCCAGGTTCAAATGCCGTGGTTATCAAACTGAGGGAGAGACTCCCCTGCTTCCTACGTGATTTCAAATAAATTAGAAGCCCATCTGCTGTGCTTGGTTCCAAGAAATTAATTACTTCCAAGGGTGATGAGTTTTTACAACAAGGTAATTATCAAGCTAATAATAAAGACAGAGGTTGGACCTTTACTGGGAGCAGATTGCTGCTACTCCAGTGCCTGCAGCTGGGTGTTCCTGACAATCCCTCAGGACTCCTGTCCCAGGGGCTCCAGGAGAGGGATGCAGATTGATAAATTATAAATTAAATGATGTGACATCACACTGGGCCATGTTCAGAAGCTTCCAGACTGAGCTGGGACCCAGAGCCCCCTGAGCCTGGGCTGAGCCCCAGCATGGGCAGCAGGGCCAGGGGATTCTGCCCCTCTGCCCCTGTGCTCAGGTGAGACCCCACCTGCAGAGCTGCCCCAGCCCTGGCACCAGCACAGGAAGGACCTGGAGCTGCTGGAGGGAGCCCAGAGGAGGCCCCGGAGCTGCTCCAGGGCTGGCCACTCTGGAGCCAGGCTGGGAGAGCTGGGGGTGCTCACCTGGAGAGGAGAAGGCTCCAGGGAGAGCTCAGAGCCCCTTGCAGGGCCTAAAGGGGCTCCAGGAGAGCTGGAGAGGGACTGGGGACAGGGAGGGAGGTACAGGACACAGGGAATGGCTTCAGACTGAAAGAGGGGAAATTTAAGATTAAATATGTGAAAGAAATCCTTCCCTGGGAGGGTGGGCAGGCCTTGGCACAGGGTACCCAGAGCAGCTGTGGCTGCCCCTGGATCCCTGGCAGTGTCCAAGGCCAGGCTGGACATTGGGGCTTGGAGCAACTTGGGATAGCAGAAGGTGTCCCTGCCCATGGCAGGGCATGGAACAAATTGATCATGAACTTACTTTCCGACCCAATCCAGTCTGGGATCTGATGATTCTATGAAAATTTGCTGCTCTATATCCAATAAGGATTGGGCTGATTTAATAATAAAACAAAAGGAAATCAAACTGGCTTCAGGGGAGGAAAGGACAGGCTGAAACTGTCCTGAAACACCTGTTATCAGAAATGTAGGGACCCCAGGGACAGGGAAAAGGACTTCCCTTCCTGCTTTCCAGGAACGTATGCTGGAAAGTCTCATTTTCCTCACTGGGAACCTGCTCTGTTGGGAAGCTTCCAGGACGTTATGCAAGCAAACCCTCATCACCAAACTCTCCCTTCCCCAGGGAGAGGCTTCTCCAAGTGCTGCTGCAGCTGCACCAGGCAGGGCAAGCACCAGGAAAGGTTTCTGAAGTATCCTGCCACTTCTAAAAATCCTCAGTGCTCTGGGCACAGCTCCAGCCTCACACAGCCGAGGGTTCTGTGCTGCCTTGAACCTTTCTCCTCAGCTGCACCATTGGTAAGGACATAGAGCTGCTCCTGTGCAGGCCAAGGGCTCTTTTCCCACAGAGCTCATGGCCAAAAAAGTGATGAATCCTGGTTTGGGGTGATTTATCTCTATTTCAGTCTCTCCTAACTGTATTTTCTATTTCTAGCATCCATTGTCATTCAGGAAAATCTTGTAGGTATCCAAGGACACCATGACTCACACCCTGGCTCTCCCAGCTCTCATGACCAGTTTTCACTTGGATTTTGGGATCCTGGCTTGCAGCAAGTGGCTCTCTGGAAGCAGGCCCATGACTGGGGAGAAGGAAAATGCTTGGTTTCCTGTGAGTCAGCCCAAGCATTGCGGTTTGTGTTGTCATCATTAACACATCTGTGCAGTTGGAGTTATTTTAATCACCTTGAGGATGACAATGGTTTTAATAATGGTTTTAGGTGTTGATTCCCATCCTCCAGGGAGTCTCTTCCTTTTATTTGTCATGGTTGAGTGAAACCCAGACCCTTGGAAGCCAATGATCTCCTTTGAGGAGGACCCAGTGTTTCACCTCACACAGATTCTTCCCCTTCCCCTTCCCATTCCCCTTCTCCTTCCCCTTCCCCTTCCTCTACCCCTTCCTTTTCCCCTTCGCCTTCTTCTACCCCTTCCCCTTCTTCTTCCTCTTTCTCCTCCTCTTCCTCCTCCTCTTCCTCCTCCTGCCTGAGCTGTGCTGAGCCCTCATTTTGCTGCTCTGCAGAGGTCTGGCAGCACACCTGGTGAGCACCCAGCACGGACAAGGAGATGAGGATTGGGAATGCGGGCACGGCCTTCCCCAGCCAGGGGACACAACTGTTGTGGCACCCGTGGTGCTGCTGAGGAGGGATGGCTGGAGGAGGACGTTTATGGGGGAATGTTCTGGTTGAGGGACTTGTCAGAAAGTAGGACACACCTTAATAGACTTTTCAAGGAGTTTTGGGGAGGATTTGACTTTGCACATCCTTTTTAAAAATAAGAAGTGGCCTACATAGGACCGAATTTAAAATTATGCAAGTATCCCCCAGTAATGTATGGAGCAGCAAGAAACCCCAGAATAGCATCAGAGAGGGATTTGTGCCCTCAGCAGAGACCATCTGCAGAGGAGAAACTGAGCTCCTTTGGAAAATCCACGTTGGGTCACTGGGAAAGGAGAGGCTTCTTCTGCCTTGTCAAGGACACTGGGCTGACTGCACAGAGAACGCCGTGGGTGTGCTTGAGCTAAATCTCCTGCAGGGCAGGTCCTTGGCCACACTGAGGCACATCTGAGGTCCAGCGGGAGAGTGGAGGAGCTGGCCAGAGCAGGAGTGTGGAGGGAGCCCAGCCAGTGCCTCTGGAGGCAGCAGGGCCAGGAGCTGCCCACAGGCAAAGCACCCTGAGGAGCATCCCTGGCCCTGCTGTCCGAGCACCATCCCCGAGCCATGAGCGTGTCCCGGGCCCGGGCACTGGGGCAGTGGGGCAGGAATCGCTGTGGGCTGGGTTCTCTGGCCTCCCCTCTCTTTTCCCTGCCCTGGGAGGGGACAGTGCCACCCCTGGCCAGCCCAGGCACGCACTGCAAGCTTCTCTCTGCCCTGTGAGCACCTGCTCGGCTCCAGTTTCCCACTGAAAGGCTCTGAACTGCTCCAGAAGCTTCCCCAAGGTAGCTCTACTCCCTGCACAGGCTCCAGGCCCCCTTTCCCAGCCACTGCCCTCCCAGGAGATCTGGTGGATGTCCCAAAGGTGTTGCAGTCCTGACTATTCCACATCCAACTGTCACATTCATGAGATCCAGCAGAGACCAACCCCAAAACTTCCTGCAGCCCCTGGACCCTCCCTCCCTCCCACTGCCAGGGAACCAGAGATGCATTTTTAACCTGGCTGCTGCATTTGTGCTGCTCTCAGACTGGAGAGGATCCCCCCTCAAGGATGGGCCAAGACTGACTTTGTTCCATGGAAGCCTCTCCTGCTCTGTGCCTCTTACAAAATCCACCTGGAAAAATAATCCTGGAGGCCATGCTGACACATGAGCACCTCTTCCTGCTGCAGCAGTTTGCCCCTTCCCTTTGCTCGGGTGTGCTTTGGAAACCAGGCCTAGAGAGATCCCTCGGGGAGGCCAAAGTAAACAGCTCTGCTCAGGATATAGAAATAAATACATAAACCAGGCTATGGACAAATGAGCATTCCTAAATACAAACCACGGGGCCAGAGCTTTCCAGTGTGCAGAGCCAACGAGGGGCTCTCCTGGAGCTGTCGGATTTTATTGCTGATTTACAGCAGCTCTTTGTGCAGTGTGGCCCCTGGTCGGGGTTTGTGCGGGGTTGAATCCAGTGAGGAGCAAGGCATGGTGAGGATCCTTCTTCCACTCAATGCAAACCCAGCAGAGGGAATCTCAACCCTCCTCTTAGGGGAAAAAAATAATTCTAATACAAGAATTTTTTTTAAATCAACCCAGCAGAGGAAATCTCAACCCTCCTCTTAGGGAAAAGAAAAAAAATTATCATAATACAAGAAGTGTAAAATCCTCATCCTGGTGTGATTTCTCAGCTGTTAACAGCTGCTGATAGAGACTTTTTGAGGCCACGGGGAGGAGCAGCCACTGTCTGCAAAACAGATCAGGAGCAAGGCTACCTTCTGTGTCTCTGATTAGGAACAGGGGGATATTTTGGGAACACTCAGCCTGGAAAGGCAGGAAGGGAGGAGCCGGGCTGGAAACACGGGGCTGACACGAAGGGAGTGGAGCGCCTCTGCCCCCAAATCCTCACTGGAGTCACCCCTGAACACCCCGGGTCTGGCCAGGGGCACCGTGGGGAAGCTGTGGGGGTGGATGGGCCATGGGATGGGCACTGAGCCCCAGGCTCTGTGCGGGGAGGATGTCCCTGGGCACAGCCTGGTGTGACCTTCCCAAGCCAGAACGGGGGGGATTGACGGAGCAAACGCTTTTCCAGCCAGGCCTCGAAGCCCAGAGCAGCTTCTCCACATTTCTGGGGAAACAACAGGCACGTGCTGAGAGGCTCCTTGGAGACAGGGGGAGAAAAACTCTCAGAACGGTTTTTTTTCACAGAAAAACTTTATTTTTTTTTAATATTCTGACATTGCCTTGAAAAGGGCCTGGTTTAAAAATCAAACCCCCCTCAAAATGAAAATGTTCTTGTTTGAAAAGAGGGTCATGTCAAGAGCAAAGCTTATCACAGCACAGGGAGGAGATGGACTGGGCCCCTCATCTCACTGGGTTTGAGCCAGGAGACAGCCCAAGAACAGCAAATCAAAATTTAGTTTCTGAATCAAAAGTTAGGAAGTTTGGTAGGGAAAAAAGTTTCTAAATGTTTCTTCTACTGAGTCAAACCTCAGGGGACTGGAACACCCAGCAGGTGCACCTGGGCTCCTCAGGGCCCCAACAGAGATTATTGAATCACAGAATTGTAGAAGGGTTTGGTCGGAAGGGACCTTAAAGCTCACCCAGTGCCACCCCTGCCATGGGCAGGGACACCTCCCACTGTCCCAGGCTGCTCCCAGCCCCAGTGTCCAGCCTGGCCTTGGGCACTGCCAGGGATCCAGGGGCAGCACCAGCTGCTCTGGGCACCCTGTGCCAGGGCCTGCCCACCCTCCCAGGGAACAATTCCTTCCCAATATCCCATCCATCCCTGCCCTCTGGCAGTGGAAGCCATTCCCTGTGTCCTGTCCCTCCACTCCTCGTCCCCAGTCCCTCTCCAGCTCTCCTGGAGCCCCTTTAGGCCCTGGAAGGGACTCTGAGCTCTCCCTGGAGCCTTCTCCTCTCCAGGTGAGCACCCCCAGCTCTCCCAGCCTGGCTCCAGAGCAGAGGAATTTCTCTGGGCTCCAGGACACCCCAGGTCTGAGAAGAACAGAACCTGAAGCTGCCACAGCCTTGAACCAGACCCTGCTCCAGCAGAGGAGGGGGAGAGCAGCCCCTCGGGCAGGGCAGGCCCAAAGCTGCACTAACCACTCCCCCATACCTGGCCAATGATAATCTTGCATTTATGTCATGATTTAGCCCGTGACTGGCTCCAAGAGCAATCTTCAGTTTACAAATGAAGGTGCTGGAAGTGCTGCTGTGTTTTCCATGGCCATGGATGCAGGACTGAGCACAGACAGTGGTGACACTCGAAAGGCATTTCCCAGGATGAGCAAAGGAAATGCCTCAAATGCTCATGGTGCACTGTCAAGTGTAAAAGTGGAACATAAAGACAGTTCTGGTGCAATTTCTAGGGACAAAGAGCTCTTCAAACTTCCTTTTGTTGCTAAGAAATGGCAAAACATGAGAATAAGCAAAGGAGCACTGAGGAGGACACAGATGTGCAGCACAGTTCATCACTCATGGACACGCTCATGGCAGCCAGCTAAACACAGTTGTTTTCCATGTCCAAAAGGATCCTTTTGCAGCACAAAAGCTCAGTGTATCACCCATAATGTATTAACTGCTCTTTGGAGAGAATCATGGAAGACTTGGCTGAAATATTCATCCTTTTATTTGTGGTTTCTGAAGTCTCAAACCATGAGGGCTTCAAAGCATTTCATGTGGCTCATTACAGCTGGGCTAAGAGGGAAATCATCTATTGTCGAGTTATGTTCAAGGAAGAAGCAGCACTAGGAAGAGCTGAAAATGTGAGAAGTGCTTCCACCATATGGTTTGAATTCTGGTGATGATTCATCACTTGCCACTAAAATTTTAATTTTCAAAGTCAAAAATTAAAGGGGGGAAAAGAAAGGCTGAATATTTGCTCCCAAGTTCTCAACCCACACGTGTAAAACAGCAAAGCACGGTGTAAATGCACTGTGTTGAGGAACACAAACTCATGAATCCCTTCCCCTGGCAAAGGGCTGAGGAATTGCAGAGGATTTGGGATCTTTTTCCTATTAAATACAAAGAAACGTTGAGGCAGCCCATGGTAAAATGGCCCTCTCTTCCTGAGAGTTATCCCAGGGAATTCAGCAGGAATAGCCCAGCTGAAGTTTTCATATTCTTTAATACGATACAGATGGCAAGAGAGGTGGAAAGTGCTTGGTATGTGAGTGCTGAAGGCTTTCAGTGTTCATTTTAAAATGCATAAGAATTCTTTACAAATGAGCCTGCATTAATCTTTGCATGCCAAAATGTATAATATGCATCCACTGAAGTGTAAGTTACAGCCAAGGACTGACAACAAATTCCTTGGCCATAAACACCAACCTTCTCTGAAAGGAAAACCACAACAGTGCAGCACAGAATCAGCAGAAAAGGGTTTTGTTTGCCTGGGTGTGTTATCTTCAGACACCTGACTTCACAGGGATCTCAGCACGTGACACTCACTTAACCTGAATCAATCATTTCCTCTGAAATCCGCGCTGACTTCTCATCACAAACATCAGAGGAGTGGTGAATTTTTAGAGCAGGCTTGTTGTGTATCAGACTGAGCACGCACATGTTTTAGGGGGTTTAACTATGGAAGGGTCTGATTATGAAGCAGTGAATCCCAGGCCTCTCTGTTGCTCCAAACCTCTTGGATATCCTGCAGGTCTCAGGGATGTGTCCATGTGTGCCAGGCAGAAGCAGATCTGGGCAGGCTGCAACCTCCTGATAAACCCTGATTCTTCCAAAGGACAAGAGTCAAATTAACATCATTTGTCCACAGAAAGTGTTTTATGGCTTGATAAAAAAATAAAAATACAAGAGGTGGAAGCCCCTTGGTCATCCTGCCATGTACTTTTTTAATGAGACATCAAAGGTTCTTCCCCCAGAGGGTGCTGGCACTGCCCAGGCTCCCCAGGGAATGGGCACGGCCCCGAGGCTGCCAGAGCTCCAGGAGCGTTTGGAGACCACTCCCAGGGGTGCCCAGGGTGGGATTGTTGGGGGGTCTGTGCAGGGCCAGGAGCTGGACTTGGTGATCCTGGTGGGTCCCTTCCAGCTCAGGATATCCATGATTCCATAATGGGATGAGGGCTCTTAAGATGCCCAGAGAACCCTCCCAATGCCCCCTCCCTGCTGTGCCCATGTTCCTTAAACAAGCCCAGCACCTCCAAACTGCTTTTCCCACCCCAGATCATGTTGCAGAGGAAGCAGCAACCCCAGTGAGATGAGGGGGACCTCAGAGCCCCGTCCTTGGCTGGAGCAGCTGCCACCAGCGCAGACAGCCAGGGGACATTGGCTGCCCTGGGGAAAATTAACCCGGATTTGAGAAACTGATTCACCCCACTCCCACTAGCACCAAATTGTCCCCTTTGTGCTCCTGGGGTCACAACTCTGGCAGTGGCAGGGGCATGGAGCCCACCTGGGCAGTGTGGGGCCCGTGAGATCCCCACACGGGACATCACAGAGGTGTCCCTGCTACCTGGCCCTGCTGTCCCCATTACCTGGCCCTGCTGTCCCCACTGCCTGGCCCTGCTGTCCCCATTACCTGGCCCTGCTGTCCCCATTGCCTGGCCCTGCTGTCCCCATTACCTGGCCCTGCTGTCCCCATTGCCTGGCCCTGCTGTCCCCACTGCCTGGCCCTGCTGTCCCCATTGCCTGGCCCTGCTGTCCCCACTGCCTGGCCCTGCTGTCCCTCACTGCCTGGCCCTGCTGTCCCCACTGCCTGGCCCTGCTGTCCCCATTGCCTGGCCCTGCTGTCCCTCACTGCCTGGCCCTGCTGTCCCCATTGCCTGGCCCTGCTGTCCCCACTGCCTGGCCCTGCTGCAGGGCTGATTGCACGAATCAGACCCAAACCCCGCAGCAGAGCAGCCGTGAGGGGCTCTTTCCTCCTCTCTCCTCGGTAATTCGATCCCAGCGGGGGCTGGCAGGGAGCCAGGCTCTGCTCCGTTATTAACGCGTTTCTTGATCCCAGCGGGTCCTTCCCAAGAAAAAACACTTCTCTGCCGTAGGCCAGCGTGGGGCAAACAGATTGGAGCTCCTTTTCTCCATTGGCTTTCGTGCCTGGGCTCCTTGGCCTTGTGCCAGTGGACACCAACTGGCACCGAGCTCACCCCAGGACCCCCTTTCCCCCAGTTTTGGGGAGGGGGACTCAAGGGCCATCTAAATAAAGCAAATGTTAATGGGTTAAAAGGGCTTAAATGGGTTCCTTTTTTTGTGTTATTTTGCTTTGCTTTCTATTGTGGTGTTTTGATTTTCTTTCGGTGGACAAAGCGAGGATGCAGCAGATCCTGAGTGCTCAGACCTCACCTCGATAGAGCTGGGGAACAGAAATCATTTCAGTGACTTTGAGGGAGGATGTGTGCAATTAGTAAAAACCACAGGGAAATACGTTTTGTTTTCATCATTTGCCCAGATTCCTGTGAGTTAAGGAGATACCAGGTACGCTGTACTCAGAGAAATACTCCTGCTGCTGTCCATGACATCAGTCCCTGGGCTTTGGCGGCCTCCAGCAGATGTAACCTCTGTACAAGGGTGATGTTTGGTGGTTGTATTCTCCAGCTATTTCTGGAAGTGAATGCAATAATCTTCCACTCGGATATGACTGTCTCCAGCATAAACAAATCCAGGCCAGCTTTGCACCATAAATCCACTGTCTGGAAATATCATCATGGAGGATGTTTACTTGACTCTTTCCAATTTTTTTTTCGCATTCTTTGCTTTGTTTGCAGTCAAACTCAGTTTTTATATATATATCTCTACACTTTTCCTGACCTAAGTGTCGTCCCCCTGTCATTTCAGCATCTCTTGCACCAGAATTTGGGGAACAGCCAACCTCCTTCACTGGGACCAGTTTCTATTTGGGACATGACATCCTTCCAAGCTATCATAAAGTCAGAGTGTGTGTTCTGTGTACAGAACCAGCATGGACAGCTTGTGTTGTCTTTGGCATTATGGCACTGCCACTGTCATCCTTGGCCATCTGTCCCTCTGTCACCTGTAGCTTCTCAGAAGTTGGGATGAAATCTTCCAGGCAGGATTGGTTCAGATCAACACACGGACACCGCTGGAAGCAGCTCCAGGGGAGGTGAATCACACCCAGCCCTGGAGACCATCAAGACAAGATGAAACAGCCTCAAGTTGCTCCAAGGCTGGTTTAGTTTGGATATTAGGGGAAGATTCCCAATGGAAAGGGCGGTGAGGAATCAGAACTGCTCAGGGCAGCAATGGGGTCACCGTTCCTGCAGGGATTTAAAAGATGTGTAAATGTGGCACTTGGGGACATAGTGGTGGCCTTGGCAGTGCATTCCAGGGGGACTCATGATCTTAGAGGCCTTTTCCAAGCTTAACTCCATGATTCTAAGATTGCCATCAGCCCCTCTGCTCAGCACAGCTCCACTCCTGACTCTGGCAGAAGCCCCTGTACTTCAGAATCCCCTGGAAACCAGAGCTGAGGGCAACCTTTGAGCCACACCAATGTTTTTTCCACCACCCCTCTCTCCCTAAACAGCAACTAAATGTCCTACAAACCTCTGTATTTGCTGGGAACTGCTCCCACTAAGGAATGACCCTGCAGAGAATGAGGAGGCAGAAAAGGGACCCGGTTAATTTGGAGTGTGCCCTCCCAGCCCAGCGTCACGGCAGCGGATATGGGGATTTTTGTGCTGCTTCCTCTGAGATATTTTTAGCCACTCCAGTGACTTGTGGCAATTCCCCGAGGCCAGAGTGATTCATAGGGTTTGGAGACTGAGCTGGATTGCTCCTTGGGAAGGGAGCGTCATCCCACTGGAAGCAGGAGCTGGTTTCAAAGGCATAAGGACTTTGAAAAATGGAGCAGGATTTCCAGAATGAGGTTTTTGGCTCTGGCTAAACTGGAGCTGTGGAATTTTCAGATTATTATATCATGGTGGGGAGGGATCTTTCTGTTCTGATGTTGGTGAGAGGCAGTGATTAATCTCTCAGGCTGGGGGCAGGCAATGTGCAGAGCAAGACTGAGCCATGGAAGTTCCCTCTCCCCTCAGTCCTCAGCAGCTTTTAACCCTGCCCTGGGCTCCATCTCTCATTTTTATCCTGCCTTCCTCCCCTGCAGCCCCTTCTCCATCAGTGCACATCAGTCCCCCTCCTCCAGACCCCCAGCCCATTATCTCTGATGTGTTGGCCTTCCAGAGACTTTTTCAAGCTCTTCTTGTAGTCAGGTGGACTCTGGTAGGATCTGTGAAGGGGCAATGGGGAACAGGACATTTTTCCTGATCCTCCCCATCTGGCTGCCCCTTCCCACAGGCACCCCTTAGATCATGTCCAAGAACTGCTTCTCTCTAGACTGACAGAAGCAGAGGAAGGAACCTCACATCAATCCGTGGGGAGATGAGATGAGATGAGGTCGATTCAGGACAAAGGTCCTTCCTCTACTCTTTCTCAACCCTTTACCCAGGAAAGGGGCACACCTTTCCTAAAGTGGGTTGAATGTGGGTTTGGAAGAATGTTTTGATGTTCTTCTGGAAGAAAGGAGAGAAGGTTTTCTGCCCAGCTTGGTGAGTTGGCAGTAGTTGTCCAGCCTGTCCAGCAGCTCATTTCCAGAGAGCATCTGCTGGACAGCAAAGATGGGAATGATCAGGGAGGGCAAGAGCAGCACAAGCAGTGACCAGAGAAGCTCCCTCTGTCCCCAGCCCCCACAGAGCAGAGTCAGGAGTGCTGCTGCCAATGGCTGTGAGAGCCCCATGAGAAGAGGGGAGGAATTAGGGGGCTCCTGGCAGGAAGAACCAACAAAAGATGGAAAAGATCTGGAGGCAGAGAGGGCAAGGGAAGACAGGCCTTGATCAGAGCTATCTGGATGGCATCAGGCTCTGGAAGCTGTGTCTGTGGGCTGCTCCTCGGGACTGAGGCAGCAGCCAGACTTCCAGGCTCAGTCCTCAATTTCCCCGGTCATGTGGGATCTGCTGGGCTCCAGACATCCCTCAGCAGCAGTGTTCTGTGGGCAGATAATGCCTGGCTGCTCTTGCTAGAGATTGTCCTGACTACAGGGCAGTTCTTGATCCCCCCTGAAGTATTTCTGCCATGGACAGGAGCCAGCGGGATCATGTGCTTAAGATTCAGTTCCCGGCTCCTGCCGTCACAGGCCTGGCACAGCACACAGGCTCCAGGAGTTATTTACAGCAAACCAGCCAAGCCCTCTGGCAGAGCAGCTGCTGGGTGCCAGCGCCGAAGGCAAGTGCTGAGGCCAGGACCTTCCTGCCCATGACCAGCATGGCTACAACAGCAGCTTCTTCAAGCCCTGACTTGCCTGGCACTCAGCCTTAATCCACCCTTGCGGAGCAGAGAAAAGGCAGTGACCACACTACTTGGTCTGCTCTGTGGTGAACACGGAATCACAGAATTCCTGAGCTGGAAGGGACCCACCAGGATCACTGAGTCCAGCCCCAGCCCTGCACAGAAACCCCAACACCCCCCCCGTCCATCCCTGGCAGCGGTGCCCAAACGCTCCTGGAGCTCTGGCAGCCTCGGGGCCGTGCCCATTCCCTGGGGAGCCTGGGCAGTGCCAGCACCCTCTGGGGGAAGAGCCTTTCCCTGATCTCAGCCTGAGCCTGTCCTGGCCCAGCTCCAGCCGTTCCCTGGCTCCTGTCCCTGTCCCAGAGCAGAGATGGGAGCTGCCCTCAGGAGGATCTGCAGCCCCCATTGAGGTCTATGCTCAGCCTCCTCTGCTCCAGCTGAACAATCCCAGTGCCCTCAGCTGCTCCTCCTGTGACCTCTCCAGACCCTTCACCATCCCAAAACTATAGGCCAGCCCAAAATCCTGGGCCTACAGCACAAGCTGACAAAGCAGCTGTCAAAAGGAAGTGACATCCCTGAACTCTGCCAGGTGCTCTGTGGGAAGAGGCACATGGGTTTCATCTTCAGACCCTTTCCCAAAGCTCAGGCCCAGCACAGGGACCCAGTGACATCCCTTCCTCTGAGCTCAGCCCTGGCTCTGCTTGCCTGCTGGAGCACAGCCGGGGTGCTTTTATCTTTATGCTTTTCTAATTGTGCTTAGAAACCCAGGGAAAAGGGGCTGTTTGTCATTACAACACTCCCAGTTGGTGCCTTGTGATACCCAACATTCACACCCTTTCCTGAGGATAACAGTGCTGATGTTTTATGGATATTAAAGTGTCTGAATCCTTGGCATTCATGGATTTACTGCAGCAGAGTGAGGACAGGCCAGTGCATGGCTCTCACAGCTGGATCTCTCGGCAGAGTGGGGTTATTTGGGTTGTGGTGGCACAAAAAAAACTTGTCCTCCTGACTCTGGATCCATGAAGAGAACATCAATGAACAGAAGTAAATCACTGCTGGAATTGTCTCCTTGCTCCCAAAATAAAGGTGTAAAATACTGAAAGCATTGGAAAGTTTGCATTTTCTCTTTCCCTGTGCCCATGCTGGAGTGGCACCAAGCATTTACACCCAGGATCCTACCCAGGCCCTGCTGCCCCTTCATGGCCTCTGTCCCATACCCTGGGACTCCTCTCCAGGCCCACTGCTTCCAGTCCCGATGGGAAAAGTTGGGATACAGGGCTGTGGGGACCTGACTGCGGGTTTGTCACACCCTCCTCACTGCTGCTGTTCCCACCCAGCATTGGGGCCACAGTGCCAGGACATCCCCAGGCTCTCTAGGGCTGAAAAGGTCCCTGGGCATCCCATGTCCCTGCAGGGCCTCAGCTGGCAGTGGTGACAAGGTGTGACGTGCCCACGCTGTACCAGGGGCACTGCCCCTCCTCCCCCACACACTCCTGTGCCACCCCAGCCCCAAGAGTCACCCCTGGCTCAGCTCTGCCTCAGCTTCCCCACAGCTGCCAAGACCTCCAGCTCCTCTAGAAAGTGCTGGGCTTTGTTTCTCCTCATTCCTACACCTCTGGGCAGCCCCTGGAGTTGTACCTGGTGCCAGGCTGGGCCACCAAAGCAACACCCTCTGTGCCCTAGCACCCACGGGCTCATACCTGAGCTAAAATCCTTCCAGAAGGCTTTCACAGAGGGAATCCAAGCTCCTGGGCGAGAGCAGAGCTCTCTGGCCCTGTGCTGCAGCTTAGCTGCTCTTCAAGGCGCTCTCCCACCCCAGCTCTGCACTTGGGCTCCCAGCTGGGCACAGTCTGTGCCTCTCTCTCCACAACAGGCAGCCAGGACCTGCCAGGACTGCAGGAGAGGCCCAGGCCCTGATTTTTGGGATGGAGTGACTCACAGTCTGGCAGGCAGCTGGGAAGTTCCCATGAACATAAGCCAGGCTGATGGTGCAAGCAAATATCTATTCCCAAGGGTCGAACAGGAGCAACACATCCACAAATGCTGTAAAGAGACAGAGAAATAAAATCAAACCAGACCTGGGGCTGCCAAGATGAGCCAAAGGCTTCTCTCACTCTCCTCTATCCCCTGGCCAAGTGTCCTGTGCAGGCTCTCTGCTCTCAAGCTCCCAGCCACATGGCAGGACGTGGGGCTGAAATTGCTCCCTTGCCTTTGTATAATTTCCCTTCTCAGAGATGGGTCTGAAGGAAGATCCAGGAACGTTTACCCACTTCTCCAAGGGGTATCACATTTCCTGGATGAATCAGCAGATGTTGCTAGCACTGCTCCCTGTCCCCACACATCTGGCTGTGGACTCCATAACTGGACGGACACACTGGAAGTGTCCCTCTCCTCCTAGCCGACCACATTCCTGCTGCTCCACCACAGCCCTTCCCACCTTCCACGAAAACCTCCTCAACTCGGCAGCCACACTCAGTGAGCTCTTGCAAGACTGCCCCAGATGGCTCCTGGAATGCTGTGACAGCCATCACCCCCCCCCTCCCCCCCGGGGACACTGGGGACAGAGCCTCTGGCCTTTACCCTGCCCTGGCAGAGCTGCAGTGACACAGCTACTGTGTCACTGCACAGAAATGATGCTTCACTGAGTGCTATGGAGCTGCCAGGGACAGCCTCGTCCCCAGCCGTGGCCAGGGGACACCTTATCCCTCTGGGAGTCTGTGGGGCCAGAAGTGCAGTGTGACAGGCTCCAACCTCCTTTCCAGTCCAAAAGAGCATCCCACACCATCCCCCTCTGTGAATTCCTCAGGCTGTGTGCATGTGCTGAGTGAAGAACATTTCCCCTCCTTTGTTTTAACCTTTTTGCCCAGTTATTCCCTTCCTCTCCTGTCTGGTCCAGAGGGACCCAGCAATGTTGCTGGTACCCTACAGACTGGCCTACCTTGATTAGAACCTCTCCAGCTCTCCCTGGGTCAAACCTCAGCCTCTTTACCTGGAGAACAGTCAGAGCAGCAGCCGGGTGCTTGGCTCTGGGCTCCCATTGCTGTTCCAGACACATCACAGCAGCCAAAGCAGCCAGGACACATCCCAGAGCTCCTGCAGACCTGATCAGGAGATGGAAATTGGGTAGGACCACCCAGACCATCTCTGCAGGCATTGGGGGCCAGTGTTTATGTGCTAAGGCCCAGCTTTGGGGCCACCAGCCCAGGCCTCTGGAAATCCTCCAGCCTGGAACCTGCAGGAGGGGCAGCTGATGGGGTTTTGGATCCTATAAAGGGTGTTCCCCTCACACACAGGGAAGGATGGCCAAGCTCTCAGCCCACCCTGTAGGATGTTTGGTGTCCATGCCATCACCCTAGCCCTCCCCCTGGGCATGGAAGTGCAGAGCATTTTCCTGTCTGCAGAGATGGCCTCTTGCCAGGCTCTCGGTGGGAGGATTTTTTACTCTGCTCCCCCAAGGACTCAGCAGTGGTAATTTTCCTATCCTGGTCTTATTTCCCACCTGGTATTTGGCATTTCTCTGCACAGCTTCCTCCTCAGCTGGGGATGAAGGTCAGCCAAGGCAGCAGGAGCTGAGAGAGACGGAACAGAAACATCTCAGGGTGAGACAGTCTGGCACAAGGGCACGCTCAGCACCAGCATGCCACAGGAAACACACATTGTCCTTGTCCTCAGGGCCGTGGGTCACCAAACACCGGCCAGGAGGGGGCTCTGGGCAAGATGACCACCAGGATTGACACAGGAACCTCCAGGCAAGGGCTCAGGCAGCCAAAATCAGAGCCCCAGAGAGAGGGACAAGTCAGGCCTCCCCCACTTCCACACAGCCCCCTGAGAGGCTCCAGACAGGGGACACTGGAGCCAGGACTGCGGGAAAAAAGGGTTCTGGAGTAGCACTGGAGCACCTGAGTCACCATCCCAGCTCTCTGGTGGGGAACAGCTGCTCATCCAGGGATGAGTGGCCACAGGACTTGTGCCAGGGGGCTGAGGTCTCATCCCTTGGGCTCGGCCCTCTCACACCTCCAGCCACTTTCCTGAAAGTCGTTGTCCCTTTGGGAGGAAAACAAGAAGAACTTCACCTCCCTCTGGAGCCAGCCTGGCAGCTCTGGGTCCAACGGGGTCATTCCAACGGGGCTGTACTGGGAGGGTGGGTTTGGGGTGGGCCGGAGCAGCAGAGTGCTGGTGCTGGGACCTGCGGGTCCAGCGCAGCCCAGGCACAGCAGCTCTTTGTCTGCCCCAATCAAAGGATGTTTACCCAGCCTGGGGGGGATCACTTGATTGGAAATCACATCCCCAGAGCCCCAGTCACTCTCGTCTGCCTGCCAGCCCTCCCCACCTCCTCCAGAGCCCCGACCACATCTGAAGCTCCCAGAACAGCACAGGACTGAGCAGATGCCAGCAGATAATGAGTCGGGCCCTGCTTGAATCCTTGGTGCTCTCTGCTGTTCCTCCAGCCACTGAGGCAGGCCCAGCTCTCCCCGAAGTCCTCACACAGACGTGAGGAAGGAGAACTGTCACTGACCCAAACAGCCCATGGCAGGAGTAGCTTTACCAGTTGGATGACACAGCTGGGGACTCCCCTGAGAGCTGATCTTGAGCCTCACCAGTGAGTCTGGGGCCTGTTTCTTCAGGAGGATGCCAAGCCCATGTCAAGTAAGACATGACCATGATCACCTGCAACCCAAAAAACCACATTTTTGGCATGTAAATACATGAAAAACCTGATTTTATCATCCTGTCTGGCTGCCTTGCTGGTTCCAAGGTTCATTCTTTCCCAGGAAACACCAGGAGGGCGGCTCTGGACACCAGCATTGGGCTGAGGAGGAGGCTGGGTGCTACAGAAAGTTGTTACTGCTGCAGACATTTGAGCATCCTCCCAACTGCAGCCATCAGCTGTCAGAGAAGTCAAAAGGAGCTGGGAAGCTCCTGTAGCAGGGTGAATTGAGCTGTTATCACAGATTGATGAGAAGACTTTGGTTTGGACTTCAACAGCCCCTTTCATCTGCAGAGCTCAGAACACTTGAAAATGTTTATGAATAAGCCCCACATCTCTCCAGAGGAGACTTTAGTCCCCTTTTAACGCTGGCCAAGTGCACGGGGAAGAGCTGAGTAGCTCAGCAGAGATCTGAGTTTGATGCTGGGAGCAGAGACCCCTCTCCTGCTGCTCTGGCTCCCATGGCAAAGAGCCAAATCCTCACAACATCTTGATGCCAGACCCAGGGCTGACAAAAAGGGCATCTCCAGAGGCCTTTAACAAGGTCCCAGAACTGGTGTTCCTCACCCCCAAATCCTTTTATCAGATGTCATCTCGTGTTGCTGCCCGAGCCATTCCCAGTGAGCAAACCTCACAGGAACGGAACCCACAGCGCATCCCAAAACCTCCAGATAATGCAGGCAAGCCAGCACAGACACAGAGATTTCACCTGCCCTGAGCACGGCTGCTCTCTGGTTTCCCACAACCCAGTCTGCTCCAACAGAAGTGTCCCAAAATCCTCTTTAGCTGTTGTGGTGTTTAGGACATGTGCTGATAACACCAAGCCCATCCCTGTAAGGGCCATTTGCTCAAGAGTTGGACTCGATGATCCTTGTGGGTCCCTTCCAACTCAGGATAATGAAGTGTGAGAGCAGAGCAGCCGCCATGGGTGGCAGTGGGGCAGGAGGGGCGGTGGGGCAGGAGGTCCTGGCCTCCATCAGCCCTTTCCTGGCCTCCATCAGCCCTCTCCTGGGCTCCATCAGCCCTCTCCTGGCCATTGTCCACAGCAGCCACCCAGGCTCCACTTCCTGCAGAGTCCAAACCTCTCCAAATCCCACCTGGGCACATCCCCCAAACGTCAGAGCCCAATCCCTTGGGATGGGTGGGATCTGACCCACAGGCTCTGTCCTCTCTCAGCTGCCCAGCGAGGAACAGACCCTGGGACAGAGAGGAAGTTCAGTCTCCTGTCCTAGGAGCCTTTCCTGCCCTTCCCAGAATAGCCCCGTTGTTGTGCAGCCCCTTGTCTGCCCCGCCAGCCCAGCCCTCATTAACTCCTTTTCTGCAGCCTCGTTAGTGCGGAGCATCAATGGGGCGATTGTTCCCCCGCGCCCTCAGTGAAGGGGGTTTTGTTTATTAAAAAGTCATGCTGCTGCTGCTGAGGAGCTCCTCGGAGCCAAAAATAACTGAGACCACGATTGTTTCCTCGCTGCTCCCTTATCTGCTCCGCAGGCCTCGCGGGCAGAGCTGCAGCCGGAGCAGATGCAGCTCCTCCTAAAAATACCTTGGAGCGAGGAGCAGGAGACGTCAGCGGGGCTGCGAAGATCTCGGACACGCAGGGCCACCAGCCACGCTGGACAGGGGCTCCAGATGTTCCTGAGGGTGCCAGGGGGCGTCCATGCCTCGGCTCCGGGGGATGCACAGCCCATTTCAGCCCCCCGAGGTGCTCTCCCAAGGTTTCCTTTGGGAAGACTGCAGAGGGAAGGGAGCAGAGGGCAGGAATCCACAGGCACCTCCACCAGGGAGCCTCCAAAAGGGGCTGGGATCAGCACAGCATTTCGTGGTGTCTGGGGGGCGTTCAGGGGTCCCTGCAGATGGGGAGCACAGCCCCAGGGATCCAAGCCCCGCGGCAGGGACACCCAGCCAAGGAGGCTGCACCAGCCACAGCTTTGGTTGGCTCTCCCAGAGCCCTCAGACAAAACGTTTGTGTCTTCCAAACAACCCAGGTGCTTTTCCTGCTGCTGGGATGCAGGGTGGGCACTCAGAGGACACACACAAAGCCCTCCTTGTGCCACCTCTTCCATCCTCCCAACCCTGGGAATCGTTTTGCTTCCCAGAGAGCCTCCTGGCACGAGGTCCAGCACTTCCTGACCACCAGCCCAGCCCCACCCCACTGCTGGCACCAGCGGTGGGGAGCTGTGTGCCAGCCCTGCTGCCCAGCCGTGCTCCATCCTGGCAGCAGGGACAACAAGGAACCAGATGAGCAGCAGCTCCAAGCAGGTCCTAGAGGTGCCTTTCACCCCCTCTCCAAGCACAGGGAGCATCCCACAAACAGTGCACAAACAGTTGTGGCCTCCCATCACTTCCCTATGAACCATTCCCCCCTTTCCTTTTCCCAGCGCCCCCTTGACATTATTTAAGAGATTTAATTAAAGGCCAAAAGCCTCTGGGCTGCTCTGAACCCTGGAGGGCAGAGCTTGCCCAGGACACAGTGCTGGTGATGCTCTGCCCAGGTCCACTCCCCAGAAGGGCAAGACATGAACTCTTCAGCTCAATCTGGGACAAAAAGAATGATCCCCCCACCTTCCCAGGCTGCTGTGGGGTGTTCTGGCAGGGAAAGTGTCCATTCCCCATGGGAGCAGCACATGAGAGCCACCCCTGGCCCCTCTGGCCATCCCTGACTCTGGACACAGCTCCATGGTCCCGCTCCCTCCCCAACTGGGATTTTACTGCAGGAGCATTTCGAGGCTCAGGGTGGGGAAACTTTCGCTAAAGCCCCTGGCAGCTTTGGAAACTCTCTCTGCTGCTTTTCCAAGAGCCTGGTTTTGGCTTTTTGGCTCAAACACACCACTCATTTTTCTGCAGCAATGAAGATAAACGTCAATAAATCTTCCGCAGTCCTTCCACGGGGCCAAGAGTGATCTCAGCCCTGAGGCATTTCAGTATCCTCCAGCTACACCCTGAGCCCCCATCCAGCAAACTCACCCCACTCCAGAGCCTCAAACACACAAGTACCTCCTTCAAGGAGGTGCCCGGTCCCTCTGAAGTCAATGACACCTCTGTGCTCCAGGGCTGGACTGGATCAGCTCCCAGACAAGCAGCCTGTGTGCAGCAGTGCCAAAGCCCCCTTGCAGTGCTGCTCCTGGGCTTCCAGGTGTTCTGCTGCCTCTTCTCCTCGCAGCTCCCACCAGCTAGCCCCCAGCAGGGTGACCCCAGGCTTCACAGCCTCTGGGGGCTCTTTGCTCACAGGCCAAGGCACATCTGTTCTCCTTTTTGCCCCTTGAACGAGGGCTTGGGAAGTGGGGTGATGCCCTGACCTTTTCTGCATAAATTCCCAGCAAATGGCCACTCCTCTGGAAGTGCCAAGTCCTTTTCCAGCTGGATGGGCAGGTAGAGATGGGGGATCCCACACTGTGCAGGGTGCAGCAAGCCAGCTGATGGACACTTCCCAGCCAGTGGTGTTTCTCCAACACCTTTCCGTGGTGCCACAGCACCATGGGCGATGCAGGATCCTGCTGGATTCTCCCTTCTGCTCCTGGCAGCAAGGCAGGGTTTTCCCCTGACATCCAGCCCAGGCAGCTTTGGCCTCTCAGCCCACGAGTGTCCTGCCACGGGGTCACTGCCCTGCCTGGCACAAGCTGTCTGCTCCATGGGATATGTTGGAGAGAGCAGGGAGGGAGCAGGCAGGGCACCCCTGAGGGTGCTGCTTTAAGGGATAAGGAATTGAGTCCTGGACTAAGCCAGCACCGGCAGGAGCTGGAAATGGGGTTATGGATCTGCAGCACATGGCAGGGAGGCAGGAGCTCCCCATTCCTCCCCCTGCTCAGGGCAGCACAATTGTTCCCCTCCTGGGCATGCAGAGCTTGGATTTGGTCACAAAATTCAGCAGGGAGAACCTGTTATTCTGCAGCTCCCAGGTTCCCATCCTGCCCAGAGGCAGCAAATATTGCTCTGCTTCAGACACACCAAAGCCAATCTCTGCTGGCCACGGGTGGGTGGCCCCAGCCCCTGGAGCAGAAACCCCTTCCCCTTGCAGAGGGACGATGTCCATGCTCCATTCAGCAGTTTTACAGCTCGAACTCCCCTCCTTCCCTCTGCTTTCCCTGGACAAGCAGGACCTGCCTTGTGCCTAAACTGCCAGGAGCTGCAGGGTCTGCAGTGCCACAGTTTCCCACCCTAAATTCAGTCTGTTCAGCATTACTGTGGGGTGGCCCTTGCTAAACCGTTTGACCTTGCAGAGTGCCCATGAAAACCCTGTATCCAACCATCCTGGGAAGGCTCTTATCAGAAAATGAGCTTAGGCATTCCTCAGCACCCAGAGCTGGTGCCAGGTCATGGCTCTTATCTTCTGCTGTTGCTGCAGGAGGAGGGAACATCCAGTGTGTTCGGGAGAAACACAGAATTAATTGTCCTGGAGCTGGGATGGAGCCCAAAGAAATTGAGGGTAATTTTTTTTTCCATCCCCGGAGTTTCTGATGTTCAAAATGTCTCATTGTTCCTTTGCAGTTGTTCTGCTCCAGTTCAAATGCAGGTTCACAACAGACACAAGCAGCTCTTTGAAATATAATTATTAGAAATTTGCACCTTGTGAAGGATAGTGAAGGAAATCCGAGGGATCCTCCTCTGAAAGCAACTGTGAACAACATTCCTGAACTTCTTCATTCTTCTTCAATCCAGGATCCCCAGAAAATCTATTCTATTTCATAGAATCATCAAATCCCAGAATCCCAGGCTGTTTTGGGTTGGAAGTGAGCTTAAAGCCCATCCAGTGCCAACCCTGCCATGAGCAGGGACACCTTCCACTGTCGCAGGCTGCTCCAAGCCCTGTCCAGCCTGGCCTTGGACACCTCCAGGGATGGGGGACTCCACCACTGGCTGGGCAGCCCCTTCCAATGAGGAAATCCCTGCTGACATCCAACCCGACCCTCCCCTGGCCCAGCCTGAGGCTGTTCCCTCTCCTCCTGTCCCTGTTCCCTGGGAGCAGAGCCCGCCCCCCCCGGCTGCCCCCTCCTGTCAGGGAGTTGTGCAGAGCCACAAGGGCCCCCCTGAGCCTCCTTTTCTCCAGGCTGAGCCCCTTTCCCAGCTCCTTCAGCTGCTCCTGATGGGATTTACCCCCTACACCCCTCAGTCTGTGTGCCCAACCCTGTCCCACTCCCCTGCTGTACCTGGGGTGGTTACGCTGAGTTCAGCCTTTCACTGTAAACTCACTTTCCAGAGCCTGCTCCAGTCCTTGGGGCAGACATGGAATCACATCCAAGGGCCAAGTGCTGGCTTCCCACCAGGTCCCACCCCCCTGGAGGGTCCCAGCAGAGGCTCTGGACCCTGGCAGGCCCCGAGCCCACAGGTACAGAGTGGGAACAGCTGTTGGACAGATGTGCTGCGGACAGGCAAAGGCTCCCAGCCTGCCGGGGTTGCTCTGGTAACACCCAAACACAAACCTCACCTCCACAGCCTTCGAGCCTTGCCATCAGCGCAGCATGAGACAACAAAGTGATGAAATCTCCACCCTGCAGAAACCCCCTGGAAGCACCAGCCTGGCTCAGATTTGCAGGGGAAAAAATGCCAAGAAACTGAGCAAGCTGGGAACAGGCAGTGGGAACAACCCGGGGACAAATCCATGGAGTGCAGCAGAGATAGGAGAGAGGACAGAGGCAGCAGCAGCCCCAGCAGCGAGTGGAAGGTGAAGCAGAGAGCAGAGGGGTGGTGGAAGAGGCAGGTGGTCACCAGAGATGGGCTCTGGTCCCACTGGGGCCAGTGGGAATTGCTCTGGAGCTGCACAGCCTCCTGCACTGCCGTGCCTTGCTGCCATTCCAGGGAATGCTGTCTGGAGAGGGACCTCTGGGATCACCCCAGAGCAGCTACAGTTTCAGGCTCATCAGGGCAGTGCAGTCCAGCATGAGGAACCTCCTGCAGCCCCAGTGCCGCCTCCTGCCCCACCACTGCCTCCAAGGGCTCAGTCACCCCTGTTTGGAGTGGCCCCTTCCAGCAGCTCCTCCCGGAGCACAGCGCCATGGAGGGGACACAGGGGACATCCAGCACACTGCACAACTTCCCATGGAGCTGCCCACAAGGTGCTGGAAGTCCCTGGAGCAGGGGCCAGGATTCACCCATCCCTGCTCCAGCCATGGGGCTGCCTCGGGCTCTCAGTGCTTTCAGCTGACAAAGCCCCAGCCCCTTTTCCACCACCTCCTCAATCAGTCGAGGACCCGCTCTGCCAAACCCCACCAAGTGCCCCAGCACCAGCAAACCCCAGTTCAGGACGGGCCCACCAAGATGGACCCACCAGGATGCTGTGTCCTTACAAGCCAGCAGCAAGTTCAGGAGCTGGAAACCACACAGGACCACTGGCCTTGGCCCCAGCCCCTGCACTGCCGCACTGCCAGGCACCTCCCCCATTTATAGCCCATGGTTTTAAAGAGAAAGAGCACCCAATCCATGCTGTCCGTTCAAGGGTGGTCAGGAGTGGGCCTTGGATTCACTTGGGAGCTGCCAGGACCCAGTGCCCCTCTGCAGCCCCACTGCGCTGCTCTGGCCACGGTTTGCTGAAGCTCTGCAGGACAAGGGACACTCGTGTGCCCTGTGCCAGCCCCGGCCACGTGGCACAGGCAGTGCAGGGGTGACTCCTGGAGCTGAACCCCCCCACGGCCCCGAGCCTGCCGTGTCCCTTGTGACTCACCCCACAGTGCCACCAGGCAGGACCTGGCCAGGCTGGCGCTCCCCGCCCTGCCCAGCCCTGGGTGATAACAGCTCCACCTCAGCCCCACTCTGACCTGGGCTTTTCCATCTTTGGAGGAGCCCTGCTGCAGGAAAGCCACGCCGAAGCCAAAGGACAGGAAGGGTTTGGACGTTTACAGTGGCGTCACCTCCACGGTGTCCAGGAGGAGCCTCGTCACCTGGGGATGGCACCTCCCTTTACCCTCCACATTCCCACCTGCTGCCACGTCCCTGCTGTTTCCCACACCCAGGCGCCAGCCCGTGGTGCAGCTACATGGAGAGGAAATGATCCCTGGCTGCAGAGATGGGAGAGCACAACAAAGGCAGGAGAAAAGCAACGAAGGCAGGGTGAAGAGCAGGAGGGAACAACGTGGTGGAACCAAGGCCCCACCACCCTGTGGGTGATGTCTGCCTGGAGCAGCCCCAGCCCCGGCTCCCAGCTCCCAGCTCTGGTTCCAAAAGCCCTGGCAGAGCTCTGTCCATCCAGGGGAAACCAGAGCCCTGGAGCCCTGCAGCTCCAATCCCGGGCATCCTCACCAAGGAGCTGGGCAGAGGCTGGGCTTGACTCTGCTTTTCCAGGCCATTTCTGGAGTTTATGGGAAAAGGAAACTCAAGTGGCCCCTATGAACACACCTGTGCCTGTGGAAGAACAGCCACCCCCCTGGAGAGCTCCCCAGGCTTCCAGGCCCCCTCTTAGGGGAGGCAGCAGGAGGCCAGGAAAACATTCATGAACAGGAATATTTTAAAAGAACAAACAACAATTTGAGAGATTTCACCCAGAGGAACGAGTGCTCTGACTGTTCGTTTTCCTGACCTGGAACAGGCAGACCTTCAGCACTCCCATGTCCAAACAAATTAATCTGGGAATTGCTGGCTGGACCAAGGATGGATGTGGTGGGATGGAATGGAGCCCAGGAATACCCAAAACCTGTGCTGTGGCCAAGATTCAGGTACTGCCAGCCCCACAGCCAGAGGGGTTAAACCCGTCTGGGATCCACCAACAAACCAGAGCTGCCACCCTTGTGCTGCACTTGACTCGTGCCAGCTTTTGAAGAGACACATCTGGGGATGGCTCCTCACAACACCGGGATTCAAACACCCAGAAACTGTCGCAGCAAAGATTTGTCACCCAACACAGAGTGTGTGGCACATCAGGGGCTCCAGAGGGTGAGACAGGAACCGGAGATTCTCCCAGGGCTTCATTTCCATTGACAGCTGCAGTTATTTTGGGAGCTTGGCACAATGGAGAGTGTGTTTGCAGGGGCCAGTTGGATCCAGGAAAAAAGATGTGTTTTTCTTTAAGAAAAATACAACAACACTGTAGCTTAATTGGAAAAAGACTGGGTTTTGTTTTTCTGGTTGTTATTTTTTTCCTTAGCTGGCGTTCCTCTAACACTCTGCAGCATTTTAAGGTTTTTCCAGAAAATAAGGAGCAGCCTCAGCCCTGCCAGGAGCAGTTACTGAGCCACCAGGGCTAAAAGTGGCAAAAGCACCAAAGGTTTCCAGGAGCCACAGCTGGAAATAACTGAGCACAGCACCACAGAGAGCAGAGGGCAGCCAGTGGGGCTCCACACAGTCCCTGCTCCAGCCTGGGGCTTTCCATCCCGGTCCCCTCACTCTGGAGGAGTCTGGCATTTCCTGATGACTCTGTGCAGCCACGGAAAAGTGGGGAACAGGAGCAGGATGGTTTCAGAGCAGAGCAAACAGGGTGCTCGACAGCAGAGGGCTTTGAATTTGTGGTGCCTGGGGGAAGTACCGGGGATGGAATCAGAATCCCAGGATCCCACCCTGCCACCATGCTCAGAGTCCTGTGCTGGGGACTCCAAATTCCCCAGGGTCCCAAAGCTGCCCACAGGGAGCCCGAGCATTGCCCTGTGTGCTGAGACCAACCTGGCTGCACCCTCAGCTGTGGGAAGAGCAGGCAGAGGGGTGGGAGCTCTCCCAGGAGAAACTTCCCTGGCACGTGGGCACAGCAGAGGAGAGCAGGCAGAGACCCCCTGTTCCTTGCCAGAGTCAATTCCTGGGCTGTAATGAAGCTGCAGTAATGAGCCTGTCCATAATTATCATCTCATTAATGTCGTGCCAGTGCTTCAGGAACTACGGTTTTATGGCTCGGCCATAAAAGCTGACACCATTTAAAATGTGATTTGCAGGGGCTCCCAGTCTGCTTCCTTCCCCTCTATTTATTTTAGGAAAGGAAAGATTGGCTGGATCAACTTATCAGACTTCCTACCTCTGGCAACACTTGTGCTCCCTGAAAGATCATCTCATTAATTAACTGGATTGTTTGCATACAAATGACGAATTAAATAAAATACGTAGGGCAATAGCTGCAAGAGCCATCCAGGGTGCCCATCCCACAGCTGAGCCCTGCACAGATATCAGTGCTGCTCAGGCCTGGGGTGGCCAAGTAAAAAGATTTGAGGAATTATTTCTAGAAAACATGGCAATGTGGAGATCAGAATTGTGTAGCCCCATCAGTCAGGGAGATGATCTTTTGTGATAGGGGACAGGGCAGCTGGAGGCAGCCGGGATATCACCCTAAGCTCCACGGGGCCATCCCACAGCCCAACCCAGGCCAAAATTTGGTTGTCAGCTCTCATCTTTCACCCAGAACCAAACAGATTCTGAGTGGTCAGAGGGCAAAGGGAAGGACTCCTCCCTCAGCTCCAGCATTAACACGATGGGCCCATCCTTAAGTTATGGAATTTAATTTTTCCTTGTAGAAAAACCCAGGATTTGCTTTCACATGAGGCCTTTGGCCTCCTGCAGCTCTGTCCTGGGGGACATTGTCCATATCCCCCTGCAAAGCTCCTCAGAGTGCCAGGGGTGCATCCCTGGGCTCTCTGCTCCAGCCCTCCCACAGACCAGGAATGTCCCCAGCACCTGAACAGGTCAGCTGGGACTGAGGTCAAGCCTGGGCCACTCCCGGCAGTGAGACCCCTCGTTCTCTGGGAGCTGCTTTTCTGCTGTGCCAGCTTTGCCATGAGAACATCTGTCCTGTTGTGCCAGCTGAAGGTCTGTCAGCTGTCACACGCTGTGCTGTTGTCCCTTATTGTGTCACCTGCTGCTACCAAGAAAACTTTGGCTCTATCACCTTTCCCGCTGTCCTTCCCAAAGCTGGGGGTGCTGTTACATCCCACCCCTCTCCATCCCTCACAGATCCGGGACCACCTCAGCAGCCTCTCCAGGATCCCCTCTGATTTCTCCACACCCCTCTTGAGCTGGGTGGAGGGCACAGGGCACAAAATCAGATGGACCCATCCAAAACCCCGGTGTCAAGCACAAGGAGCTCCATCCAGGAGCAGAGCACTTGGTCTGGCTCCGGGGATCAGCTCTCAGCACGTGAGCCCGTTCTGCCCTGGGAGGATTGTTTGGTGCTCTGTGACCCACCCCAGCTGTCCCCAGGCCCAGGAGCAGGAGTTCCACCTGCTTGTCTTTGTCTAGAAAATCACGTTAGGGACAGCAGGGCTGCTCCCCCGAGGAGCTGATGCATGGCCCGGGTGGAACTTTCCATGAGGAACACGTGTGGCTCGAAATAATTGTCCCATTAGTTCGGGAAGGGACAAGAAATCACTTGCAAATGGCTCCTGTGCAAACACTCCCTCCGCAGCCCCCACCTGCTCCTGCTTGGCTCTTCTTCCTCTCCCCCACCTCCCTCCACCTCTCCCCCTGCCAAGGGAGGGAGGCAGGGAAAATGGGGGGTCCCAGATTTTTCCAAGGTGAGAATCCCGTTATCAGCTCCATCCCTGCCTGTGCCCCGTGCTGGCAGTGGGTCACTCTGAGGAGAAGGTCCCCCTTGTCCCCTCCCTGTGTCCCAGCCCTGCTCAGCCACAAAGGAAAGTATTTCTCACCGTCCTTTGCTCCAGCCTCCCCCAGGCCTCGGGGCTGGCTGCACTCGGCGTTATCCGCTTTCCTTCCCAGCCCCGGGGAATGTGTGAGCTGGATGGGCTGAGTAAAAATGACCTCATGCAGGGAAGAATCAGAAAATGAGCAACGAGAGGGACACAGCAATGCTTCCCCCGTGAGCTGGAGGCACCCAGGGGACCCCGACCACCGCTGCATTTCCTGCCCTGGCACCAGCCCAGCCGAGCTGGGTTTGTGTCCTTGACAGAAGCCTTTGAGTCTGGTTTTATTTTTACCTCAGAACCTTTCACTTTCTCTGTATTCGCTCCCTTGGATTGTTTAGGGGTGATGTTGTTAATGCCACCTGCAGAGGTCAGTGGCACTTGTGCTGCCAAGCCTCAAGGATGCTTTGGAAGGACATCTGTGGCACCCTGGGCAGGACGATGAGCTGGGCACCCCCTCACCCACCCCAGCCCGCTTTCCTGAGCCCAGGCCCGGGGTCACCACCAGGGAGGACAAGAGCCCTCAAACACACTCTGCACCCTCTCACCCTTACCCCACCCAGAGGGTGCCAAAGTCCCCAGACAAACCCAGACCAAGCCTGACCTCCATCCCTGCCATGCAGACGGCTGGGTGTCCCCGTGGTGGGTCTCCAGACAGCTCCTGGGCGTCTCAGCCACCCAAATTAGAGCTCAGGGTGCTCCTGATAAGCCTCAGGAGCCCTGAGCAGGGTGAAGGGACTCTCAGAGCAGCTCAGCTGTTTACTCTGGGCAGGGAACTCTTGTGTCAGTGGTTTCAGTATCAAACTGCTGAGCTGTGTTTAGTCTGGGGCTGGGAAGCAGCCTTGCTTCTATTCTGAGAGTATTTGTCTAATCAGCCGTCCGAGGAATGACTTTGCTCAGTAGAAAGTTATGTTGATTTGGGTAAGTTTGTCCTCCAGGATGGGTGCCTTGGAAAAGCCCAGTGAAGGCTGGCAGTGCTGGAGCCTCTCGGGGCTCAGGGCACACCTGTAAAAATGGCAAACTTCTGGTTCTGTAGAAATGAGAGAAAAGCTTTATGCTCCTGGCTCCCAGCCAGCTCTGGAATGAACGAGGCTCCTTGCAGCCCAAGATGCTCACCTGGGATGACCACGCTCCTTTCTCCCAATAAATCTTCATCCTAGAGGTGCTCAGCAGCTTGAGCTGCATTTTCCTGTGGCTGCCACATTCAGAGCTTCCTTTGCTTTTGTAAACCAGAGGTAACCCCAGCACCTGCCCCTGGCTGCCACATCAGGCAGCTGATGAAATACTGACCTGAGGGACACCTGAAGGGTCAAGGCCATCACCTGGGACAGGTGAGACAATTTCCAGCCTTTCCAAGTGCTTTTGGTTCATCCCAACCTCCTCATCCCTGAGGGTGTGATGGAACCATCACATTAAACCCTGGACCTTAGGACACTTTACTTTTTCCACACCCAGAATCACGTCAGTTTTTGAATGTTTCAGCTCTTTCTGGGGATAATTCTCATCTTCCCACATAAATCCCTTCTCTGGGGAGCTTTGCCTCCAGCTGGGTGAGCTTTGTCCCATGGATGAACCAGGAGCACCTCGGTAAACTTTGCCCTGTTTGCACACAACAAACACGGCTGAGTTGTGACTATTTCCAACTCAGCAACTGCTAATTTTTAGCCCAGAGATAAATCCTCGTTATCTGCCGAGATAAGGTCCTCCCTATTTTGGAAGGCACCAGTTCCCACATTGGGAAATTCCCTTTGGCTGCGGCACCAGCGATGCCCTCAGGCAGCTCCTCCCCAAATCCCTGAGCCTCGGGATGAGCCCGGGACAGGTGGCAGCTCCTGCTGTCACCCCTCAGGGGTGGCTTCAGTGCAGGTGATGTCCCCTCTCCTCCCCCAGGGCTGTCCCCAGCCAGGTGATCCCCGCGATTCCAGCATTGCTGCCACGGGAATGTCCCTCCAGCAGTGCCAGTTGGGCTGAGGCTGGGGCTCAAATCAGGAATTAGGGATACACCTAATTCCCATTCCCATCACCCAGGCTTGATATCATTGGCACTGATAAATCAGGAATTTCTTCTCTTGGCGTGATTGGATTTTGTGCTAAATAAGGACATTTCTCTCCCCCTTCTGTAAGCTCAGTGTCCCTGTAAGAGCTCCCTGCGTCCCCTCGGGGCAGAGGGGCTGGATCTCCATCCCAACCAATGTCCCCCAGAAAAAAAACCCTCCACGGGCTGACTTCCCTCATCCAGTTCGCACGCGGATGCTCCAAGCTCCTCACACCTTCTGCTCTGCAGCACAAAGCCTTGGAGCAGCTGTCACAGCAGCACGGAGAGGACAAAGCTGTGGCTTCGGTGTCACCGCGGAGTCCACGATGAGACCTGAGCTCATTGTGAGACCTGTCCTGCTGCAGGGGGCACTGCCCATCCCAGGAAAACATGGGACAAGCACGTGGCAGTGCCAGCTTTCCCCGCAGCCCTGTCTCTCCAGGGAATCGAGTGTCTCCGAGCACGTGGGGATGGCGTTTGCCGTGACTCACGCCAGCCTGGAACCAGCAGTAAATTCTCGTCCAGCAAAAACCCAGCTCCTGCTGCTCACCCAGGGCTCTTTCCAGCTTTCCAGGGAGTCACCCCAGGTCTCCCTTTCTCCACCCCCACGGTGCCTTTGTCCTCCTGCAGCCATCAAAGCCGAGCACCAGATTCCCACCCCACACATCCCACGGCGGCTCCAGCCCTCCTTGCCTGCCTGGCTCACTGGGCTGGGATAATTCCCGGAGGGAGGGCAGGTTCTAGGCTCAACACCCAGCATGGTTATGGGGTTGGGATGCTCCTGGGCATCACCAGCACCATGGGATGCAGCAGAGCTGCTGGGGCTGTGCTCAGGGCAGGGAGAAGGTGACAGCAGGGACTGAGCTGCCCAGTGTTCCCAGAGCCCCGAGCCCAGACCCTCTGTGGGTGTCCCAGTGAGCCTGGGGACGTGGAAAAATGGGGGGGCAATGAAGGGACCCTGCTGTGAGTTTCCTAACATTGATGGTTTGGGATGGAGTGAGGGGAGCTCAGAAGAGCACGGATGGAGAGAGGGGAGGTGCAAGAAAATCTGTGCTGAGTCCAGACACGAAGGGAAACCCTCGCAGCTGGGAAGGAGAGGAGATGAAGGCTCTGGGCAATGCCAGGAGAAAGAGGAAGAGTCTCTTGGAGGAGGCAGCTGGGAGGGTAAACCCCTCCCACCAGGTCCCAGCAGCTCTGGGGTCAGTGACAGGGTCACCACGGGGACACCACCCATGGACCTTGACCCTGGGGTTCCAGCAGCATCTCCAGGAGAGCCACCAGGAGAGCCACAGCACCAACCCTGCTGTCTCCAACCCTCAGCTCTGCCTCAGTGTCCCCAGCTGGCATCACCTGCTGGCTGTTGAAGAGGGAAAACAGGCAGCTCCCCAGCAGAGATGGTGCCTGCTGGGGACACCTGTGCTCAAGCGGGGCAGCCACACATCCCTGGGCATCACCAGCAGCACCTCTGGACAGCCACAGCACAGCCCAGCACAGCCGTGTGACACCACAGTCACATCCCTGAGCCATCCCAGGCTGACCACAACCAGGTGACACTTCAGGTACCAAACACAAAACATCTGCATTCCACACCCGAGCACTGCCCTTGCTGGGGAGGAGCAGCCCAGCAAAGCTGTGCATGGACCTGCAATAGCTTTTTGTTGCTGCTTTTGGTGTGTCCCCAGAGGGACCTGGAGCCGCAGGAGGTTGGTCACTGGAGTGTTTGGGATTTCCATGGTCAGAAGTTCGTGCCCTGCTGTGTTTAACAGCGACCGCTGGCCTTGGGAACAGTCTCGCTTCGGGCAAAACTCTGCTCCTACACCCAGACCTGGCCTCAGGAGCATCTGGCAGCTGCTCCATCGCAAAAACCAGCTCAGAAATTCACAGAACCAGATTTTCCCTTCTTTAGCCATGCAGTAATAGGATTTTACACTCCTCAGTGAGGCAAGGCCTGCGCAGCTCCACCAGTGCTGACAAACATGGCATGAACAAAAGGCAGCTACAAGAAATGATATTCTCCTTTTATTTACCTATGACCATGACAATGTAGGTTTTTTTCTAGCTGCAGAGATGCTTTGCACTGTAAACTGGGAGGCAGGCAGTGCACCCCGCCCTGCCAGGGCCAGCAGGAACCCCCGCTTCCCAAACACAGCATTGTTATCCAGAGTCAGGAGAGCGGCTGCTGCACGGAGCTGCTTTTCTCCATCACCAACCCCTCCGTCGTCAGGGCATGGATATATTGATATTTACACCAGGCTCCCCGGCGGCCCGCTGCCAGGGAATGGGTCTGGCACACTAAACCTGCTGCCTTACAAAATCTACACACCTGGAAAAAGGCATCCGCTCCGCCGGAGAACTCGGCTGCGACACACACAAATATTGCACTTGTAACTTGGGGACGGGGAGGACACGGGGGTTCCTATCACACAGCAACGTGTCCAGCTATGGGAGGGCAATAAATAAACCAGGGGTGAGGGCAGGAGGGGGTGCTTCGCACACCTCCAGCGCAGGGCAAGGACCCGGCTCTGGCCGCTCCTGGGGGGACCCACCACGAGCCAAGGAAGCGCCGGGCTCCTGCCAGAGCTGCTCCAGGGCAGCCGGGAGGCCCCGCGGCACAGGGAAGCACAGCAGCATCCTGGGGCTGCTCCAGTCCTCAAGGCTTTGATCCGGGACCATGTTCATGTCGGTGCTGCTGTCCCCTCACAAGAGCCCTGCACGAGAATCCCTCCTCCTCATCCTCCTTGCCGAGTTGGGCTCACTCTGCGCCTTCCAGCAACGCTCGTGGCTGGGGCAGGTGCTTCACAGTAGTCTCGTGGGAGCTTCCCTCCTGGCTAAATCCATGCCGGGGCCACCCCGACGGCGTCGTACCAGCGATGGTGGGACGGGGTGGTGCAGCAGTACCAGACTGCTCGGCCTGTCGGTCCCCTCGGCCCCCAGCTCGGTGCCGTCAGCTGCCCCACGTCCGTGGCCTGGGGGCACGAGCAGGACAGCGAGCTCCCACCAGCTCCCAGGAAGGCCTCCACTGCCCAATTCCATGTAAACACACAGTTCCCAGCCTGCCCCAAGACAGTCCTTGGGCCTACAGCGGGGAGCTGCCTTTCTTCTGGTTGATTATGTCCAAGTACAGGTCGGAGCGGAGGAAGCGGGGGTACGAGTCCTTCTCCATGAGCCCGTAAATCCTCTTCTGCGCCAGGTCGAAGCAGCTGCGGGTGATGTTCTGCAGGTTCTCCTTGGTGTGCTCCCGTGTGTAGGAGTCCAGGTTGACCTGTGGGCAGAGACGCCAGGGCTGGTGAGCAGCTCCCCAGGCAGCCACGGTGCCGGGGAGCCGCACACCAGCGTGGGAGCCAGCCCTCACCTCCTTGCAGGACTGGATGGCAATGTACTCAGCAAAGATCTTCTTGGCCTTGGAGACCATCTTGGACTGGGATTTGATCTTCTTGAACTCCTCACAGGCCAGCCAGAACTCCAGGTTCTCCTCGCTGAACTCGGTGCGCAGGAAGGCCCTGAAGGCAGCGAGCCCGTCTGTGGGGACAGGGACATGGCTCTACTACCACTCTCAGACAGGGAACACCCCACAACACCCTCAGCTCTTGCAGAGCTGCAGCCCAAACCACCTCCCTGCCCTGCCCGAAAAACCCCCTTGTGCAAACGGCAGCGATGGCCTTGCTGGGCCAGCACAGCAGCACAGCCCATCCAGGAGCTGAGGCCACATCCCCAGCCTGGCTGCAGCATGGAGAGCCAGAAGGGAGGCTGGGCTGGAGTGGGGACAGCAATGGGGATCCCCTGGCCAGCCCCACGGGCTGGGTGTAGGATGGGGTGCCTGAGAAGGGCTGTCCTCCCATCTCTGAGATGTTCTAAAGCAGCTCCTGCTCCATGCACAGCCCCAAACTGGGCACAGACACGGATCACTGCCTCCTCCTCCTCCCCAAGCTGGGGGGCTGCAGCTCTGACCTGCAGCTCTCCCCAGCCCCTGTCACCAAGTCCCCCCTGGGCCAGGCAGAAGCAGGAGGGGTGCAGACAAGGGATGGGCTAATTTCCTTTTGTGTATCCCCAAACACCGGAAGGGATTAACAGAGGAAATCCCAAGCTTTATCCAGGCACGTGTCTGGATATTCCCCTGGCAGCAAACACAAGTGGAAGGGATGGACACACACTTACATTTGTGCAGCAGCAACTTCTCCAGGGAGTCCCCCCACTTGAGCGCTTCCTCGGGAGTGGGCCTGTGGAGAAAGGACGGCGCGTTGGCAAAGCTCAGCAGCAAAAGCTGCTTTTGCTGCCTGCTAAACATTTCCAGTGGATTAAAAGCCAGGCTGTGAGCCCAGCACAGCTGCTCCTAGCTCCCAAATCAGCCTCCTGCTAAATGTTTCCAGAGGATAAAGCCACACTGTGTGCCCGGTGGGGCTGGCCCTGGCTCCCATCTTGGCACTGGCAGAGCAGCTGAAGGCAGAGCCAGGCTCTGCACCAGGCAGCACCGCAGCAGCTCTGTCAGAAGGAAACTGCTGCCTTTAGGCTGGCAGGAAGAAAATCCGACCCCAGGAGGTCTGTGCAGGCAGCTGTGGCACTTGGGGTGTCTGAGCAAGAACTGGAGGAGCTGCGGGTGATGCAGAGCTGTGGGAAGTGGGATTTCAGCTGTCCTGTTCAAGCAGCCGGAGCAGCTGCCAGGAGCAAGAGCAGGGAGGGCTCGTCTCCAGCTGCTGGAGCATCTCCAGAGCAAAGTGGTTTTTCAACCATCCTTTGGCCAGTTAAAAGTTCCATGGACAGGCAAGGGGAGAACACTGCCATCAGGTAAATTTCCAGCCCAAGCTGCTGCTGTGCCACTGCCCAGCCCTCACCCTCCAGCAGGAGATTTTCAGCCAAAAAGTATTTTAAATGCTCCTACAGATACAAAAACTTTGTCCACCGCTTCCCCAAACAGGGTGAACTCGTTGAAGGGGGTGAGGAGCTCCAGACCACAGCTTGTCCCAAAGCCCCCACAGTCCCCAAGCCCCCACGGTCCCCGATCCCCACGGTCCCCAACGCCACGCCACCCGCTCGCAGCACCTACTTGAGGGATTTGAGCACTTTATCCAGCTTGCCGNTTGGCTCTAGAGAGAAGAGCGAGTGTGAGCGGGCGGGCCAGGGGACGCGGGGACCGCCAGCCCCGCGGGGACCCTCCGGCAGCCGCGTCCCCCCGCGCCCACCACCTACTCCTTCATGGTGTGCCGGCGCTGCAGGCTGCCCGTGTGCGGCCTCTGCACCGCCAGCAGCATCTCCGCGTGGAACTCCAGCGGCGGCGGCTTGGACAGGTC